>CM068708.1:32020320-32620320 GCA_035079005.1 Fraxinus americana
GAGATGTACTACTATCTACTCAAACCAGAATCTGATGGAAACATTCAAGGGTATCGTTTCCATGCGTTGTCCTCCCGATTGTTTCTAAAAGCGCAGCATCCAATGGAGTAGACGATTATGAGAAAGACTAGGAATATTATGTTGATGACAGCCACCCTTTTCCAGTCTCTCTTGATGTTATCCAGCAACCCAGCCTTGCATGATCGGCAGCTATAGCACAAAACATTGGGGTCATTGCTCCACGTAACGCAGTCGGGATTCGTTAACGATGATTGAGGGGTCCTAGTCCAGTTGGTCGGGCTAACATACTGGAAGTTGCAGTTGTTTGATGGTTTACAGCAACCAGACTGTAGAAACGATACAAGAACAACATTAGTTAGTTTGATAGAGAAGTGGGATTTCAAATAGAAAAGAAACTGGATAGGAAATCCAGGATCAGCTAACTAGTGAACGCGGTTAGAATATTAGAGAGGAAATGGACGTAAAAAAAAGGTGGAATCAACCTCAAGAACCGTTGGCTATAACTCACTCAGAGGTTTAAAAGAAAAGGATAATTCAAAAAAGACAATGAATTGAGGAGAACGTGTTAGGAAGAGGTATCAAAGGAAATAAAAAAAGAAAAAAATCAAGTTAGTGACCCAAACCTTTATGGTGTAAGAATATGTCAAACAAAAAGACATTTATTCCTTGTTCACTCAAAAGAGATCCCCTTTCAACTTTTCAAAGCAATTAAAGTTAATTTGTGTTGTGTTGTTTACAATGAATTCCCAAGAACCAAATAATGTAAAATATGTCTGTTATATTTACCTGAAGAGCAGAGAGACGTTCCCCGTAAAAATCTTTAACTTTGGTGGAGGAGCCATCATCCAGCAGCCTCTGGCAGATCTTACTGTCTTGCAAACAACTCCTTATCTTGTTCCAATTCTTGTCACTGTTGACCCTTTTCTGCAGCCAATTAGAGTAATCCCCAAGCCTGTATTCTTTGTAGCCTTTATCAGTTAAGGACTGTCCTGCCCCTTTGTTTGTAACCACAAAAGCAAAGATTGTGAAGCAAAATAACAACAGAATCAACAAGAACATGACAAGGAGATAGACAAATAAAAGCCATGTAACTCTGAAGCATGACCCCACTAAACCTGCCAATGAAACAAGCAGAATAAACACTCCCAAAGCGATTACGGGTTTGTCAAGAAACCTCTCGCACTCTGTGTTAGCTTGTTTAGAGAGCCATATGCCCCCTCCTATGATGGCAATTGAGAGCAAAAGTGTGACGAAATTAAGAATGCCCACCAAATTGTTACTCACACGCACCATTGGAAATTCAAGAATTTATCAGAATGTCGAGTACAAAGGCAGAGAATTCAAGTGAGACTTTTCTAATGAGTTAGATATATGCATAGATGCCGTTGTATAAATACATAAATATGTCGCTGATGGATGTTTTGGGGGGCCATCGAGAAGGTTCAAAGCAATGAGGGAGAGAAGAATAGGAAGAAACCCACACCAGATGACGCGTGAGAGTACAGTTGAAAGTCTACTTGCTTTCCGATGAAAGACTGGGAAAACGTGGTGTCCCAACGTTGGAGGTGATGGACGGATTTTGTCACGGATAATATCATCTTGAAGGTGAGTTTACTTTTTTTTTCTTTTTCTTTTTTCCTTATTTTTATTGTAGGGTTTGAGGAAAATAAATTAATTCCCTTTCTTCTTCTACTTAATGAATTTGAGGAAAATAATTAATTTTTTTCTCACTAGAGTCGTATTAAATTGAGCTGCATATAATCAATTCCATTATTTTGAAATTGCAAAGTGGTCGGTTAGGTCAGGTAACTCTAATTATAATATATCTCTCTTTTTTTTTTTTTTTTATCCGTAAAATTAATTATATTGATCAAATTGGTATACAAGTGCTCCCGGCATACCTGAGTGAATCAACAATGCAGTTACAGTGGAAGTACAAAAACTATGGACATACGCAAGTAATCAAAAACAAAATACAATCGAAGCATAGAGAATAAAAATCAACTCATAACAAGTGATTCATAACAAGTCAAAACATTAGGATACAAAGTAAACATGACTTTGTATACATGTGTTTTGATTTGTCGTACAAGCTCTCGACATGGGGAATAAGATTTTCAAACACCATTCTATTCCTTGCCATCCAAATATAGTAGACGGAACTAGCTAATGCAATTCTTTTAGCTTTGTTCTGCCATGAAGTGCCTCTTGACTCCTTTTTCATCCATTTCAATGAGATGTGACGGTGGTCATAGCCCTAGTGATGCCCAGCCACAACTTGATGTTTTCCCAAATACTCACGGAAAAAGGACATTCAAAGAATAAGTCGTTGCACGTCTCCTCGCATGAGTTACAAAAATTGTAATTTCTATTAATATTCGGTACTCTAGCTTGTGTTTCGTAAGCAACCTGGATTGGGCTCCCAACTAAAGTGTGAAAGAATGCTTCGGTGTAATAAAGTGTTTTCATACCTCCTTAGTCCAGCATCTAACAGTAGCTTTTGGACTAAAAAATTCATAGGCTTTGGTCACACTAAATTCATCCCCGTTAATACCCATGAGCTGGCCGAAAACCTGCCTAGAGTGCTCTAACGTGTATTGGCCAGAAACCTGCTTAAATGTGTCTCTGATTTCCAACAGTTTTTTAAAAAGGGGGGAGTGATCTTTACGTGGTAAGATCTCCCAAATGCTTGCCCCCTTAAGGTAGACTTGATCCACCCAACGAATCCATAAGGTATCTTTCTTATGGTGAATGTTCCACAACGATTTTGCCAATAATGCAACGTTCCAGCACTTCATGTCATGAAACCCCAATCCACCTTCATTTTTCAGTAAGCACTGCTCTTTCCAATCAACCAAAAGCTTCTTTGACCCCCAAAGGAAGTTTCGGCATAGGCTAATGATTCTTGAAATAATTGTGGCTGGGATAGGCAATAAAGAGAGACAGAAGCATTCCACTCCTTGAAGCACTGCTCTGATTAATTCTGATATGCCAACAAATGATAAAGATTTGGACTCCAGGTGCGACATTTTTAAATGTTTGGTACTGTATGTGTCACAAATGAAAGATTTGGACAAAATCTGTAATTAAATGAAATGTTTGATATCGTAACTGTAATTTTTTTTGAAAAAATTATATATATAAATACTGTCAAAAAAATTAATTTATATAAGATTATTTACTTTGGAACAATGGAAAAAAAAAGAGAACGTGTGCAGTGGTGCAAATACCGCGTTGCAGAAAGTAGAAACAGTCAGTCAACTGCTTATTTTAGTTTAATTTGTTTGCGTTGCTTTGCTTAAGTTTTCAATGTGAATTGACTAGATTAGCTTCTGAATTACACTATAAAATAAGTCATGCTTCTCCTGTTCAAACAGGGGCGTCACCCTATTGACAGGGGGTGTGTGGTGTCCCTGTTCAAGGGAGAATAGAATGGTTTGGTTAAAAATTGATTTTTAGAAGATTTTGACTAAAAAATTAGAAAATAGACAGTTGAAAAATGAATAAAAATTTTAAGTCATAAAACGAGTTGGAGCAAAGAAACCACATTGCAGATGAACCTTTAAATTCAGTAAAACCTCTATAAAATAATAATGTTGGGATCAAGAAACATTATTGTTTTAGAGAGGTTATTAATTTATCGATAAATGAATAATTTATCGATAAATGAATATGAATATTTATTAATTTATACACAATTTTATTTTTATAACTTGTATTTTATTTTACCATAATTCATACATTAAATGTGGTGAAATATTTTGCTCGTAAAATTAAAATTTTTCTTACTTTTTAACTACACATTTCCATAATAATAATAATAATAATAATAATAATAATAATCCAAAAGATTAAGGATGCATGTTTGGGAAAAGTGGCAAATCGGAAAAAAATATTGTCAAATTTAAATTTTGATAATTTGTATTATATGAACTTTTACGAATTTAAATCAATATTATTTTATATATTTGTTGAGCCTTAAATATCTCAAAAAAGGGGGAAATTACACAATCCTATATCTCAAATATACAATTCAAAAATAAAGGAGTGACGTTTTAATTTTTTTAATTCAGGTGCTAATTACGAATGTTTAATTAATACAAGATTAATTAACACCATCACAATAATTCACGCCATACCCACTCTCTCCTAATTCTCTATCTATAATAGACCAAAGACAATACATGCACCACGTCTCATCATCACAATCCACCCTCCATCAGTCACCACAACCCACCCCATACCCATTATCTACCAACTCTCTCTCTCTCTCTCTCTCTCTCTCTATGCATATACATAGGGTATGTTTGAGCCCCATTTTCTTGTGTAAAATGCATTTTAAAATAGTAGAGCAATGAAAAATGTGTGATTAAACATGAAGAAATTTTTTTTTGGTTGTTTGTAATATTATTTTATTAAAAAATGTGCTGTTGAAAAGAAGAGAAAAAATATATTTTGAAAAAAAAAAAATCAGCTATGCATTGATTATTTTTGAGTTTTAATTGGATCGAATTGTTCGTTGGAGCTTAACGGACTCTAATACATTGATAAAATTTGTGCTTCTATCTTAAAAGGTTAACCTTATTAAAAGGAATAACCCAAACTCTTATAAATTGTGAGATTCTATATTTTCAGTCTTTCATTTGATATGAGATTTTACATCCCTTAACATTACTTTAAAATCTAGAATGGTGGACAATTTTCATGCAAATTCGCCTTATAATTCCCCACCGAAATAACATTAATTATTTTCCTTGTGACAGATGTATATAGATTATCAAACAAGTATTTGCTTTGACAAACAAATAAAATTCTTATGATAATCAATTTGACTCAACACTTCATATTCCGTAAGTTTGCATAAAATAAAATAAAATAAAGGAAAATCTTTGGGATGTACTTAGAGATGGGGGGTACCAAATGGTGTACTCCCCTCACAATGTGTGCGGGGCCCATGTGCAGGGACAGAGGTGGGGGGGGTCCGGGGGGGTCCGGACCCACCTCAATTTTTGACAAATTTTTTTAAATTTTTTTTTGTGTAGAAATAGTTTAACTAGAACAAGGATATATTTTTATTTGATAAGACATATTTTAGTTTAATCTAAAAATTGCTTCAATAGCTTTTTGTACTCTATTAGTTATTATACATTATGTTGTATGAAATTGAGTATGTTTAGCGTGTGGTTCGCTCGCTAACAATTAAAAGGGGGATCAGGCAATTATCAGGTAAGGGACAAACCTCTTGGAACAAAGTCCCAAAAAGGGGTGTTTATTGAATATGAAGATTACAAGCTTGGACGTAGACAAGATACCTCCAAGGGGCGCAAGTACACAAGTACAGGGGAATCGAAGTTAATTAAAACTAAGTCTAATAAAAGGAAATTACATATTCTCTATTTGAGAGTCAATTTTGTCGGGCCTATCTCATTATCTTCTTCTTTCTTTTATACTGCTTAGATGGCCTTCAACTGCTTAAGAACTGCTTGAAACCACCCATTTTCTTCATCATGGCCAATGTGTTAAAACTGCCGTTCATAACTTATCACCGCACGACTCCATATTCTTGAGGTTCTTAGATCATGGATGTACTTAAACCTCTTAAAGCCGTTGCCTTGGATGGTGGCAGGACGTTATTTCCACTGGGGCCTTTGGGTAACTTAAACCGTTTGGGCGATGACGGATTTATACCTTTGAGCGACTGCAGGGTCTTTTACTCGCTCGACCTGCGGGCGTTTTGCGGGAAGCAGGCGATAGCATTGCTTTTGCTTCGTGGGCTTTTATGTCACTTGCCCACACTTTTATTCATGCTCTCATACTGGACCTTCAATTGGGCTCCGCTCTTCGGATACTGGGACCTCGATTGGGCCTTGCTCTTTTGGGCCTTCTGCTTGGACTGCACCTTTTGTGTGTCAACAATTACCCCAATATGGCGATTAATACCGATTATTAATTTTTGCCATATTCAATTTCGCGATTTTCTAGCAATATTTGAATTTCCCAAGGATCGCTCTTGTCTTGAGGGAGTGCGACTTTACAAGCCCTTAACCCTTAGAAAGACACGCCATTTCACGGTGCAACTATCTCACGTCTCTGTTTCTTCGCGTTTCTTCCACTGCCATTACCACTGTTCACCTTCTTTCTTCTCCACTACGCTTCATAGGCAAACTTTAACAACATTGTAAACTAATGGCTACTTCGCGCACCCAAACTGACGCTCCTTTCAGTTTCGAAGATTTTCAGGACCTTTTTGCCAAACCATATGTAAACCCTAAATTTCTCTCACAAACCAACATTGGCTCTGATGAATTCTATCTGGGGCCATCATTCAACAATGCTGAAGCCATTGAACGAACGGCGGCAGGCCAACTCTTCCCTTGCACTCAGGGCCCTCCGTTTTTGAGTCTACTACCATTGAAGTCGATTCGCGAGAAAGGTATTCGTACTTGGCCCAAAGCTGATAATAATTTTCGTAGATGGCATGCACGCCTTACCAAACATGGCCCCACTAAAGCCCTTTTTGATCGTGCAAGGATTTCCGACCTATTAGAAATTGCTCTCCGGCCTCCGATCTATGAACTGTATTATTTCCAATCGCTATAAGTTTCTGGTCTTCTGAATATAATATTTTTGTTTTTCCACTTGGTCCTATGTCTATTACCTTGAGGGACGTAGGGGCTTTGGTAAATCTTCCCGCTTCGGGCGATACTATTTTCCCTGGATATTAATTTCTAGCTTGCCCCACAATTTGACAAAAGGCTCTCACAGATCTTACTCTAGTCTACGGGGTACCCTATCTTTGCCTCCGTTTCGAGCCTTTAGTCATCTTTGAGCAGTGGCCTTCCTCCAGAATGTACGGCTTTGTAAATATGTCCTCTGTGTCCCAAGTCTGAAGCCTTCCATGAGCTATCTGCCCATAGCATATGAGTTGGCTCGTGGTAGGCCTTTGAATTTATGTTCCTTTGTTCTAGCTGCCCTTTACAGAGGCATGGCTTCTCTTCAATTTCAGCTGGAGAATGGTGCATCTCCCACTGGCAGTGGTCCACTTTGGCTCACTCAATTGTGGTTGAGAGCATATTTTCCATCATTGGGTGCTCTCTCTATTTCCACTTCCTTCTGCTAGTCGCCTACGGGTTGTCTATTAACTCCATGGGCTACGTACGTATGTCTAGCGAGAGACATTTTTTCATTCTTTTATACTACGACCTCTATTCCTTCTTTCTTTCCTTTCCACTGCCCATTTGACTCCAGGATTACGTACATCCCCCAACTTCACTAGAGAGTGCAAGTGCTTCTTTGCTTATTTGGGTTCAATTCTTATTTGGGAGGGAACTATTTCACGACATTTTAAGCTGGAACCAATGCTAATTTGGGGTAGAGATATATCCTCCTCGGTTCTTTGCCCGCCAACTTGGCTTTGGCCGACTTGCTTTGTCCCTCCTTGTTACTCCAAAAATTTGATAGATCGTTTCCATACCATCAATAAAGTTGAGGCCCAAGCTATAGATGCTCGCAATCTCCTTTTGACCAACAAATTTTCATTTGCCCCCTTTAACTCTAGTTCTGCCATCCATCCTTTATTCGAGCAATTATGGCCATCGGTACAGCGTAGGCTATTCGCAGCCGATGCTAATAGTGACTTTCATTCGCTGGATCGGTACGGTACTTCCTCTACTTCTTCTCATTCGGCGACCCACTGCGTAATTAGGAATCCTTTTTCATCTCCTCGTGCTAAACGTCCAACCACTTCCTTTGGCTTCTCAACTTTGTTAAAGCCATTACAGCCACAAGTGCATCTAGCCGTAAACGGCCAGCTTCAGTGTCTTCCATCCTGTCGGATGATGTTGAAGAGGATGATGACACTCCTCTCGTCCTTCGGAGAAAGGTAACAAGATTTGTTTATCCACAATTTCACCCTTCACACCGTACCAATAGTTTTCTTGCATTTCGGAAGAGCGTGACTTCCCCTTCCAGCTTCGGTCTCGGTAGTTCTGCTCGTCAGCCCCCCTCTGCAGCATTTGCCCGCCCAAATCCGGCGACGAAGGGGCTATGCTCGAAGAAATACCCACAACGACTTCGCCAAAGGAGCCATTTTCCTCTCAACGTGCGACCCCCAAACCTCGAGCAGAAGGTGACACATCCTTTGATTGCTTTAACTTTGCTCATGCCACCGACTTTTGACTCTCTGTTTTGATTCATGCGAAACTCTCACGAACTTGCCCTACGTGGCGAGTCTTCTCGCGGACAAGGGAAAGTCTTCGAAGTAGTTGAACCGGTGGTGGTACATACGGCTTTTACGAAATTGCGATGAGGTTATTTCTTATCTTGTTCTTCGTCTTTTGCTTTGCATCTTTGTGATGACGAGTCTCAAAAGTAGGTGTCCTTCCTCGTAGGGTGTCGACGACATTCTGCGCTCCATTCGGGAGTGGTGTGCTTCTTTAGAGCAAATAAAGACAATTCGCCCTACTTCCACCGGTCGTTAAGCTTCTTACAGGAAAACAGCTCTCAAACAGGCGGTGTTTGAGTATGTGTCTTTATGGATATGGATATTGGTCGAGCCAACGCCGCCAAACAGAAAGATAAATTTGAACACCTAAGCGAATTTGGCTCAAGCGCTTTCGCTTCCATCGCTCGATATTTCTCTTTGGCTGAAGCGAAAGCAGAAAGTTGTTCATGCGAGGTTCCTTCATTAACGGCCAAGAATCTTTGAACTCAAGGCCAAAAAGGCCCAATACCTTCGTGCTTCCTCTGAGAAGGAGTTATTACTATTAGAAGTCGGCAAAGCCGAGAACAAGTTGAACAGAAATTTCTTCCGATATCATGGTTGAGGACTCCTTGATGACCAAGTTGGGCTGCGAGAGATGAAGGAGCTTCAAGCAAAAATGGACGACTGCAAGGCGAGGATAATGGCCAAGAAACGTAATGCTGCCCAAGAATTTGAACATGCTAAATCTACGGCGAACGATTGTAAAAACACGGAGGTTGATAGTGACTCGATGGTAAGATTGAATTTCTTCTCTTCCAAGCAAGGTGAAGATTGGGGAAAGATAAGGGAGTTAATGCGATCGGTGCGGGAGGAGTTGTAATTGGGACACTTAATGCCCTTATGAATTTGCTAATACGATCATTTTTCATTGTAACAGCAGTATTTGCCTTTAAAGAACAATTTTTTTATATGTTCGTGCATTAATTGACGTTCTTCCATTAACTCGTCAAACCTCCAAAGCATCTGATCAGTCCAACGCTAACATTCATGTACATCAACTTCCTCGCCTTTCAGATTTTTGAGCCATTTAATGTATATGGCTTTTGATATTTCTGACGTTTCATATTCGTCCCTTATAAATACGTTCAATCTTCTACACTAGTAATTATCCTCATATCTCGTTCCTTTCTTCCATCAACTGAACTACTGCCATCATTTTGGCATTTCGCATGATCGACCCTTCGTTCCCCTTTGATGACGGAAACGTCTCGATTTTTCTTTCTTGGTATGGGAGACATAGGAAATTTTTCTTGGCCGGCGGCAAAATTTTTCCGGTCTATCTATGGAGGGGAAAAACGTTTCTGGGCCATTGTGCTGGGTGAGAGCGCTTCTCAGTCTCTCCGTCTACCACTGCAGCGATGCATTTAGGGAGGCGGCTGGGCCCAGTCCACAATTTTCACCGTCTTCCTTGGTGGATTGTAATAGTTTGCCCCCGATTGTTTTCTGTAGGAATTCTTGTATTTTGTACTTCGCAGATGTAACCAACACTTATTTAATAAAATTTCGCTTGAACGTAATTCGTTCTTTGTCTTATCTGGCTATCATCGCTTTTTGTATGTTTAAACTTTTGCTTGTTCATCTTCCCACAGGGAAGGGACATATTTCTTCAAATATTTGCCATTGATGAACCTCATGTGATTGGTACTATCTAAATTCTCTAAATGGTAGGCTCCATTAGGCAACACGCTTTTTACCACAGAACGGTCCCTCCCAATTTGGTGACCATTTCTTTGTACTTTGGGTCCTTATTTGTCCAACAAGTATTGTTTTCCAAACTAAATCGCCTAAAGCGAAAGACTTGGCCACGACCTTCTTGTTGTAGAACTTAGCGATCTTTTGTTTACGAATTTGCGAGTCTATCTAGGACGTCTAACCTTAACTCGTCCAACTCCATGATTTTGGATAAGTAACTCTGCACGTTCGTTGTCGCCCAAATCATTTTGTGAACATACTCTCATTGACTGGACGTTGATTTCCATGGGTAACACCGCGTCTTGCCCGTACGTTAGTTGAAAAGGAGTGACTTTAGTGCTTGTGCGTGGCGACGTTCTATAGGCCCACAAAGCTTGATTCAAACATTCGTGCCAATTTCTGGCATTCTCATTTATCATCTTTCTTACAATGTTCTTTAGAATTTTGTTAGACGATTCAGCCTGACCATTGGATTGGGCGTAATAAGGCGTGGAATTTACTAACTTGATCCCAAATTCGTTCAGATATTCTTTCACTTGATCACCATTCAGGGAAGTTCCATGATCCACCATCAGGGTTTGGGGAATGCCAAATCTGTAGATGATATGATCACGGATGAACTCTATCACATTCTTCTGAGATATTTCTTTTAGAGGTATTGCCTCTACCCACTTAGTGAAGAAATCCGTTGCTACTATAATGAACGTGTGCTGCTTGGACGATGGTGGGTAAATCTTCCCCATTAAGTCTATCGCCCAGCCTCTGAACGGCCATGGCTTCACGATTGGTGCCATCCCCCTTGCTGGCGCCCTCTGAATCGGCCCATGTTTTTGACATGCTAAACAACCTTTTGCATGTTGGACGCACATTTCTCCCATCTTAGGCCAAAAATATCCATTCCTAATAATTAACCACCTCATTCTTTGACCAGCTTGGTGGGCTCCACAGATTCCTTCATGTGTTTCAGCCATAATTACCTTGGCTTCTTGTAAACTCACGCATTTCAGCAAAATCCCATCCGAACGTTTCTTAAGTAATTCGCCTTCAATCAATGTGTAATTTAGCGACCTAGCTTTATCCTTCTATCATTCTTCCTCCATGGTTCTTTCAAGAACTCCTTTATTTCCACCCTCCAATCCATTGCCTCTCCTTCTTGTATGCAATGAATTCCGATTCTATTTGCCCTCCTTTGCACAACAGGCAATATTGTTCCGTATTCACAAGTAGGTTCCATACTTAAAATTTTCAAGTAACCTGAGGCAGTTTGAGCTAGTTCGTTTGCTATGTCATTGTATATCCTGTTGACATATTGAAGTTCTACTTGGTCAAACTCCTCTAGCAGTTCTCGGCTTTCTAGTACACCAAAGGGGAATCGAACTTGATAAGAATAAAGAAAAGGGGAATCGAACTTGATAAGAATAAATTTGCCTATCATATCATGAAAAATTAGATTCATTACCCTTTGATAAGTTGCTCCCGCATTTTTTAGGCCGAAAGGCATAACTACCCATTCGTAACACCCCAAGGCCCCTGGACATCTAAAGGCAGTTTTGTGTACGTCTTCTTCAGCTATATAAATTTGGTTATATCCTGAATACCCATCCATGAAGGAATACATAACGTGTCCGGCAGTGGAATCGACTAAAGAATCTACCGTAGGCATGGGGTATTCATCTTTAGGTGTTGCTAAATTGATTTCTAAAATCTATGCACACCGCTTAATTTACCGTTCTTTTTTAATACGGCACGATATTGGATAACCATTCAACATACCTAGCCGTCCTAATGAAGCCTGCTCTTAGTAATCGTTCCAATCTCTTTCTTAATTTCGGGTAACACGTTAGGGGCAAAGCGTCTAGGAGGAAATTTGTTTATGGGGCTTAAAATTTGACTTAGTTGGCAATCTATGTTCCACTAAATTTTTATCTAAACCAGGCATGTGCTCATATTCCCAGGCAAAACAATCTTTATACTCTTTTAATAAAGCGATTAAAGTTGTACTAACCTCTTGGTGAGCATCTGGGTGATGAACGTTGGGCGATCTTCTCCCGCGTCGCCCAATGTTTACTTTGACCAAAGGGTCTTGTGCTTGAGCGTTCCCAGGGCTTGTTGATTCTCATCACCTCGCCATCCATTGTCCCTTGTAGGCATTTCTTCTTCTAGGCAATCCACCTTGTTGACTTCTTTGGTCAACACTTTGCTCTGAGCGAATACGCCAACCTATCTCCCAATGTTTTCAATGCTACCTCTTTTTTGGTTTTCTCTTGACATTCTTTATTGAAAGCCACTAATCTGGCTTTGAAGGCCTGGATCTCGGCCACATGCTCTTTCGGTCGGCCACTTATCAGAATTCTTCGATTGTCCTTTTGCCAATCACTGACTCTTCTAGGACCACTATATTTGGCCTCATTTGACTGAACATCTCAGCGAGCGCATCTACCGAGAATGGTTCTTCACTCTGTGCGATGACCTGAGAGTTTCATTTCCATCCTGGATTATCTGACAGGTCCATAGTTCCCCTCGTACATGAATCTTTCCACTGAGTTAGCTTCTACAACAAAAGGCCTTTGATCTGCTTGTACCACTTCTACTTTACCTTGGTCATTCCGAATACTAAACAACTGGTGGAGCGATGATGGTATACGGCGACTTAGTGGATCCAATCTCGCCCTAGAAGTATATTGTAACTAGTAGGTCCATCAATAATAAAGAAGACTGTGGTCCTAGTAGTCGTTCCCACCGTTATATCTAGTGGCATCACTCCTTTGGCCGAAGTTGCTCCCCCATTAAAGCTTGTAAGAATGACCTCTGTTGGGATCATGTCATCTTCTATCTTTGCGAATTTCCTCATCATCCTTAATGGGATAGTATTTATGGCTGCCCCATTGTCAATGAGCACCTTCACCACCGGTATGCCATTGACTAAAGCCCTCACGTAAAGTGGCCTTAAATGCTTAGTTAGTTTCATAGTGGATTTTCTGAAGACGACTTTTTCTGCTGCATCAATTTCTACTTCCTGTTTGTCTCCTGTCGACCTATCCCTTTGAGATGTACCAACTTGCAACACCTCGGGCTGGATACTCGCTAGTTGGGCACTATCTTCATTCTCTGGTGTTTCTCCCATAACTACCCAACCGGTTGGGGGAGGTAATATCCTTGGGGGAGATCCGTACTTTTCAGACCGAGGTAACCTTTTCTTCCTTTTGGGTGTTCCATATAATACGTAGTAGTCGAAAGAACGCCCAGATGGTTCTCCCAACAAGTCTACTTCACGGACTCCTTCCCGATGCAATTGCTTTAGCAGAGTGTTGCGCGATACTCCTCTCTTTTTCCTTTCTTCTTCTAGATCAATTTCTTCCTCAATATCAGTCATCCCATCATCCTCTTCGCTTTATATTTCTTGAGATGACTGACCCTGTTCACACTCCAGCACACACGCTTCTTCCTCATTTATTTCTTCTTTATCCTTATTCTTGAATTCGTTGGCCAACAGATAGTTATTAGCCATGATGGAGGTAAAGTACCAAAGCTGATAGTAAGGGGTGGTTACGCTATCGTCTTCGTCTCCTTTGCCTCGATCAAATTTCGACCTCCCGAGGAAGAACTTTTCGGCATTTCTCCCATTGACTCCCCGAGTGCCGGTTTCTTCACTATCCTCAAGAGCGTTTTGATTAGCTCTTTCTAGTACCTCTTGGCGCTTTAGGACGTGGCTTTTCTTGCTTTGTTGTCTCATCATCCGTCCATAATTCCGGCTGGAATCTTCTTTGTTGAGTCCTGAGTCATCTCATTAAAAGGCACAACACGTCTCGCATTATCTTGATCATGAGTACCACACGTTAAGGTGGCGAGGCAGTGATCTGAATGATCTCATATGCCTTGCTTGGCTTGAGGCTTGTCTTTCCGGAGCGGTTCTCTATAGAACGACGTTCCACCGCCTCTTGCTTGGATCAAAACCGGGCGATGGTGATTACGCCACACTTACGGTCTCCAAGTATTTGTTCTCACTTCCCCTTTACAGCACACAAAATTTCCTCATCTTTCATGGGTTCTTTTCCTCTAATGCGTTCAAACACACGGCATGTTTCTCTGGGTCTTCTTCATCATCGATAACCAACTTGAATCTTGGAAACTTATTTTTAAGATTGGTCGTCGTCACCATATTCACTTCAAGTGGCTGTGGGAAAGGATTTTCGTCCACTGCCATTTTCTTTTTGTCTTCGAACGTAATTCGTCACGACTTCAATAGCATCCTGTAAAACATGACGGAAAACCAAGCAATAATTAGTCATGTGTGACCATGCATTGTGCCATTTACAATATTTTTTACCACTTGATTTACTCGGGGGCTTGGCAACTTATGCTTATCGCTCAACTTTATCTGTTTATCCTTATACAATTTGTCAAATATGAGGTCAGCCTTAGTTACGTCGAACGAGAACGTTCTATTCTTCTTATTTTCTCCTTCCATAGGCTCATTGCGGCTAAATATCTAAGTTTAGCCATTATGGGGCAAATATACGCGTCCCCTTTGGTTAGTTCGACCAAACATATTTCAGTTTGATCGTAAAATTCATCATTTATGGCATAGATGCCAAAGTTTGGGTCTTTATAGTAAGTCCCTTTACTAGAATTTTTCACTTGCTCTTCCTCTCTTATCAAACGCTCGTACCTAATCACGTTCGCGCTGAGTTGGAACAAGTTAGGGAATTCCCTATCTTGGAATTTTTTCTTTAAGTCAAAACTTAAACGACTCACGAGCAATTTTGTCAAATTCTATTTCGGGCAATGGTACAAAACATTTACTCCTAGCTGTTTTGAATCTTTGAAGGAAGCCCTCTGCCCATTCATTTGGCATTTGACGTAAATTCGCCAAATCGGCCAGTGTAACCTCAGACTCTGTTTTGTAAAACTGAGCATGGAACAACATGGAACAACTGTTCCATTTGTTGCCATGTTTGAACAGAATTTGCTGGCAAATTGATAAACCATGAAAAGGCTACTCCTGTTAAAGAACTTGGGAATAGTCTCATCTTATGGTAATCGGTCACTTCACCACTCTGTAATGTGAATCGTCCTATGTGTTCTAGAGTGGATACTTCTCCTAAACCAGTGAACAACGAGAATTCAGGCACTTTATATCCTCTAGGCCATGGATATACCTGGTCTACCCAATCAGGATATGGCTTGGTGTAAGTCGGCACGATAACGAGGCGCACCCCAACGACCGTTTGATCTTATACTATTTACGCAATTTGATTTCTCAACAGCACATTTGGATCATATGGGACTCCTATGGGTTGATTTACCTGTTGGTTCACTTGAGTTGGCCTGACATTTGGTCCCTGATTGGCATGGAAAGTGCCATTATTTAGACCATTATACCCATTATACTGAGTGTTTCCCCCTCATTAACACGGGGTAAATCATGACCGTTATTCGGCATATTATCTTTTATGTTCAACTTACCCCCCAGGTTAGTAGTCGCGTTACCACCATTTAAGTTTGGCATTCCATTAGCCCCCTGATTTGAAGTGGAAGGGCCAAAAAACGCTTCTAAACCTGGGTTTAAACCAGGGGAATTGTGTGGTGAAGTATGTCCCACAATCGTCCTGGTTTGGAAATGATTCCCTACGGGTATGGCTGGTTGACATACTTGGCCTACTAATTTGCTCATAAGGTCATTCAAAACATTTAACTGTTTGGCCATGTTGTCATAGTGAACGTTTCCGTTCTGGGTAAATTTTTCCATATTATGGGCATTTCGTAAATTTACCTGTTCAACGACATCTTGCGTGAGTTCTCCAAGCAATGCACGCTTGGTTCGAGGACTCAATTGCAATCGTTGGTTAAGTAACATTTGTGGCTTGCAGGAGTCTGTCATACGTACGAGGATCTTTGTTGCTCCTCGTACTTCTCGATCCTGTTGGACTACTCCGTGACTTCTTTGGTGCCTTATCGGGATTTTTATGAGGCATAATGTTTCCTTTTTGTATCTTCAAACACCAAGCTGTCCACCGTACGTGCCAAATTGTTTTGCGCGGTTTCGCTCGCTAACAATTAAAAAGGGGATCGGACGATTGTGTAAGGGACAAACCTCTTGGAACAAAGTCCCAAAAAGGGGTGTTTATTGAATGTGAAGATTACAGCTTGGACGTGAACAAGATGCCTCCAAGGGGCGCAAGCACACAAGTACAAAGGAATTGAAGCAGTTAAAGCTAAATCTAAGAAAAGGAAATTACATATTCTCTGTTTGAGAGTGAATTTTGTCAGGCTTAACTCATTGTCTTCTCTTTTCTTTTATACTTCTTGGACGGCTTTCAACTGCTTGAAACCACCAATTTTCTTCATCATGGCCAATGTGTTAAAACTGCCGTTCATAACTTATCACCGCACAACTCCATATTCTTGAGGTTCTTAGATCATGGATGTACTTAAACTGCTTAAAGTCGTTGCCTTGGATGGTGGCAGGACGTTATTTCCACTGGGGCCTTTGGGTAACTTAAACCGTTTGGGCGATGACGGATTTATACCTTTGGGCGACTGCAGGGTCTTTTACTCGCTCAGCCTCTGGGCGTTTTGCAGGCTTGGGCGATAGCATTGCTTTTGTTTCGTGGGCTTTTATGTCACTTGCCCACACTTTTATTCATGCTCTCATACTGGACCTTCAATTGGGCTCCGCTCTTCGGATACTGGGACCTCGATTGGGCCTTGCTCTTTTGGGCCTTCTGCTTGGGCTGCACCTTTTTGTGTGTCAACGAGGTAATATGATTGCTTCATTTGAAAATGTTTCATATTTTAATTGCAGTATTTACGTTCTTGCACTGATCTTCCTGTATTCGTCCATGATAATAATATGTATCGTAGTATACAAGTACCATTAATGTAGAATTTTGACCATGAAAATTAAATTGGGTCTTCTACATGTTTTAATTTGGGGTTTTATTGAGTTTATATGTCGTCTTATTGTTTGAGTGCAAGCTTGATGAGTTCAAGACTACTGAGGAAGATCCGATCTACGTAAGCTTGAGCTCAAATTCGAGTATGTAACTTCTGATAATTTATATGTTTCTTGATTTTTTTTGTTAATAATGTACATTAATTTATATTCTTTGGTTTCGTTTCTCCATCACAAAGTACTAACTTCCTTCATTTTAATAGATAATGTTTCAAAAAAATATTTTTCGGGGGCAGCCCCGTGAGCCCCCATCCCTTCAACTCTCGGATCCCCCTACTTTGATGGGCTAGCTCCGCCCCTGCCTGTGTGTGTTTAAAAATGGCGGCTCGTGGTCCCCACCTTCTAATGTGAGTGAGGTGTAAAAGATTATATAAAAAAATTATGTACATATAGCATAACCCGTAAAAATAAATTGTTTCGTTCTTCTGACAATTACATTGCTAATAACATATTGGACTTGGATGTCAAGTGAGTGTGGAGGAACTGGCCCTTGAAGTTCAACAAAGCTTCTGCTCTGAAGCAGTTTGTGTTAAAGGCGCAGAAAATCCCACTTATGTCACGTCAGCTATGCATTTATTATTTTGTTGTCAGTATATATTTGCATTTCCCTTACGCTACGTTCCACCACCTCAACAATGTTTGGTGTACAATCATTAGGAGATTGTAAAAATTACAATATCTCACATTAGGGTGGGTCCGCTAATTAATTAATTAGCGGGCCTCACCCTTATGCGAGAAATTGTAATTTTTATAATCCCTTAATGATTGTACAAATGGATTTTTCCTTTCAATATCGTTATCGGATGTCAAACGAAATTGAAACATTACATTTTAAATAATATTTCAAAGTGCTCATGGCCTAATTTCTCGCATCTTTAAATGCGCGCAAAACTCTCAACCTTAACAAAAGTTACGATGCGTCAAAGTAGGTCATTTCAAACTAGTATTTCGATAATTTAGGTAATATGCTCATTTTAAAAATTTGTTGATGATTGTAAGTTAGCCAAATTCACAAATCGCCTTTGTCACCTTAAAGCTCGTCTCGAGAACTATATTGTTAACATATCGAATAGCACAAACGAATATCGAAAATAATTAAACGAGTGTCTCAAAAAGAAAGAGATGCCTAACTCTTCTTTTCCTTAATTTTTTTAATTATTTAAATTTTATTATTTTTGCGTGACAATTTTTTTATTATAATTTATATTATTTTATTAGAATATTTTTACATGGGTATGATGTCAAAAAAATTCGGATCATTACACAAAATATAATAAATTAAAATTGAATAAGGTTCAAGTTCTAATTGTTTTTTCTTATTAAAACAAATTAATAAAACAAAAATGTGGATTAAAAAGCAAAAAAAAAAAAAAAAATTTGAACTTGAACCTTATTAAATATTAATTTATTATATTTTGTGTAATGACTCGAAGATTTTTGACGTCATACCATGTAAAAATATTCTAATAAAATAATATAAATTATATTAAAAAATTTATTGCATAAAAATAATAAATGTTAATTTAAGAATTGAAATTTTTTAAAGAAAAGACGTGTCATGCGTCTCTTTTTTAGACGCTCGTTTAATTATTTTCGATATCCAAACAATGTCCATCTGGACTATTCGATATATCTACGATATACTTTTCAAAACGAGCTTCAAGATGACATAGGAGATTTGTGAATTCAGCTAGTTTACAATTGTCAGTGAATTTTTAAAGTTAGCATGTTATCGAAATTCTCAAAATACTAGTTTGAAATGACATACTTCCACGTATTGTAACTTTTGCCAAAATCGACCGTTTTGCCTCCATTAAGGATGCAGGAAACTAGGCGGTGAACACTTTGAAATAATATTAAAAATTTAATATTTCGACTTTGTTTGACATTCCGTAATGATATCGAGCATTGAGATAAAAAAAAATTCAGGAAAATCATTTATATGTGATTAAGGGGGCGCGAGGGTAAAAAGCGAAAAGGTGGAGGGACGGGGTATATGGGAGAAAAGAAAATATATAGAGTCAAAAAAATAATAAATACATCATTGGCGTGGCATCACTATGTCAGCGGTAGGAAGATTGTTTTCCTGCCCATGGTGGGTAGGAAAACAGGTCTCTTACAAAATTATCTCTCATGCCTTCTTTCTCATACTTATTTTCATTTTTTTCTCTATAAACCTACGATTTCTAGTTATTGAATAATTTACTCATATTTTCTTTAAAAAAGTTGAGTATTGTTAGTAAGATTCGTGTAATTTCTTCACTTGAGGTGGAGATTTTAGTGGAGAAAAATATCCATTCTTTGTTATTGCTATTGTTTCTGCTATTGTCTTTGAATATGTGTTATTTGTCCTTCATCTGCAACTGGTTTTCTCTATTTGCAATTGTTTGGTGTGGTGTTGATGGTTGGGTTGGTGGGTTTTCGTGTGATTTTTGTTGTTGGTGGTGATTGTTTTACAGTTGTAAATGGTGGTTGTTGTTGGCGGCGGTGTTGGTGGTGGTGGTAACCATTTATATGTTAAATGTGAGCTTTTTGTGGCTAAATGTGTTAATTTTGACGATTATGATTACGTATGTCTTCATTGTAACTATATGTGATCAGATTTCAATTAACTGTGACTATATGTTACCAAATTAATTGACTTGGTAACATACAGTCACACTATAGACAAATTTGATCACAATTAGTTATAACTAACATAGATCTAATCACAAATAATAACAGTTTACGCAGTACCCAAAATGTTGCTATCACCTCACCACAATCACCACCACCACCACCACACATATGAACTCCAATGCACTATCATCACCTGCAATGCACCATTATCGTCACCACGTAGATATATTTCTTAAACATAGTTGCCACCTCATCACCACCACCACCACCACTCAAGTCAAGTTCAATACTTCAACAGCACATGCACACACGGTCATCTCCAATGCACAACCTCCTCTTCATAAGGGATCTCAATATGAATGCTTTCATTTTGTGTTTATATATATATATATATATATATATATATAGAGAGAGAGAGAGAGAGAGAGAGAGAGAGAGAAATATTATCTTATAATTACATAATTATTATATATTAATATATTCAAATTACCACCTGATTTATGAAATTATTTTGAAAAATTGTTAGTTGTGAACTATGATTTTTATAGTCTTGGCGTTTATTTTTTTTCCAAAATAAAATAAAATATGAAGTTATTAACTTAGCACATTGGCCCAAATCGAAACCACAAAATTTTATTATTTAAACGAGATTATTAATTTATCGAACATTGATTTATTAAGGTTTTACAATTACTGTAATCTCAAGTGGGTATTTCACTGCTTCATAATAAGCCCCTATTTGGTAGAAATTAAAATCAAATTCCTAATAAATTTTAATAAAAGTTCATAAAATGTTTTATTGAAAAGTTGTGATCCCTTTAAAATATATTATTAAAATTAATTATTGACTTTAATTTGAAATTTTTAATTAAATTTTAATCCAAACCAAACAGAGGCTAAACCTTGGTTTACTTCAATTTTAGCTTCCCTGCCATAACTCTTTGTTTAGTAAAAATTCAAATTCAAATTCAAATTTTAATCTAAATCAAAGTTAACGATTAATTTTAATCCCATATTTTATGAAACTAACAACTTTTCAACTACACATTTCGTCAATTTTTATAAAAATCTAATTTTAATTCCTACTAAACATGGGCTAAGTGACGTTTTCATCCATTGTTGCATGCGCATGAAGAAATAATACTTCTTTTTTTCAAAAGCACAAGAAAATAATAACAAACTGCCAAGAATGTTAAAAACACCACACATGCTTTTGATAGCGAGCAAAAAATGATACGGATGAACAGTTGAAACTCCTCAAAAGTTCGCCTTGGCCAACATGTTTATATGCAATGACGAAGCATTAGAATTAACAATAACATGTTTGCAATAATGCCTTATTAATCAATTAATAACCTTGTAACAGCCTCAAACCAAAAGGTAAATGCACAACCAATCTGACATGGTTGCATTATAGAGGCCCTGGGAATGTTCCATTCTCCCTCTGCTCGTTCCACTTCTCAACCTGCAATAGCCAAAAAGGTCAATGAAAGTGAACAATCAATGTTCAATTACAAGGGAAAAATAGAAAGAAAAACTAGTAATAAACAGACATAAAAGCTGCAGTCTGCAAAGAAGCAATAGCAGAAATTTATGTGCGCTATTGTAGCACCAAAAAATAGTTTACATTATTCAGCCCCAAGGATAAATAACGAGATCCACTGGTAGACCACTCTGTTGTTAATTGAAAGCATGTCATGGTTTTAAGTTCATATCTAGTCATGTAAACGAGTCAAGCTGAAACTCAAAGCTCGGGCTCAGCTCGAGCGAAACAGGTCAGAGTTTTTTTGGGCCCAAGCCAAGCAAAAGCTCGGCCAAAAATTTTAGGCTCGACCTGAGCTTTCGGCTCGGCCCTTTATGAACCGAGTCAGGCGGACTCAATTTTTTTTAAATTTTTTTTGTGACTGCTGCCTACAAAACGCAGGCAGCAGTCACATAGCTGCCTGCATTAATTATTATTATTTTTTTTTTGTTTTCCTTTTTTTTTCCTTAAAAAAGGGGCCGGGTTGAGCCGGTTAGAGCCGACGCCCCAAAATGGGGCTTGGCCCGAGCTGGGCCCCACTCAGACTTTTTACGAGCCGAGCCCGAGCCGACGAGCTTTTTTGTCATCCCTATTCATATCAGAACAAGTCATCTACCAACTACTGGATCATAACCACGCTAAAGCATAGCCCATAGGGAATGGATTCAGTCATTTGATTTTACAAGTTCGTAGAACCTCAAATAGCAAAAGAACAGAAACATAACCACCTCAAGAATTGCATGTAAATCTTGGAGGAGATAACCGTCTCGAGACAAGCAAAATCAATCTTATATATATATGCCCCTTTACATTCTACTTGTAGTAAACATGCAATTCGCGTTATTTTCAGACTTTATTTTAAAATCCTATAAAAATGTTGAATTTTTAAATAAAGTAGTTCAACATATATATTAATAAAGTCAAAGTACAAAACAAAAATATTAACATTATTATTATAATGATAAAGCTAACAGTCAAAACACATAAAACCACATCACACAGTTTAACTTATTGAGCCAAAGAGTCATCCATGCCCTACAAATTTAGAGAATGAAAAGAGCATTTGGCCATGGAAATGGGAGTTTGACAAAATGGTTTGGCTTTGCAAGAAAAAATGATTTATATTACAATTGGTAAGATTGTTATTATCATCTAGCTTTTTATCTATCATGTCAATAAAATGAGGGAGGTTTATTTGTTGTTACTCACTATAATCACCTATTCTACCAAGAGGAACATAGATGTTTGCAGGAACACATTTGGAGTCAATGGAAGAAAATGGGACTCTCTAGAGGATAAATTAATTAAGGAAGTGTAATTTTTTCAATTTATACATACAAAGAAAATGATTGACATCGAGTATAACCTAAGTTTTCCTTTCCTTTCTTGTGAAGCCATATCCATCGCCACATGCCCTTGCTAAAGGCAATTTCCTTCACGACTTTGCTAGGTATAAATTCAATGTCACTAGCTCTATCCCCACGGGAGTCACCATCAATTCTTCCCTTTAGTGAGTCTAGGTATTTATTCATTCTAAAAGCTTTTTGCAGAAAGGCGAAGGGTAAAAACTTTTTGAGGGCACTGGAAATCGCTGTAATTAGTCATGTCAATGAGCCGAGCCGAGCAGAGACTCAAAGCTCGGGCTCAGCTCGAGCAAAACAAGTCCGAGCTTTTTTGGGCCCGAACCGAGCAAAAGCTCGGCCAAAAATTTTAAGCTCGACCCGAGCTTTCGGCCTCGGGCCTTTACGAGCCGAGCCGGACAAGCTTGATTTTGTTATCACTAAAAAAAAAAAAAAATTTTATAACAGCTGCCTGCAACTAAATTATTTTTTTATTTTGGTTTTTACTTTTTTTTCCTTAAAACACGAGCCGACTCGAGCCAATGCCCCAAAATGGGGCTCAGCAACTCGGGCTTTTTCCGGGCCGAGTCCGAGCCGACGAGCTTTTTTGCCATCCCTAACTGCAGTGGAAGGAGAAGTCGTTAATCATCCACCAACCAATAAACACCCATCGGTGCCTTATAATATCACAACACCTATAGTGCCAAAAAAAGCTACTTTTTATTTAAAGAAAAGTTAGTAATTCAGAAAATTCATATTCAAATGAAATATACAGTAATAACAAAAAGAGAAGGCTTCAGTGCGTTTAACAATATTTTTATTACCAAATATTCGTATATTGATGTATAATGTATTATTCTTAAAAGAAAAAATTGAGTGCTAATGTTTGATTTGTATTATTGATGAAAGATTGTGTATATGAAAAATAGAATGCAGGGCTTCAGTGTGTGTAACAATATTTTTATTACCAAATATTCGTATATTGATGTATAATGTATTATTCTTAAAAGAAAAAATTGAGTGCTAATGTTTGATTTGTATTATTGATGAAAGATTGTGTATATGAAAAATAGAATGCATTTGATACCCTTACAGGTCACCATTGGACTTGAAGTGAACATAATTGATGCCTTTAAGTCTGGCCATTGACATGAATACAACTAAATTCTGTATCTAATAATTATTAAATACTTCTTATCCTTAAGATATTAACGAATGAGATTCTCGTGGCTCAGCAATGCGTTTAGTTTTAGGCTTCAAAATATTTTGCAGTTAGTCCATCTCAAAACTTAAAAGAAACTATATCAGTCGGGATCCTTGGCAGTTAACATTTTCCTTGATGCTAGGGTGGACAAAATGTCCAGACCAAACCAAACTAGAACCGAACCAAACCAAGCAGTTCGATTCGGTTCTACAAAAAAAATTAATAGTTTTGGTTTTTCGAACAAAAAACCATTTGGTTAAAGTTTTGGTTCGGTTCTAATTCTAGAACCAAGAACCAAACCGAGAACCAAACTAAATTTATAATTTTATTTTTTGTATGAATTTGATTTTGCATTGAGGAGATGGAGTTACGTTACATCTTATTAATTGTAAATGGTTTTAAGTTATTTTTGTTTGTTTTAATTGTGTATTTTGAATTATGTTTGTAGAGTTTTTCAAAGTTACAACATAAGTAATGGAGTATTAAACGTTTAATGGTTATCTGATGGTCAGGGGCTAAGGGCTAATTTGTTTGGCTTGGTCATTTTGTTACCATCCCTGCTTATTAGTTTCGAGTTTTAACTTTATATTTTAGTTTCATTTTTCATTTTTCTCATGTAGGTATAACGGCTTCATGTAAAGGAATTGATTGGACGAAGGATGAAAATGGAACTCGATATTATTAACTTCTCGCAATGACTCATTCATTTATATTTTGTTTGTTAGTTTGGACTTTTATGATCTTGATTATTGATAATTTGAACTTGCTAAATGTTTAATACTTATCTTTTTTATATAAGTATATATTATCAACTTATGAATATGATGCAAATCTGAAAATTTAAGTAATAGTTCTAGAACCAGACCAAACCGAACCAGAACCAAATGGTTCGGTTCGGTTCGGTTCGGTTCCGCATCTTAAAAAAACCTATTTGGTTCCATTATCAAAAAACCATTAGTTTGTGGTTTGGTTCAGTTCCCTTGGAACCAAGATCAAATGGAACCACGTCCACCCCTACTTGATGCAACAAAAGGGGAAGAGAGAGAGAGAGAGAGATTAGAAAGAGGAAATGACAAGATCATCTTTCCTCGTCATATAGGGAAAAAGGTCCATATATTAAAGTGAAGTCCTGGGCTAATGGGCTTCAAGAAAAATGTATTACATCAAAACAAAATAATTCATCATTTGATATCTTAAAAATGACCTCACTTGTAAATAATGCTCAAATATACCAATCATACACACGCAATTCTGAATTTCTTATAAAGAAGATCTGCATATCCAAACACAACAGCAGTTATAAATAGGAGCAACTGCAAGTGCAAAACATGGGTTATTTATGTTTGTGTATGCATATGGAATATACTTTTATATATCTATCATAGCACCAAAAAAATTTTTTAAAATCAAATTGCTCCAATAAAAGAGCATGATTATCTAGGGAAATCGACCCAGTAGCATATTAACTCACCCATTCGCCAGGGCAAAGGGAACGATAGTACTTGGCAAACTTTCCACAATCACCAGATTCTTCTCCCTTAGCAGCCACACACCTAACAGTAAACATGTAGTTAATTAGTTCCAGGTAACAAAATTATACACGTTTCTTTCAGAATCGCATATATGATATAACTAAACTTCAGCTTCCTATTTTGAAGCCTTGCAGGTACATTCATCGATAAGAGTTGCAGCCCATATCAACCTTTGGGCACACTATCATGTCCAAAGAACAAACCCAAACGAAATAGCCCTAAACTCATCCTATCAACTAAACCCATAGAATAGCATGCTGATGCCACTGAGACTCCAAAAAAAACACAACTAAAAGCTTAATGTTAACATGCTACACATTGACAGAACAATAATCTAACATTAATAACTTCTTTCGTACCAAAAAGTCATTCAGTTGACATATAATACTAACATGAATTGCTCATACAGAAATAATAAAAAATAATATGAAAAAAGATGAAAGTGGTTAATTCGAGGAACCAATAAACCTCTCAATTACAAGCAATAAGTTTGCAGAAACAATCTATGATGCATCGACACGGATACGTGTGTCCGACACGACACGTGTAATGCCCCGAAAATTTTCATAGAATATAATTTAAATTCTATGTGCTATATCTTGATGTTTTGAAAGTTAGGAACCAAATAATATATAGCGAATTTCAAATTTATTTGGGTCACACTTAGATTTTGACTAAGTAATGATAAATATATCAATATTGGTCTCGTTGGATAGACAGTAATTAGATACATAATTTAGGCTCGAGAAACAGTCGATTCGAATTAGTCAGCGCCAAGATATTTCAATTCGAAGAAATTGTTAGAAAACTATTTTTTCTATTATTATTATTTTAATTAGAACCTTTAATGTAAAATAGTGCCACCACGTGTATGGTAATGTATTGCACTTGAGAGGTTTGGCTAGTTGACACGTGTATGAATCATATATTGGTAAGACTTAGTCTAAGAAAATAAAAACCAATTCTGCTTCCTCCACTTTATCCATTTTATCCTATCATACACGTTTCCGGCTACGTGTCAACTCTTGCAAATCTAGTTTTTATTCCCTACGTATATAGATGTATTACATTATGGATGGAAAACACACAAAATAAACTTTCAAGGCACAAAAGCAGAGGCAGAAAAGAAAGAAAAAAAGAGGAACGTGATTTCTTTATCTTGTCTTTCAAATTAAAGCAAGTTTAACAAGGTAGGAAAAGAGGTGCAATTGTTTATCTCGTTTAATTTTATTTCTTCATGTTGATGAATTTCATGCTTATGAAAGTTAAAGATATGGTATGATATTTCTTGATTTGATGTTATGGTCATTCCGATACAAATGATATGAGCTCTTACCGGTTTCTAAAGCTATGATGACAGTATGATTTTTTCTTGACGCATGATTTGAATAATTTTATTCGGGATTGCACCATATGTTTATGTCCTACTGAGTATTCCCATATACTCACCATTTTTCCTACATCTCACAGGTTAGATCGGGTCGTTGGGCGGCGGGCGATGAGGTGCGGTCGTGGTTCCAGATACTTGGAATTAATAAATCGAATTCGGTGTAACGTGCCTTGAATTTTAATTTTAGTAGAAATCTTAATTTATCAATTTATTGAACTAGTTTATTTTATTTGAAATTTGGAACAGATTTATTTGGACATGTAACTTCGTATGATGATTTGGAAATTTTAACTTGCTTATGATATTTGATGTCTACATTGCTATTTACTCTTTCTGCATAAATAATTACTGTAGGAATTCAAACTAGCCGCATGTGGGAATTGTTAGTTTCCTATAATTGTGGATCTATATTTTAGGGATATTAATCTGTTGTATATAGCTGTAATTTAATTTCCTTAAATAGTGTAAATTAGCTCCTAGAAATCAGGATCTTCTCCACAGATCCTTGTGTATATATATGTACCCGAATTGTACCTAATCGATCATTGAGAAAAATTCCCATTCTATTCTGCTTCATGGTATTAGAGCCACAGGTTTTTGAAACCTAATTTTTCATTTGTCTGGCCGCCGGCCCTAACCTATTCTCATTTCACATTTCTCTATCACCTCTGTGACAATCTAGTTCTACCTCTCTCTCTCTCTCTCTCTTTCGAAATCTCGTCCACCATGGATATCAATCCTCCCAATACTCTTGTCAATCTTCAGATCACTCAGACCACTCCCGAAAACAATATTACCTCTATAATCAACCAAAAACTCAATGGCCACAACTATCTCCAATGGTCTCAATCCATAATGATGTTTATCAGTGGACGAAGCCGAGATGATTATCTTACAGGTCCAGCTGTCCAACCAAGTTCAAGCGATCCCAGATTCAAAGTTTGGAGGGCAGAAAACAACCTGGTCATGTCCTGGTTAATTAGTTCAATGACTACCGTCTACCGAGATAGGTGAAAACTTCCTCCTCTACACTACAGCCAAGGAAATATGGGATGCAGCCCGTGACACCTTCTCTAGCAGTGAGAATACTGCTGAACTCTTCCATGTAGAGAGTATCCTACATGATCTAAGGCAAGGAGAAAACACAGTCACCACCTACTTCACCACTCTGACGCGGTATTGGCAACAGTTGGACCTCTTTGAATCTTACGAATGGAAATGTCCTGATGACAGTACCTATTTCAAGAAAATAGTGGAGAACAAACGCATCTTCAAGTTTCTGATGGGTCTTGATAAGTCCCTTGATGAGGTGCAAGGTCGAATACTCGGAACCAAGCCCCTACCAAGTCTCCGAGAAGTCTTTTTCGAGGTACGTTCAGAGGAGAGCCGAAAACGAGTCATGATGGGACATTCTAATATACCTGCATCCACTGATGGCTCAGCCGCTAGCTGTCTTGCGCGAAGACCATGTGTCCATGGTCGAACCTGCTGCCTGTGCTGCTCGCGGGATGTTTCAGACCCCCGGTGAAAATCGACCACGAAGGAGACGTCCTTGGTGCGACCACTGTAAGAAGCCAGGCCACGTTAAAGAAACCTGCTGGAAGTTACATGGAAAGCCACCAGATTGGAAGCCAAATAGGGCTGCTGGCGATCGTGAGAGTCGGGTAAATGCAGTCTCCATAGAAGAAACTAAATCCCAAAACCAAATCCCTTTCACGAAGGACCAGTTGGAGCTGCTTCAGCACCTGATTAGCAAGGCAAATCTGTTAGCCAATCCATTACCAATTGGGACAAGGAACGGATCTGTGCACAGTAATGGAAACCAGGCACTTCACGTGGCTCAGTCACCTTCAACATCTTGGATAGTAGATTCAACCGCATTAGATCACATGACAGGTGATAGATCACTGTTCTCAACTTATACTCCATGTCAGGATTATCAAACAGTGCGTATTGCCAATGGTTCACGCTCAAGAGTTGCTGGAATAGGAACCATATATCTCTCACACAATCTTATTCTACACTCAGTGTTATTTGTACCTGATCTTGATTGTAATCTAATCTCTGTAAGCAAAATAAACTGTGATCTTCACTGCAAGACTAAATTTTTTGGCAAATCTTGTGTTTTTCAGGACTTGGGTTCGGAGAAGATGATTGGCAATGCTGAACTTTGTGCAGGCTTGTATCTCCTCAAAGTAGACTCTTCTTCTGTCCCAGCTCAGAGTTATAATAAGAATAGTGTCAAACCCCAGTGTTCGTTAGTTCAGAGTCATGAGTCAATAGGCCGATCGATAAAACAAGTGCAATCATGTTGTGGCACTACCGTCTAGGTCATCCAAATTTCTTGTATTTGAAACGCTTACTTTCATCATTATTCATTAATAAAGATGCAAAGTTATTTCAATGTGATGTCTGTCAATTATCAAAGCACACTCGAAGTACATATATCCCACGACCATACAAACCAACACTCCCTTTTGCTCTTATCCATGGTGATATCTGGGGGCCAACCAAAATCCACTAATATTTACGGAGCTAGGTGGTTTCTATTGTTGGTTGATGATCATACCCGATTAAAATTTGGACCTTGCTCATGAAAGATAAATGCGAAACCATTGCCAATCTTGAAACTTTTCATGCCATGATTGAACTCAATTTCAAGCCAAAATTCAAGTCCTTAAAACTGATAATGCCCGAGATTTCTTCAACTCCACTCTTAGTCCTTATCTCCAATCTTATGGAATTGTCCATCAAAGCTCATGCGTGGACACACCTCAACAAAATGGTGTGGTAGAACGCAAAAATCGTCATGTACTTGAGGTTGCTCGTTCATTACTCTTCCAGTCTAATGTACCTAAGAAATTCTGGGGCGAGGCTATTCTTACTGCAACATATCTCATTAATAGAATGCCCTCACGTGTTCTCAAATTCAAAACTCCAGTGCAATAACTCCTTGATCTCTATCCAAACTCACACCTACTTTCCCAAATTCCCCTTAAAAGTTTTGGATGCACTACTTTTATTCATATCCACCCTCATAGCCGAGGTAAACTTGATGAAAGAGCACTCAAATGCATCTTCATTGGATACTCACCAAACAAGAAGGGATATAAATGTTTTTCTCCACTCACCAAAAAGGTTTATGACACCATAGATATCACCTTCTTTGAAGATAAACCATTTTTTCCCAATTCCATAATTCAGGGGGAGATAAACACACATGAATCACAAAATTGGGATTGGACTTCTCTCATTGATCCGGTATCAAGTCCAAGTCCAAGTCCACTCAATCCAATTCTTCACTTACCCTATTCGGAGTCTCCATCACCTACAAGCCCACAGACAGCAGCTGGCTTTCCAAACACATTTGAGTCACCCAATTCACCATCAGATAAGTCAGAAATGTACCCAAACCATCTCCACCTTCTTGATGAGGCAGTAAAAGTCTATACTAGGAGAAAACAACCTCAACAGCCTGTTCAAAATCAGCAAAACCAGGAGTCTAATCCGAACTCAACAATTCCTGAAATAGCACAAGGTGAGGCTGAACCGAACACAGAATATAGTGTTGAAAAGGTGGCAGAATATGATCCAGACTTAGATCTACCTATTGCTCAGAGAAAGGGAGTTCGCTCATGTACACAGCATCCTATCCGAAACTATATGACCTACTCCAAACTTTCCCAGAAATTCAGAGCATTTGTGACTACTCTAGACAAAATCCAGATTCCCAGAACAGTTCATGACACATTAAAAGTCCCTGAATGGAGAGCTGCTACTCTAGAAGAATTTCATGCCCTTGTGAAGAACGACACATGGATCTTATCAACTCTACCACCTGGAAAGCAAACAGTTGGGTGCAAGTGGATTTTCTCAGTAAAACAAAAACAAAAGGCTGATGGTAGTATTGAACGGTTCAAAGCCCACTTGGTAGCTAAGGGCTACACTCAATCATATGGAATTGACTACCAGGAAACATTTGCTCCAGTAGCTAAACTCAATACAGTACGTGTTTTGTTATCCATTGCTGTGAACCAAGATTGGCCTTTATTTCAACTTGATGTGAAAAATGCATTTTTGAATGGAGACTTAGTAGAAGAAGTATATATGGATATACCTCCTGGGTTCGAAACTAATTGTACACGAGGCAAAGTCTGTAGGCTTCGAAAGTCATTGTACGGGCTCAAACAATCACCCCGTGCATGGTTTAACAAATTTACAAGGGTGCTAAAACAAGATGGCTACTTACGGTCTCAAGCTGATCATACTCTTTTCATCAAACACTTTACAAGAGGTAAGATTACTGTGTTAATAGTGTATGTTGATGATATAGTTCTCACGGGGAATTATGAAGAGGAAATGAGGAGGCTTACGCTTCTCTTATCCAAAGGGTTTGAAATCAAAGACTTGGGACATCTGAGGTATTTTTTGGGAATGAAAGTGGCTAGATCAAGTAAGGGAATTTCAGTTTCCCAGCGAAAGTATGTCTTAGATCTCTTAAAGGAAATAGGTATGAGTGGGTGTAGGCCAGTGGACACTCCTATGGACCCTAATACAAAGTTGAAGCCTCGAACTGAAGAAATGGTTGTGGATAAAGGATAATATCAACGCTTAGTAGGGAAGTTGATCTATTTGACTCACACGCGTCCAGATATAAGTTTTGCAGTGAGCCTTGTTAGTCAATTTCTAGGCACTCCTTCGGAAACACACATGGAGGCAATTTACCGTATTCTTAGATATCTTAAAAAGGATCCTGGAAAGGGGCTAATGTTCAAAAAGACTCTTAATCGCTCCTTAGAGGTCTACACGGATGCAGATTGGGCTGGATCCCCCATTGATCGAAAATCAACTTCAGGGTATTGCTCCTATGTATGGGGAAATTTAGTGACATGGCGGAGTAAGAAGCAACACGTGGTGGCACGTAGTAGTCTTTGAGCGAGAATTTCGAGCACTTAGCTCGGTGGTATTTGTGAAGGAATGCGGTTAAAAGCGACTCTTTGGATGAACTCAAAGTTAGCATTTCTGGTCCTATAGATATGATGTGTGACAACCAATCAGCTATAGCTATTGCCAAGAACCCTGTCCATCATGATAGGACAAAGCATGTTGAGATCGACTGACACTTCATTAGTGAAAAGATAGAAAGCAATGTTATATCACTGAAGCATGTTCCATCTCGGCTTCAAGCAGCAGACATCCTCACAAAGGCACTCTTTCGTTCGAACTTCATTGAGCTAAGTTCTAAACTTGGTTTAATGAGTATATGTCGCCTAGTTTGAGGGAGAGTGTAGGAATTCAAACTAGCCGCATATGGGAATTGTTAGTTTCCTATAATTGTGGATCTATCTTTTAGGGATATTAATCTTTTGTATATAGCTGTAATTTAATTTCCTTAAATAGTGTAAATTAGCTCCTAGAAATTAGGATCTTCTCCACAGATCCTTGTGTATATATATGTACCCGAATTGTACCTAATCGATCATTGAGAAAAATTCCCATTCTATTCTGCTTCAATTACTCAAATATTTTAATAAGGGAATAGAAGGACTTAACTTTATACATATCATCGTTCTATTCAAATATGCCTCAAATAGAATTTTATTATTATAACAATTCATGACCCATTTTTCTTTATTTGTGTGTACGTATATGTAGGATTTTGATTTTGCACCTATTAATTGAATTTGACCGGTAGTAAATTTAGAGGAAAACGCTACATCAATTTGTCTGCCAACCTATAAAATTTTAATATAAATTCTCTCTTGATTTTAACCAAGCAGTGAGTAATTTGACTATCTAGTTGAACCACTGTATTATTGTCAGAATATACTTGACAATAACTTAAGGGTGCTAGTACAACTTGAATAAAGAATTTCATTTATTTTTATCATTCCGCATTTTTAACAAAAGAAAAGTAGAGTTTTCGGGACACTCCAGATTGATGAAAATTCGGGGCGTTACAACACGTGTCGCATTCGTCGATACGCAATTTTTCAAAAAAGTGCTCACATGATACGTTGCCAACACGTTGATTGAATTCTTTAAATTTTTTCATTTATGTAGTATAAATTTAATTTTATACTTGTTATTAATTATTCTTGTTAAAATATTTTATATATGTGATGCGGACATCATCGAGATCGGGATTTATTTTTATTGTTATTGGACTTTACTATTTATATTTCCTATTATTGGGCTTGTAGTAGCGGGTTGGCCCAATCCCTTCAAGTTAGGTTCTTTTTACTATTTATTTGATATTTTCATTGTCGTTGAATTAGTTATTGATTGAATGAAAATCATAATTGGCGGCTGCCACGTTTTTCTTTCCCCCTGTTCTTCTTTCACGTTTCTTTCTCCCCTGCCTTCTCTTTTCTTTTTCTTGTTTTCCTCCCATTGATTCAACATTGAATTGGTATCAGAGCCAAAGCTTAGGAACTACTACACCCACGCACCTAATTCTACCACCCAGTTCCATTGCAGCTCCCACCAGTCACCACCCAAAACTGCAAACCCGTAAGCTTTAAATATCCCTAACCAAGTCCAGCATCTTCATAGCCGCCGGCCACCAAACAAATCCATAAATCCAATAAATCAATCAAGCCCATATCGTCCATCCACCACAGGCCCCCTCAAAAAACAAACACCTGCCTACGCACCGCAACTTCAACAACACCAACAGTAACTCCAACTCTCACCACCCGTCGCCCCTTACAGTCACCAATAAAATCAGCACTGCCTATATTCCAGAAAACCATCTCGAGTATACAGCAACCCCCATCAAACCACAAAACCCACCTTCGCCCCTAATTCCGCAATCCACAATAATTCCCCACCGCCGTAATCACCTAATGCTCCCGAAAATCACGCACCCGTCTCTATTCCAGCGACAACAGCAGAAGACAGAGAAGAGAAGGCAGGGGAGAAAGAAACGTGAAAGAAAAACAGGGGAAAAGAAAAACGTGGCAGCCGCCAATTATAATTTTCATTCAATCAATAACTAATTCAACGCCAATGAAAATATCCAATAAATTGTAAAAAAAAAAGCATAGGCCAACCGCTACTACAAGCCCAATAATAGGAAACATAAATAATAAACTTCAATAACAATAAAAATAAATCCCGATCTCGATGATGTCAGCATCAACTCTCCTGGGGTGGGAGAAAAACTCGACCATATTGAGTGGATAAATCATAAAGGCTGCAATCAATCGTCCAACCATAAACTAAGGGGTTGAACGAGTTTTCTCCAACGTCCATAAAAGCGAGTCAACGGTGGTCAGAATATGGTGTCCCCACCAATGTCCCCTGGATGCGTGGAAGGAGAATTGGGTAAAGGAATATCCTGCTGACTCAATTTTAGTGTAGTTGGTCAAAGGAAAATCTAGTGTCCCCACCGATTTTTTTAGTTTGATTAGCTATTGGGCCTCAATTTAGGCCTCAATTTTTAGTGTATTTTGATTAGCTATTGGGCCTCAATTTTAGTGTATTTTGATTAGGTATTGGGCCTCGGTTTGGGCCAGTGTAATCTGCTCTAGTTTTAAAAAAAAAAGTCTAATTGGTATTAATTTGAACCTCAATTGGGCCTATTTAGTTCTGTCACTTGATTGGGCCTCCGTTTGGGCTGCCATTTTTTTAGTGTAATTTATTTATAGTTTCAAAAAAAAAACAAAAAGAGAGAGAGAGACAAAAACAAAGGAGAGTATTTTTTTCTAACATTTTGCAAGTAGATTTGACCATTTGACCTACTGATCGGTTCAAAGAGACGTCGGCTTTGAGTGCCTTAAGGAAGATTACGAGACATGTCCTGATTTTAAGAATAACTTTCTTGATTTGCAAGGAGGACAGTCGGATACTGTGGATGGTTGCCACATTGCACTTTATTGAAATTGTTAAATTGTATGGCCTCCCCAAAACCATTATGTCAGACATGCATGTTTGGTTTACTAGTCACTTTTGGAGAACGTTGTAGCAAAAGTTTGGTACAAAGTTGAAATTTTCTACTGCCTATCACCCGCAGACTAACGATCAAACGACAGTGGTTAACCAAGACTCGTCCAAGAAAATCTTAGAAATTGAGATTTAATTCTTTCTACAACTCAAATTGCATATAACAGTTCCATGAATCGGTCGTTAGGTATGAGTCCATTTGAAGTTGTTCATGATTTTAAGCCTAGGAAGCCTTTAGATCTGATTCCGATGTCCCCACATACTAGAGTGTCTATGTCAGCTGAAGCATTTGCACAACATCTTCGTGACTTGCATATTGAGATCAATACACAACTTGAAGCTAGTAACGCATCATATAAACTTCGAGCTGATTTGAATAAAAAACATGCTGATTTTAATATTGGGGATTATGTTATGATCCGAATTTGACCGGAGAGGCGCCTACATGGATCCGCCTCCAAAATGCAAGCTCGTAGAGCTAGTCCTTTTAAAATCTTAAAGCAAGTAGGTCCAAATGCATATGTACTTCATCGTCCGCCACATATTGGCTACCACCCTACTTTCAATGTTGAGAATTTAGTTGCTTATAAAGGTCATTTCAATCCCTCCGATGATCATTTCCTATCCCCATCTGTGGACCTTGACCCTACATCTATTGCACTTCTAACCCAATGCCACATTTCTCAACACAAAGATAAAATTGATGCTATTTTAGATGAACATATTGTGTTTACTAAAGATGGGGATGTTCAACGCTTCCTTGTTGAGCCTAAATCTAACTGCACATGGATTACTAAAGAGACACTACAGCAGCTTGACCCAAACTTATTGGAGTTCTATCAGAGTCAGCAGGATCTTCTTTTGCCCAGTTCTCCTTCCACGCATCCGGGGACATTGGTGGGGACCTATGTTGCTCGGACTCGGGTACGAGTATCGGGTACGGGTACGTATTTAAGTGTCGGATCTTTTATTTTTTAAAATGGAGGATACGGGGACATGGCTAAAAAGAGTCCAAATTTCGGACACGGGTACGTGGATACGTCTTTGAAACTTCAATTATTATTTTTTCCCAAAAAAATCACATGTAAAATTAATCAAAAATATTATTTGATTATTTCCATTTTGTCAAGTTTTGAAAAAATATTAATTTCAAAAAATGCTATTAAATTGTTATAAAAATTTATTTATGTTGATTTTATAATTACCCGTCAATCATTTTGGCTAAAGAAAAATTATATTTTAAATTATTTTAAAATTTTGTAACAATATTGATCATGATATTTCTTAAAACTAAAACGATCTTATCTAAATTAAAAGATCCAAAAGCATAATTAAGAAATAATAAATATCGTGTAATTTGCTCAACTAATAAAGATGTAAAATTCAAAGAAAAAGATAAATAAACTCAATAAATATATTTTAACCACAATGACTAAACTTCTTTTAAACACAAAAAAAAAAAAAAAAACAATGTTTAAACTTTTAAAGTCAGGCCCAAAACTTGAAACCAAAAAAAGGCCCAGTCCAACACCCTCCTACCCTACGTCTCTGGCAAAGTTCCACCGCAGCTGGCTCTTCTTCTTCTTCTTTCTTGTGGCTCTTCTTCTTCTTCTTCTTCTTCTTCTTCTTCTTGTGGCTCTTCTTCTTCTTCTTCCACACTCTTCTTCTTCTTCTTCTTCTTGTGGCTCTTCTTCTTCTTCTTCTTGTGGCTCTACTTCTTCTTCCCTGGCCGTGTCCAGTTGCATTTTGCCGTCTCCGACCCGTATTTCGTACCGGTACCCGTGTCGTGTCGTGTCGACACGGGTATGGCGGCCAAAACGCCGAGTCCGAGCAACACAGGTGGGGACACCAGATTCAGACCACCATTGACTCGCTTTTATAGACGTTGGAGGAAACTCGTTCAACCCTAGTTTATGGTTGAGCAATTGATTGCAGCATTTATGACTTATCCACTCAACAGGGTCGAATTTTTCTCCCACCCTAAGAGTGTTGATGCGGACATCATCGAGATCGGGAATTTTTTTTATTGTTATTGGACTTTATTATTTATGTTTCCTATTATTGGGCTTGTGGTAGCGGGTTGGCCCAAACCCTTGAAGTTAGGTTTTTTTTTAATTATTTATTGGATATTTTCATTGTCGTTGAATTAGTTATTGATTGAATGAAAATTATAATTAGCGGTTGTCACGTTTTTCTTTTCCCCTGCTCTTCTTTCACGTTTCTTTCTCCCTTGCATCTTCTTCTTCTTGTTTTCCTCCCATTGATTCTACATCAATATGAAAGCCTATTTTTTATTTAATAATAACTTTAAATTAAAAAATATATAATATTTATGATAAAGAAAGAAAAATGACTATGATAGATTTCTGAGGAGTGTCAATATCCAAAACGTGTTGAACACGGACGCCTACCCTAGTTGAAGTGTCCATACTACAGATGAAATAATTCATCCATATATTATTCATTATGAGCTTCGAGTTAATATAAGATTATTCATTAACGTTCACCTAAAAATAAGAAACACTGACAGTTCGATATATCCCTAAAAACAAAATACATGTACTCTTAACAACACTAACAATACGATTATTCATTATGAGCTTGGAGTTAAATATAAGATTATTCATTTGCGTTCACCTAAAATTAAGAAACACTAACAGCTCTATATATCCCTAACAACAAAATACATTTACTCTTATGTTCTTAGAGCATATCCAAAACACTCTCTAAATACAGAATGCTCTATATTTTGTAGATCAAATGCTTAAATAGCTTCAATAGACTCTCTATTTGAACTTCTTTTGGCTCTCAATATTTGGAGAGCCAAACTCACTATTTATTCTTACTTCATTATAATTAGAATTAATGAGTTACAGATTTTAATACTCCACTCCTAAAATTATTCTAATCACATTTGAATTGATTAGCCTTAGACATATAATATGTGTGTGTGTGTGTGTGTGTGTGTGTTAAATAAAAGATGATAAGAAATAAGTAAATGTTTCTTGGAAAGGACAAAATGAAAAGTCAAAATAGAGAGCATTGTTGAAGTGTATAAAAAGTTTTACACTATAACTTATACATGCTCTCCATTATACATAAAATATTTTTTTTATAAATAGAAGTCTCATAGATGTTCTCTTAGACTAAGTCAAAATAAATAATACATAACATAGAATAGAATAGAATACAAAATTAAAAATTAGAATTGTAACATTGTAAAAACCATAAATTACATTTCAAGCTTACAAAGTCGTTGTGTTTGCTCCATCCATTGTATGGCCATTTCATCAATGCATGTACCCAACTAAGCCTCCACTTGTCAAATTTATAAATCAAAATTATAAAAAGGAATAGAAGTGGATCCCATTGAGTAGTAGTTATGAATATATGGTTGAAATTAATATTTGACTTTGAAGAAATTTATAAATTGATTGCCAAACGGACTATATATAACATATACTGAAATCAGAGGCGGAGGCGGAGCCAAGAACTGAATTGAGTGGGGGGGGGAGTCAACTAACAAAGATTTGCCTATTCTAGTTGGGTGGTGATGAGGAGTTTAAAGAAGTTTTCTCATATCTGAAGCAACAGTGTAAGGGAATATTTAGAGAGAAATTCAGATAAAAAAATATTGGTGTGATTATGTGGATTTTTGTGGAGGAAAACAAAAGAGGATATGTTAAAAAAAAAAAATCATCAACAAAAATCAGCTGATTTTTTTCTCTTTTCTTTTTTCCAAATACCAGCTTTTATTTGTAAATTGGACAACTCTATAATAGTCATTGTTTAAGGATTAACAAAAGCAACACCCAAAACAAAAAGAAACAATGATTTTAAACTAGATTTAGGCCTTGACTAAGAAGAGATAAAGGATCAAGAGTCAAAAATTGAACCGAAATCAAACTGCATGACAAAAATAACTAACTAAAATAATAATTTGTTGAGCTCAGTTTGATAACTAGTTTATATTTTGTAGAAATTGAGTCTTTGCCAAACTCTTAAGACTTATAATAACATTCAATTAAGACTATTAAGTTGGTAAAAATTTAAGGAAGTTTTGAAACGAAATATCAGTTATGTAAAATCCACTACCCCACGTTAAACCACTCCACTACCAAGACAATCAGCAGCATGAAATCCCAGTTGAATTTAATACAAAAATTCTGCCTTTTTATTACAAGTAAATTGGACACATACAATTTTATTGAGTGTTATATATACACAACTATACCTCACTTGAATTTTCATCAAAGCACCACTAATGCACTCAGCTCTTTTATCTCTCTATCACTTCACTCGTTCACCATGACTACGTTCACTATCTCATATACATAGGGTGCAATGTATTGTTGGTGGCTGCACCTTCTACACATTTCCCATATTGCAGTGGAAATAAATTACCCGGCAACCATTCTAGAGCCTTCTTCTCTTGGCACCAATTGTGGATAATCCATAAATTAAAAGAAGCAATGGAATTGATATGAAGCACCCAAAAAAATTCTGGAAATTTCCTTGCAAAGTCGATGATGCTCTTTCAATCCCATCCCAAATCCATGATCATCAATTAGTATTCCTCACACAGCTAACCATGCTAGAATACAATATCGAACTCAAATAAACCAAAGAGATACGAAGAAAACATCAGATTTCCTTGTCATTATCCAATGTCAGTCTTTGTCCAATTTTATGTCATATTTTGTCACAACAAGCAGCTAAACAAATGAATGTGGTATTAAGGGAAAAAAAAATGAAAAGAAGAAAAAAAAGACACTTTACCTATGAAACTCAATGTAGCGTGTGAAACAATGTCGAGTTTGGTTGGTTGTTGGGAATCGAAAATCAGCTGGTGCAGTTTTCAGTTCAATCTGATAACGAAGTTGAAACAGGGGAAAACAAAAATCCTTAATGAGAAGGAGCCCAAACAATTCCAACATTAATGTTCTGTGATTTAACATCTAATACCAACCCTAAATCAAACGCAATTGAACAAGACCGAGATAAAAAAGAAGGGGGCGAATTCATGAAACAAACCAGTGAAGTTAGAGACAAAAATATGTGAAATAAAACAAATGAATGTCCAACATCCAGCAATAAATAAAACACGAAAGGATCAGTAGTAATTTAACCATCTAAAAAAATTCATTAATCCACTGAAAGGAGAGAAATAAAATAATACAGAACAATATGCTTTGAAACATTTACAGATCATGTCAATTCGTGAACCCCAGAGATTTGAAATGAAAAGTCTAGACGCAGCAGCCAATGAAAAACAATGGAAATTAAAATATGAAAATTTTTGTAGGGATTTTTACCTCGGCCATTGAAGATGTAAATCGATAAGAGTAAGCCCTTCGAATCACTAAAAGTTCGATTCTTTTGAGGGGTAACTTATGTGTTTGTTCGGGAATTTAACCAGAAAAGTAAGGAGTGTCAATTGTTAGTAATTACCGTCCGGTTCGTGCAGTGACCAATGGAGAAGCCCATTGTCTTTGATTTGAGGGAAATTTGAACTTTCATCCACAATCTTTGCAAGCTATTACTAATCTACCATTAACCTTTCTTCTAGCATTAGACATCCCCAATCTTTTACTTAATTGTAAACCACGTCCATGTCGACGGATCCCGTTCCATTTGACTGATAAGGTTAAGTGCAACTTCACCCTTCACTTTTAAATTAACAAAGAAGAAAAATCAAAATAAAAAAATTCACATATAACCCCCAAGAATACGACAATAACATCTTCTTCCCTCCTTCATAAGCCTTTGTTGCTAACCAACTCCATCAACCATAGTTGATGAGTCTACATTCATTGCCATCGACACAGTGCCACGCTCTCTGGTAGAAATTCCTTCATCACTTTTACTATGAGTTGCTGGTAAAGAGATAACCATATGTCTGCAATTGTACTCTAAACTATCTCAATCAACAAGGTTGGAGGAAAAAGTATCATTGTTTTTGAAGAAGGCGTCTACACCACCAAGGACTTTATCGTATCTATATTCATGTTGATCCCTCTTCCAAAATCACTCCTTTTGGTGGTGTATTTGATGGCCGCTTCATCATCGAGAAACGAAATCAACGCGCCACCCCTACTTACAATGTTACCCAAATATTGATGAATTTCGAAGGTTTCAAATTGTCTCATATTATTTAGCTAAAATCTATACAAACAAGCATAATGTTTATGGTTACTTTCCATTCCCAAAGCTTTTAAACATTTTGAAGGTTTCTTGTATACGTATAATTTTCTGAGAAATAAAATTAGAATATATGAATAAACTTTTAAATGACGTAATATTATATTTTACATGGATTTGAGGGAAAATCCTTAAAAATAGCTTTATTTTTTCTTATATTATCTGACTTTCCCATTATTATTACCATTTGCGGACAAAGAAAAGACGAGAGAAACATTTGCCTTATGAGGACTTGTTTGACATACATAAAAATTAATTTAGTTAATATCATACATTCTCCTTGAGGTATCTGATTTATTTATTTTTTGGAAGACTTGATGTATGTGATATTATATAGATACTCTTTACTTTTGTACAAGTTACATTAACCTCCCTACAAGCAATAATAAAAATTTTCAGCTTATTTCTTTCTACACTAGGCCCCTGTTTAGTCCAAATTAAATCTCAAGTCAAAATTAACAATTAATTTTATATACACATGTCATAAGATTCACAATTTTGCAATTATACATTTAATCAATTTTTATCAAAATCTACACCAAACAGGGACTAGATTTGGAACGATCTTTTTTTTTTCTTTTTTTTCCTTTAATTTCTTGATTTAAATAAGATTTTTAAAAAAAAGTAGAAAAGTGTTTTTTTAACTTGAAGGAAGTTCATTTTTTTCCCATTTTGCAAAAATAGTTATAAACAATTAGATTTTTCAAAATTTCTTTTAAGGAAAAAAGAACAAAAAAAAAATGTTGACTAGAAAAAGAAAAGAAAAATAATTCAAAAATCGGATCTCATTGGATTTTAACTTTACAGTGCTTACTGGAATTAAAACAAGAGGTATTCAATTTTCTAAATTAAGCAGAGCATAAATGTATTTATATAAATATTGAAAGTTAAAGAACAACATAAAAGGAAGAATAATAATACTTTTTAAGGGTAGTTATATTAAGGGGCGGACCCAGCACCTGACCAGCCTCCACAGCCTCCCGTGCTGGATCTGCCGAGAGCTTCAAGTCACCGACTCGTCGACGTCGTCCGCGGGGAAGAAATGAAGAAGGTGGGTGAATTTTTTTTTTTTTTCTCATTTCTTATTGTCCATTTGTTTGGGCATTTTTATAAAACAATAAGGCCAAATGAATTAGGCCAATTTGCAACCCATTAGCCACAAACAAAACCAAATCCAAATGTCCAAATTCCAAATTCAGAGAACTGGCGAGGAAGGAGACGACCAGGGGCAATTGGTGAATCCACTGTGCTACAGAGTGCCCCTGCTGCTGTGCCCATCTGTAAGTTGGTCGTCCGCCGAGTCGCTGACTACGCCTAGCCTCTCCGCCACTGAACTTCGCAGCTTCGCTATTGTGAGTTTGCTTGATTGCTCCTCTCTTTTCTTTTTTGTTTTCGTTTTTGTTCTTTCATTGTGTAGTTAATTTTTTTTATTTTTTATTTATGTTTTATAAATTGTGTTTATGAGTTATAGATGTGTTTGTGAATTGTGAGCCTGTAGTGTTTACTGTGAGGATTTTGAATTTTGTGAATTTGAAACTTGGGAATTTTGTAGGGGTGTAAGCGGTCCGATTTTTGCGATTTTTGACAAATTTTCAAATCAAACCGTTTTGACCGGTTTGAGAAAAACTTAAACCTAAACCAAACCGTTTTGATCGGTTTGAAAAAAACTTAAACCTAAACCTAACGGTTTGATCCGGTTTTAAACCGCCGGTTTCGCGTATATTTTTTTTCTTGTCTAGTATCTACTTTTATGCCATTAATTCAATATACATTTATATCTTACTAGAAATAAATCTAAAACAAACTAAATATATTTACTATAAATTTAAATACCAACAAAATAAAAGTAAAATCACAATAAACTAAAACATAATTTTTTATTCGCCCTTTTGACGTTTTAGGATAATACTTTACGATAAAGATACAATACAAGTCCACTAAAATAAATATTTTTCTCCCCCATTCCACTATATATACCCACCTTCATCTTCTGCAATTTAACACGAAATTATACATATTCTCTCATATGTAAACAAATGTCTTTTGCGCACCTGATAGCCCAAATTTCAACTTTAAGTCTTACTCACGATCAATAAATATGTAAACAAATTTCAACTAGAAAGTAACAAAATTTCAATTTTAAGCCTTACTGACAATCAAATAAATATGCAAGAACCTGAAATAGTCTAATAATACCGGCGAACGTACACTACCGACGACTGGGAGGTTCGAGATTTCAAGGGCGTTGACGATTTGGGGGAAACCAGGAGGTGCCGCGGGGAGCGAGGCTAAGACCAGCGAGTTGCGAGTGAGAGAAATGGAATTTGGAAGATTAGGGTTGTAACTTGTGAGCATATGGACTTGAGTTGAGTTGTTTAGTGCTACACTGCTACTTCTTTCAAATTTGAGCCTTTTTTATATATATACTTAGGCTCGGGCGGGTCGTAAATCTTAATAATTAATAGGAAATTAGAAATTGACAAAAATACCTACAAAATGACAAAATTATTTAATTTTACAAAATTGAAATTTTGGATAAATTTAAAAAAAAATCAATTTTTTATTTTTTTATTTTATATATTTTTCGCCGGTCCGGTTTGGTTTCAAACCATAATTAAAATTCTCAAACCTAAACCAAACTGTTTTTGACCGGTTTGATTTGGTTCAAAACTATTTCGTTGACGGGTCCACGTGGCACCAAATTGCCGGTTTCGAAATTGCGGTTTCGGTTCGATTTTCCGGTTTGACGATTTTTGCTTACATCCCTAGGATTTTGTAAATTCGAGAATCTAAGAATATTGGGGATTTTGATATTTTGGGTTGTATTTTTTTTTTAATATTTTGGGTTGTAATGAATTACATTTTCATATGTATATACTTTTTACTTTTTAGTGCATTTACATATATATTGAATTATATTTTCGACTATTACGATCGTTGATTGTCAACAGTCATCGGTCAACAGTCAACGGTCTCCGTTCTATCTGAACTACAATGCTATTGACACCACAATTTTTATTCAAAAATGCTACGAGTACAGAATTTTTTTTTACAGATTTTCCAACAGAATTTTGAATTTTACTCACATGGGGGTGGGCCCCATGTGAATAAAAAAATTTTTTTTTTTTACACCCCCCCCCCCCCCCCCCCCCCCCCCGATGTGTCTGTCCTGTATAGGTACATAATTCAAATTCCTGTACCTATAGCAGAACTCATTTTTATTTATTACACGACATTTTAATTGCAGTTAAGCTTCTCAAACTTTGCTCATCGTAGCAATTATTTCTTCAACTTTTTTCGTCGAATTCTTATCCTCAAACTTCGCATCAATTAGCACATTTATACTTAATAACAGTTTTATATTAAAAAAATTCAATGAAATGACGTAAAATAACTTCTTTTTTATCATATTTAAAAAAAATAAAAGTGCGAAAAAAATGTTTATCCCTCGTTTCAAAGCATAAAAATAAAATATTTTGATATAAATCATTGTAAAGGACAAGACATACTAATTAATAGAAGGTTAAAGATAAGAATTCGATGAAAAATCATTAGGATATAAAATATATAATGAGCAAAGATTAAAAACTTTAACTACAATTAAAATGTGGAGCAAGAAAAAAATAGTGAGCTAAATATAATTACTCTACTTTTAACTTTTCGAATTGTATTGAGTGTCTCTGTAATAGTTAGATAGCTCCCGATAATAACTCAATTCAATAATATAATTTATTTATTTTCCCTTGCTGATAAACTAAAGCTTTTTAAGCTCTCTGTAGTAAAATATTTTAAGGCAGTTTTAGATTCAGTTGGGAGATCGGACTCGTTCTTACAATCAACCAACCACCTATCCTATAATTTCTCAAACTGGAGAGTTTATAGGAAACGTGATAGATTGATTCAGTGAATTGACAGTAAATTTATACCCCAAAGAAACACTTCACTAATCAAAACTTGTTTTAACATTAACATCAACGAACAAACTAATATTAACGTTGTTGCCATCCTCCATCAACATGGCTGAACCAGAAAAAACTACTAATAATCCACCTCCAGAGTCAGTATCACTGACAGTTTTTGAAGAAAAACCTGAAACCAAAGAAGAAATTCCTGATAAAGCTGAACCAAAAAAAGAGATTATGCGAGGAGTAAAATCACTTAATTCCAAGAAAATTGTGCTTCCATTAGCCCTACTTACTTTTCTTCTTTCTATCCCAATCCTGTTTTTAGGTATATGGTTGCTTTACATTCAGCAATGTGATTGCGAAGGGCTGTTGAAAAACTTACCCAGATTGCAAATTGGGATTGGCATTGGAATGTTGGTTATTTTCTTCCTTAGCAATGCTGTGATTTACACCAGGGCTAAGTTTCCTGTACCTGGGCTGGTCATGATCGTCGTTATGATGATTTTAACGCTCATCGTAGGGCTCGGGATTCTCGGAGATTTTAAGATGGAGACCCGGAGGATCGTTGCTTCACCGAGGTGGCTTGAACTGAAGGTGCATAATAGCAATAATTGGAATGATATCAAGTCTTGCATATATGAGACCAGAGCATGTAAGGATTTGATATCCAGATCGTATATGCTCGACTCCAATGGCATCTCGACTAATAAATTGTCCCCCATCGAGGTACTATTCATTCACACATCGGTTTTTTTGGCAAATATCTTATTTCTTATCTTATCGATTTTGATATGACGTGCATTTATATTTATCTTATTTGATTTGAATCCTTTTGCTTTTCTTTGTATCTTTACAAAGTCGGGATGCTGCACGCCGCCATCGATATGCGACATGGAGTTCGTGAATGCGACTTATTGGAGAAGAGGAAACAAAGATATAGATGGCACAATCCCATATGACAGAGACTGTGATTTATGGCAAAATGATGAAACCATGCTATGCTTCAACTGCAATGCATGTAAAAATGGATATGTTAGGACATTAGAAGGAAAATGGTTGAAACTTGGGACTTTCCTTAGTGTTATGTCCTTGTTACTTATAATATCCCATTTGTTGTTATTTGTTGCTACAATGGGGGAGCAGTATGCAGGTTAGCAGCAGATATTTGTAGGCTGCTTTTTATCTTCTGGTTTTATTCTATTGTGGCCGATTTTAAGGAATTATTTTTTCTTTTAGTTCTTGGTTTATTATGACATTTTTGTTGCTTTCTAATGGATTATTCAGAAAAAATGTGGTTGAAACTGTTAGTATTTTCTTTCAATATTAATTACATCAGAAAAATTCTGTGTGATAAGTAGTGTAAAATGAGAACTTCCCAAGTTCCAGTTGTGGAAAAAGTACTGTTTAAGAAATTCTTTTATTTAAAATGAAAGGCTGGAAATGATTAACATGTTTGAAAGTGACACGGGAAATTGCACCTACGATCTAACCTATTGGGATAAAGTTAATAAATTCTTTTTCGAGAGCGATTCATGCTTTTTAAGCAGTATACAACCGTGTTGTAGTATGTGCTTGTTCATCCTTGGCTAACTACAACATCAACAGATGATCTAAAACTGGAAATTAGAGAGAAAAAAGGGCAAGGAAAACCAGGAGGCTGTGTAATATAGGAGAGTAAAATACATGTCCCAGAGAAAGTATTAGTTTTTGTACAGTTTGATTCCAAGAAACAAGTTTGTGAAGAACTACAGCAATCCAGTTCACCGGACAAAATGAAGAATCCAAATGAACTATTTGGAGGAAGTATCACTGGTAGATGTATCTGATGCACATTCACCTCAGAGTATGAGACATATCATATGATCCTCCCCAAGCGGGATTAACAGCAGGAGTAGTGCCACTGCCAGATGGAATCATTCCCTCTCCAGCAACACCACCCATGTAATGAGGTCTACCATAACCATCCATAAACCCTACATTTGCGTTCATCGGATGTGGATGTGGATTCATGTACGGACCACCATATGGGGTTGGAACTACACATTAAGAAATATCAATTAGTACAAATGGAAAAGAATGGTGCAGAATCCTAATTGATGCCTGAAATTATAAATGAAGTTGATTACCATGTGCCTTCTTCTCAGCATTTAAAACCTCAGCATGCAGTCTTTCCACTTCTTCAGCCATACCAACCAGATCTTTCTCCATGACCTTCATCTGTTCCACTTTCTCTACGTTTAGACCTTTTTCATATTCAAAGGTCTTGCTGCAGTCCCAGACAATAAATAACAGTTTCAATAGATGAACTACTATTGTCCAATTAAAAATAACATGAAATTGCAGTTAAGAGTACTGCGTAATCCATTGATTTCAAATTATCTTAGCATATTTTTGTCTTTGAAATAGAGTCAACCCACAAGTCTCCAATAAATATGCAGGAAAAAAAGCATCAAAAACACCTATTAGCAAATCCTTCAGATAACCAATAAATCCCATCAAGTTGCAATCCATTACAATAAATAAATATCAAATGAAATCCATGGTGAGAGATCATCGAAGAATATAATGAACAGGAAAACACTCACCGCAACCTCTGGTGTTCTTGCCTCAAGCTATCGAGTTCCGCATTCATTTCTGGAAGCTTTTTCAAGTCATCACGCGCTTTATCCAAATCCTGAGTGGCTTTCAGGATTTGACCAGTCAACTCTTGCTTTGCTGTCACCAAGCTTCGTGCTTCAAGATGGGCCTGTTGCAGGTCCTTCTTAACCCTCTCACCAGCTCTGATGTCAGCTTCCCATTTTGCAATCTTGTCCAACAAAATTCGAATCTGAATATCACCTTCGGTTTGTGTGCTTCTTATATGTTCTCTAAGTTTATCTACTTCCTGTTGAGCAGCTACAAGATCTTGCCTCAAGGCCATATGGGCAGATGTCAATTTCTGATAATCTGCAGAAAGGGTTTCTAATTCTGCTGCCTGAGAGACAAATTTATTCTCCAAAAATGCTGGAGAAAGTGGTTCTCTAGGGTGGTGGGCAGCAGACAATGGACCACGGCGCGTCATGCCTGGAGCATCAGAAGAACGCCCTTCATGTCCTAGTGGTATATTCCTTCTAGAAGCCATTTGAGCCAAAACCTACTAAGACTGGAGAATTTCGCCGCTATTTGTCATAATACAAAAGCAACACAAAATTAAAAGTTACAGTCCGTAATAAAACTAAGAAAGCAATTAATAGCATTGTGATAGGACAGAGCTGACTGAAAAAGCAAGCAGACTCAAGGCAGATAGCTAGCAGTATCAGAATATCGTGTTCTCTAATTGATTTGGATCCAGGGTACACTGAAGCTTTTGTACAGTGCCATCCTGATCTTAACTATAGCAGAAATCATATTTCAAGACTGCGCAGTATACTCATTGCAATACAGATATTTACAGAAAGTAGTCATTTGTAGTACTAAATATTTCAAAATCCTTTGTCACACATCTATCAAAATTTAGTCCATCAATAACATATCTGAAATTGTATAAGGAATAAAAAAATACGATTGCAAAACTGAATTTATTTTAAATAGAAGGAAAACTAATTCTGATAGCACAAAAAACCTCCCAGGGACAAGTTGAGGCAAGCAAAACATTCGCTTCAGCTATTCCTCCACGGATGGAATTCCCTTGTTTCAACCATGGGATGGTGGAAAAGGGGTATGGTCAGCTCAATATTGCAGTTCTTATTCAGCCTACAAATAGCTAGTATATGGATATCTCAAGTCCACAGAATGAATCAAGAGTACGAACCACAACTACGCAATAGGTATGATTCATCGTACAATGAGAATAGGTAATTTCAGATAACATGGTAAAAATGGAATTCATTGATTCAGGAAATTGTGTAGGTACTCTATGTGGAAATGGAAATTTTCGAGAGTTTAGAAAATCAGGGGTATATTGGCATTATTATGCCAAACTGGAAGAAAACATATCATATGGCAGCGATGTCGCCATTCTCACCCAAATAGGCAACCAAGATTTCGAGTGGTAATTAGCAATGTATCCTTGTGAAGGAAATGCAAGACTTTGCACATTGATCGCTAGGGGAAAAAAATAAATCTAATGGCCTACCTTAGAAAAAAACTGAGGAAGTTTGTCAAGTGGAGACAATCTCTTTTTGGAAGAGAACTCTACATTCATTTAAAGAAAGCAAAGGGGAAACAACATGAAGAGAGAAACATTAATCATTTTCAGATTATGCTTCTGTCATTTCCTTTGAGGCTTACGTTGATTGTGACATTTTGCTGGTACCAATTGAACTACCTACCTACGGTGCCTAATGCTTGTAATGACATTTGAATTTGGACAATTGAAAAAGGTTTGTCCTTTTCATGCATTATCCGCCTGCACTTCTAGGATTCCACATTTCCATAAACTTCACCACCTACAAGGCCATCAACCTAGATAATCAACTTTTTTTAATGTTTGTCTTTTGAAATATAGCTCCATGTCCAGGAAGATAACATCAAGATTTGGGACAAACTGCCAGCGAGAAATTTCCAAAAGTACGGAGGATTTGGTATTGAAAGCTTGACTCTCAAACCGTGAACAGTGGACAGGAAAAGGAGTAAGGAAAGGTCAAATATAGGAAAATTGTATTCCTGTTTTGTCAAATTCAATCAATGCTTACACTGGCAAATTTAGATAACTCGCAGCCGTGGATAGATACACTGCCACTTGTCCTGTGATTGGCCCGATTTAAAGCCAATGACGTATGCACGTATAGATTCCCCTAATCCCTTTACAGGACACTGTATAGTACAGAATCCAGACACCGGCATTGCATGGAAGATCAAGATTCTCTCATTCTTTCCTGTTTCTATCGAGCATTTATGAATTAAGTTTTATGAACAAGTTATTTCCTGTTTCTCCATTTCAATGAAGCAAACGCAGGCAGCAAAAACAAATTAATTACTTCTATTCTTCCCTTAACATCCTTTTCTAGTTCCCTATTTCAGTGACAGCCTCTTTCCAACTCCACCTGCCGGAGTCCATATCCCCTAGACTTCGAAACCCTCCCCAAAAAAGGGGGTTTTACACTAGTACAACCCACCTATGAGTATAACGCATACATATACGTTCAGCGCGTGATTTCTATTCAATTTCTTCTGAGTAAATTCAGTGATCAGATGTCATTTACCGAAAACCAAAACTATTAAAATGAATTTTACAGTTAGCTACGCCACTGAAAATTGGAAGTGCACAAAGAACATTTACTTACGATGATAACAAATTAAAAAATGCCGATTAAGAAAAATAGACGAAAAATATAAAAACCTGAATGTTTAGACTATCTGAACTCTGAAGAAACACACGCAGAGAAGAGGATACATGACTGAGAAATCGCACTCTGGGCCAGAGGCGTTTGGCTAAATTTACAGATTATTAATTATTTTCTGAATACAAAAAAAAATTATTTGTTTTGTATCCTTATAATAATTCATTATTGTAGACATACCGACCCCAATTTCAGAAATTACAATTTTTATTTCTGAGACTTATTTTTCTTAACATATCATCCTTTATGATTTTTCAAAACTTCAATACTTATTATTATTATTTTTTTTACATTTTTATATACATGCAGTACACTTGAAATAAAAGAAAAATATTTATTGAAAATTATTAAACAACCGTTAGTGTATTTGTTGGTTATGAAAACTGGTAGACGAGAAATTGGTGAAAAAAAAGATCCGAAGATCAACTTCAACGACGATAGAGGACGAGACGACCGATGAGCCACCAACTGTATTTGCTTCTTCGACTGAGACAAGAGGCGAGAGGGCAAGGCAAAAAAGGATCTGCCTGGGATCTGAAGGCAACGAAGATTTGAAATATATGTACGTCCCAAAACATTGACAATCATGAATTTGAAATGAGGATCCAAGTTGGGGTTTCCTATAAAACCAAAATGATGGATGCTATAAACCCTATGGGCTCGGAAGTAGAAGATGAAGGGCAAATTGAGGATGATGGGTCTATCTCGGATGATGATGTACTGGAGGATAGGGCTAGGCGTGAGTTGGCTTGGATTAATTTTGAGTCCAACCCAATATATTCGGTTTGCCAATAATTCAAACTGAAACCAACCCATTAACGATTGAAACCCAACCCAATTCAAACCGACCAAACTCGGGTTGGTTTTGGTTATGTTGATTGGTTTGGAAAAGTTTGATATTATTTCAATTTGGACCAATTTCAGTTACATTAAAATGGATTATTTGAAAGACATTAAGTCGATTGAAGTAGGATCAATGGTCCATGAGATTAAATTCCGTTCCAATTGAACAATATAAATTTAACAGTTTGTAAAACCTGTTAAATGTACTATATCATGATTAAATTAAATACATATGAAATCAATCTAAATACATGTTGAATGTTTGTATATTATACCTATTGAATAAAATAAATTCAATATAAATACTAAAAATGTAAAATCATCCAAACTCAATATAAAATCACGTCCTTCAATTCAAGGGCTTATTCAAAAATCACGTCAAAAAATTGAGCCTCGAAGTCGAGGCACGAGCAACAATGAGAGGCAGGAGAGACAAGAAGCACAAGAGACGTGAGGCACGAGAGAATTTTGATCAATAGGTTTTAGATTTTTGGTTTTAAGTACTAATTTTATTTTTAATATTTTTTAGTTTTTGGGTAACCCAACCCGACATAAAATTTGATTTCTTAACCCGAACTCAACCCAATTGAACTAAAAAACCCCAATCCAAATCAATTGGTTTACGTAGGGTTGGACAAAACTCCCGAACTGAATCGCACCGAACCGGGCGGTTCTTCATTAATTAAATAAATAAAAGGATATCTAAATCGAGAACCAATATGTTTGGTTCGATTTTCGATTCTATACCAAAAATCGAATAACCGAATCTAAATAAATTTTTTAATTTTTTATATTGAATTAATTAAATTATTTTATTTTTTTCTAAAAAAATTTAGAAAATTAACTAATTTAGTTGAACAATTTTTAGTTTATTTGTGTTTGTTAATTGTGTTTTTTTAATTATGCTTGTAGAGTTTCTTAGTATGACAAGTCAAACAATTGATGATTAAATCAAATAGTTGGTAAGTAATAACCAATACTTCAAAATATATATATATTTTTTTATTTAGGCTGCTTGAAGCAAATGAATTATTGATATGAATCACTAATATTTTAGTATTAGTGTCTATTTTTTGGTATTTATATAAATTAATCTTATTGGACAACTTGTTATTTATATTTTTTAAATTGGGCTACGATAATTTGTAAAAGTTACGAATGAACATGTCATTAATTATATTTATGTACTGTTGTTGTAAATGTTTAAAAATTTAATTATGGTACGGAATCGAACCGAATCGAACTCGAACGATTCAATAATTATATTTGGACCAGATGATTCTATTTATTAAATACCCGAAAATTTTGGTTCGGTTCGGTTCTGAAGATAACCGAACCGGACCATGTCCAGCCATAGGTTTAGGTTGGATTGATCGGTTTGACTGATTCGGATTGGTTTTTGTCCAGCCCTACTGGAGGATTTTTTGATGGCCTTTCCATACAATTGACTAATGAGGAGAAAAAACGTATACGAGAACCCTGGAATAATATGTCAATTATAAAGTTATTGGGCCGTCCAATTAGCTATACCTATCTTTGCAATAGGATTAAACAATTGTGGTTCGCTTAAAGGAAGATTTAAGGCAGTGGACATGGATGATGGATTCTATTGTATCCGATTTGGTTTGAAATTGGATTACAATTATGTTTTGGAGAATGGACCTTAGATTATAGCCGACCATTATCTTACTGTGAGGAGATGGAGCCCTGGATTTCAGTCTGAGGAAACGATGATTGATACTATAGCTTCTTGGGTTTGTTTTCCTAGTATGCCACTGGAATTCTATGATAGTTCGATCTCAAGACGAATGGGAAACTTAATTGGAAAGTCAATCAGGATCGAGAGACCTACATCGAACATATTGTGAGGCAAGTTCGCAAGAATGTGTGTTAAAATGGACTTGACAAAGCCTTTTGTTTCGAAAATATTCATAGGGGGACATTGGCAAAAAGTAGAATATGAAGGTTTAAAGGTCCTATGTTTTTACTGTGGAAAGTTCGATCACAGTGATATGGAATATGAAGTTAAGAGAAAGGTAAATGAGGGTCAAACAGAAGAACGGGCATAAAGATTGCCTGAGATTATTGAAGAATATCACGCAATCACCTGTATTCAACAAGAGGAATGAGCCAACTGATGTTGGAAATTAGTTTGTTATTTTATTTGTTCTGTGCTGAGTTGTACATAAGGGCAATATTGTATTTTTCTTCTATAGGTTGTTAGAATATTCCTTTGTAATTGTATTTATATGTATTGATACACAAACAGCAAAATACAAGGGAAGTAAGATTTTCTCTTCTCATCATTTTCTTCATTCTTCTGGTTCTTTGCTCAGCTATTGTATGGGCTTTTCTCCTTTTCATTTCATTTTGTTACCTGGTATCAGAGCTTCCTTCGATCCCAAACCCTGCCATGCCTAGCAATTTTGATAAAGAAGACTCTAACACAGTCACCAAAACTTTGGGTGAAAGGTATCTCAATTTTTCAGACCTCTTCAATCATTTTTGTATAGACAATGGTGATAATCCAACCGCTGCTTTGGTCTCGGACCTTTTAACCGCTGATAACTACGTTAGTTGGTCTCGTGCTATTAGCCATGCCCTTCGTGCCATGAACAAGCTTAGTTTTATCAATGGCACTTTACCAAAACCAACAGATACTGCAAATCCTTCGTGCTATTAGCCATGCCCTTCGTGCCATGATTGCTACGACAGAGACCGTGTTATACAATTTCTCATGGGCCTTAACAATGTTTATTCCTCCTCAAGAGATCAAATAATGCTTATTAAGTCCTAGCTCCCTCTTAACCGAGTTTTCTCAATAATTCAACAACAAGAACGTCAACACCTCATGCTTAATCAATATCCCACCCCTGACCTTATGGCTATGACGGCTAAAACCATTTTCCAAATCACCAAACATAACCATAAATCTTTCTATCCAACATACAAAAATCAACCTGCCCCAACGGCACTTACTGCAAAATTCAAGGCCACTCCCTTGACAATTGTTTTAAGGCTGGAAATGCTACCCTACCTCTTTGCTCCCACTGCAACATGCCGGTTAGTCAATTGACAAATGTTATAAACTACATGGCTATCCACCTGGTCATAAACTCCATAGAAAGCCAAAGCACTCTGCTGCTGTTGTTGCTTCATCCCAACCATGTTCCAATGAAGACATTGATGAGGAACTTACTAAGCCCATGGCTCTTACCAAAAGCCAATATAATCAACTCCTTATGTTGGTGAACTCTAAAGACTCCAGTTCAGCCATGGCCACCATCTGGACTGTTCGACCTTTCCCATCTCCTCATACAGTCCATGGCTCAAAAATTTGTGGTATGGTTACCTGTTTATCCACTAACACACACACACACCTATTTCATCATAAACTTCTCATTGGATTATTGATACCGGAGCATGGTTTGTTGTCCCTCCCTTTACACATCCATCACTACCACTACTTATTCTTTCGTTAAATTTCCTAATGGTACATATGTTCCTGTTACTCACATCGGTATTGTACGTCTCTCACAAACTTTAGTGGTTCAAGATGTACTTCGTGTTCCCTCATTCAGTTTTAATTTAATTTCTACCAAAAAGCTTGCTATTAATTCAGCCTGTTGTCTTATTTTCTTCTCTCATTCATCTTTGTACATAACTTAACTTTATGGACAACGATTGAGATGGGTGAAGTGAGATGTGGCCTATAGCATTTGCTGAGATTTGGTGTGTTACCCTCAGCCTTGGTTGATGTTTTTCCAGCTTTCCTCCATAAAGAACAGCCTCTTAGTGCTTCAATCACTCGCAAGAATTCTTTTTCAGATTTATGGCATTGTAGGCTTGGACAAATTTCATTTTCTAGACTTCTTTTAATCATTGATCCCCTTGTAAGATTGACCATGAATTCTACTAATCAATCACCTTGTTGTGTTTACCCTTTGGCCAATCAACATCTCTTTCTTTTCCAATTTTCACAACTCAATCTCTTCATGCTTTTGATATTGTTCACTGTGACATTTGGGGTCCTTACTCCACTGTTGCAGTTGATGGCTCTCGATTTTTTCTAACTCTTGTCGATGATTTCTCAAGGACCACATGGGTTTACATGTTCAAAACCAAATATGAAGTACGACAATGTTTTGAAATTTTTTATTCCTTAATTGAAACAAAATTTGACAAAAGAATCAAAATACTTCAAAGCGACAATGGCAAAGATTTTTCATGACATATTTCTTCACATCTAAGGGTATTATACAAAACAATTTGTATCGAAACACCCCCAACAAAATGGGATAGTTGAGCGTAAACACCAACACATCATTAACGTAGCTCGAGCATTAAAGTTTCAGTCTCATGTTCCTCTTCAATATTGGAGTGAACCGTAGTTTACATCATAAACAGGACCCCCACTCCCTTACTTCACAATAAATCCCCATTTGAAATCATTTTTGATAAACCTCCCAGTTATCATCACATGAGAGTTTTTGGTTGTCTTAGTTTTGCTTCCACTCTATCTCATGGACGTAAAAAGTTTGATCCGAGAGGTAGGAAATGTGTATTCCTAGGTTACCCATTTGGAATAAAATGTTACAGGCTACTGGACATACAAACCCACCAAATTTTATGTTCTCGGGATGTTGTGTTTCATGAAGAAGTTTTTCCATTCCATACAAAGTCTTCCGAAACTACTACGTCTTTTCCTTCCCCCGTTCCTCTCACCACACCTACTCCTTTCAATTTTCAAACTCGACACTTCATTCCAACTGATCCTACCTCCCATACCAGCAATACAATTCCCTCTTCAATCTCACTAGTTTCTTCCCCATCTATACTACCAGCCTCTCCCTCTACTACCATTTTTTCACCCCCACCCCTACCTCCACTTCCAACCCTCCTTACAGGTCAACCAGGACTAGGACTGCACCTAAATTTTTGTAAGATTTCCACTGTCAATAGGCATCTCTCATTTCTTCCAACTAATTGTTGCCCACGAAGCTTGGACCTTTACCAGGTAAGTCTTTTCATTTTTCTAATTCTATATCTTATCATGCTTTTTTACCTAGTTATCAAGCTTTTTCAGCCTCTATTTCCACCCATTTTGAACCTAAAACCTATAGAAAAGCCCTTAGCCACCCGGAATGGTATCAGGCCATGGACAGTGAATTAGCTGCTTTCGAAGCCAATAAAATTTGGATTCTTATAGACTTGACTGCTGGCCAAGCTCCAATTGATTGTAAATACGTTTATAAAATCAAATATCATTCTGATAGTTCAGTTGAGAGGTTTAAGGCCCATTTAGTAGCCAAGGGCTACACACAGCTTGAAGGAGTCGATTTTCATGAGACATTCTCACATGTTGCCAAGTTGGTAACCGTGCGAACTCTTCTTGCCATTGCTTCAATTAAGGGCTGACATTTACATCAATTTGATGTAAATAACGCCTTTTTACATGGGGGTTTAAATGAGGATATTTACATGAAGAAGCCTCCCGATTATACCAAAGGGAAACCCAATCAAGTTTGTAAATTACTCAAAAGTTTATATGGCCACAAACAAGCCTCCATGCAGTGGTATTCTAAGTTTTCCACCTCTTTAATTGAATCTGGTTTTTCTCAATCTAAGGCTGATTATAGCCTTTTCACCAAAGAGACTAATGGTTCTTTCATAGTTTTACTTGCGTATGTTGATGACATACATGTGGCTAGTGATAATATTTATTGTGTGAATACCTTGAAGGATTTTCTTGACAGCAAGTTCAGAATAAAGGATCTCGGCTCAATGAGGTATTTTCTTTGAATTGAAATTGCTAGATCCTGAAAGGGTATTCATTTATGCCAAAGAAAATACCTCTTGGACATTCTAGTCGATTCTAGCACTTTGGACAGTAAGCCGACTAAAGTTCCCATGGAACAAAATCTCAAGTTAACTCAATCTTCGGGCCATCCATTATCATACCCAAGTATAAACAGGAGATTAATTGGTCGTCTTCTCTACCTCACAATCACTCGACCCGACATTTGTTACAGTATGCAAACCTTGAGTCAATTTACGGCTCATCCTACTGATTCTCACTTGTTGGTAGCTCAGAAAGTTTTGAAGTACCTTAAGGCTGCACCTGGACATGGTTTACTTCTCTCAAGTTCATCGTCTCTTCAACTCCATGCATATTACGACTCTGATTGGGCCTCTTGTCTTGATACCAGGCGTTTGGTAACAGGTTATTGCATATTCCTTGGCTCCTCTTTGATTTCCTGGAAATCTAAGAAGCAATCTATTGTGTCACGATCCTCAGCCGAAGCTGAGTATAGTTCGATGGCAACTACATGCTCGAAACTCACATGGCTACGCTACATCCTCTCTGCTCTTCATACATCCCATCCTCAAGCTGCCTTTTTGCATTGTAACAACAAAGATGCCATCCACATTGCCGCCAACCTCATTTTTCACGAGAGGACAAAACATATAGACTCGATTGCCACATGATACGTTATAAGATTCAAGAGGGCAACATTCAAACCTGTTATGTCTCAAGTGCTCATCAATTGGTTGATATCTTAACTAAGGCTTTTTCCTTCATTGTTTTTCATCAACACTTATCCAAAATGGAGTTCTTAATTTGCACTTTCCATCTAGCGGGAGTATTGAAGAATATCACGCAATCACCTGTCTTCAACAAGATGAATGAGCAAACTAATGTTGGAAATTAGTTTGTTATTTTATTTGTTCCGTGCTGAGTTGTACATAAGGGCAATATTGTATTTTCCTTCTATAGTTTATTAGAATATTCCTTTGTAATTGTATTTATATATATTGATACACAAATAGCAGAATGCACGGGAAGTAAGATTTTCTCTTCTCATCATTTTCTTCCTTCTTCTGGTTCTTTGCTCGGCTATTTTTTGGGCTTTTCTCATTTTCATTTCATTTTGTTACAGATGGGAAAATTTGTTCACAGGGAGTTTGAGAATGAGCGGTTTGGACCCTAAATGATTGCCAAGAAGAAATATAGAAATCCTGTGAATGCTAAAACCGATGGTAACAATAAGCAGGGAGTGAAAGAAGTGTCGAGGGACAGCACTTGTGTCAGTAGGCTACATGTTTGCATTTTGAGGTTTTGGGAGGTGATGATGATAATATGGAAGAGATTGAGGTAGTACCAAATATCCTAGAGGACGACCAAGGAGATTTATCTGAGATGTCTAGGGTGAAAAATAACTTTCAAGTATCAGCTATAGTTTCTAATAAAGGTGGTCTGAAAAAGAGTGATAAAGGAAAAGGGATCCAGGACCATGCAGTTCAAGTTGTTTCTTCTAAGTTTGTATTTAAAGGAAAAAAAAAGATGGTTGAAAAAGTGGGGGTATTTTGATGGATGCTTCAGATATAGTTAATAATCCTCTAGTTATTTTTGAGCACAACGAGGGAGAGGATGTAATTGATATTTTTTTAGCACATCCTCATACCAATGATCCTCCAAACTCTGAGGCTCTTAAAGGAAATATGGCTTCAGTTGGGATAGGTGTTAATGAGGTGGCTAGATACTCCTAAAGAGCAGATCCTATGAATAGTGATATTATATAGGTGAGGGATGTGGTCTACACCAAAAAAGAGCTTTTGTAACGGCCAAAAAACGCTGCAAAAGACTTTTTGGAGGTACTTTTAAAATTGACCTGGTCAAATGCCATATTTTTATTTTGACTTTTCAATTTATTCATATTTCCACAATAATCTATTTGATGGTAAAACATAAAAATACACTTAATTATATAAAACAATTAGATTGTGTTTGATAAGTCTAATTTTCCAAGGAAAATGGAAAATGAATTCCATTTCTCACTTTTTAACTTGTTTGATTGATAGAATTTTCCATAGAATTGCCATTCATTATTTGTGTCACATCAACCCATTTTTCATATTTTTAAGGAATTGACTTTGTTGCCAAAGTGGTGGGAATCCATTTTCTTGGTAAAATGAAATTGCTTAATTTTTTTTTAAAAAAAATTTAATTTTTAATTTTTTTTTGGCAATTGAAAAAAATTCTAGATACAATGGTAAAAAAATATATCATTTTTATTGACAATTTTCATGCAAAACGAAGCCAAACGAATGATATTCGTTATGGTAATTTTTTTTAATTTTTTTGGCAATTGGAACAAATTCTAGACCTAATGGCAGAAAAAATTATCACTTTAATGGACAATTTCCATAAAAAATGAAGCCAAACGGACATCAAACTTTCAACATTTTTCAGTTGGAAAATTATACCAATCAAACACAATTAATTACAATTCATAGTAAAACAATTTCTAAGTAATTCAATTTCCTGGAATTCATTTTCGTTCCACCAATTTTCCACATTCGCAATCAAACGGACCATTACAAAATATTATTTTGTTTAAAAGACAATATTACCCTTTAATTGACAAATAAAAATCAAATACTCCCAACGTAAAATTTCAAAATCAACTAACTTTTTTATCTGTTTAGTTCAACACAGATAAAAACTCTCTCATCTTTCATATACTTCAACCCTAAAATCTGAAAAATTTATCAAACTCTGAAACCTAAATTTTTTTATATCAATCACTTCGAATTGGTAAGTATATTTACGTATATTTAATTTCGTTTTTGTTAAATCAGTATATGTTTTAATCGTTAAATTTATTTTGGAATAGATAGTTAATGTAGATAAAAAACTTTAAACATGAATAAGAAAAAGAATTCATCTGCATCTTTCAGACGAAATGGATCTGATGAAAAACAGCCGGACGACTGTTTAAACAACCAGCAAACAACTGGCTGTTTGAATGCCTACAGCAAGCTGTTTCGTGTTTCGACTGTTTCGTCTTTTTTTAAAATTCCTGTTAAAAGTCAAATTCTTTATTATGTATTTTCTTTTAAAAAATTCCGTTTCTTCTTGCAGATATGGTTGTAATGCTAGTTTGTTTCTTTGGTGACTTCGAATTGGATGAGAAAGATCAATGGGTATGAAGATGGACAAGCGATAAATGTGATGGTATTCTAATTTTCATAACGGACAGTACAACATATGCGGGAATGTACCATAATTTACAAAACAAGCTGAATGTCGACCCCTCTCAGTATAATATGGAACTGAGATTTCGATTCAATGATGATTCATCTACTCCGATTCCACCTATAAAGGTTATTTGTGATGAAAAAGTGAATTATCTATTTGAATTGAATAAAATGTACACGAATCCTCTTTGGGCAACTTTAGTGAGGAAGGATATCGCCGAAATTGAATACGAAAATTCAGATGGAGGGGATTACAATGCCAATGATTTTTGAGACGAAATGGAGATATCTCATGAAGATGATATGGTTATTCACGAGCCAGTTGTTTCTTATCATGATCTCATTGTTACAAACAGAATTCCTCGATAGTTCAAGACAATGAAAATGACAATGAATTTACAAATGAGGATTTGATTGCTTTATCCCGTTAGAGACATGAGTGGGGTAGGAGTGCAGGGACTGAAATGAGTGGACCGTCATCTAATTCTTTGTGTATGGTTCCCAATGATGAGGATTTGTATGTCAATCAACTGTTTGAAACAAAAAAAGATTTGCAGGAATCTGGGCATCGAATTGCACTGAAATACAACTTTGAGTTCAAAGTTAAGAAATCAAACAAGTCATAGTTGACGATTGTCTACATCGACGACAGTTTTTGTTGGCATTTCCAAGTGACGAAAATGGACACAAACGAGTTCTTGGTAGTTTGCAAGTATACACGGGAACATATTTGTGAAATGAGAGTTCCTCAAAATGATCATAGGCAAATTCGAGCAGGTTTATTGGTCGATAGATAATGCATAAGTGTCAAGATCTACATATGATCTAAAGACATTCGGACATCATTAACGACGTCCATCGAGATTACGGAGTGGTCATGAGCTACCAGAAAGTCTGGAATGCCAAAGAATGTGCGTTGGAGGATTTATTGGGCTCGACTGAAGAGAGCTATGCTAAATTGGCCCGCTATTGCCTTAACATGGGAAGAACTAATCCTGGCTCGGAATTTTTTATTCAGAAGGAAGGCAATAATTGCTTTAAGTTTCTCTTCATGCCTTTTGGACAATGTATTTGGGGATTTCAAAATGCGATGCGACTCCTAATTCTTGTCGATGGTACAACTCTGAAAGCCAGATACGAAATCAAATTAGTTATTGCTACATGTCAAGATGCCAACATCCAAATTTACCCTCTTGCATTCGGTATTGTAGATATCGAGAATGATTTGTCGATGTGTTGGTTTTTTACAAAGCTGAGGGATGGAATCGGGAAAGTCGAGGACCTTGCCTTCGTAACTGATTGGGGACAGTCTATAATAAATTGTATCGTCGAAATATTTCCCGAGGCACATCATGGATATTGTATGTACCATATACAAGGCAATCTTAAGACTAAGTTTAAGGCACATGCACCATTTCATTATTCAGGAGAGTGGCCAAAGCTTTTTAGTGTTGAAAAGTGTAATAAGTTCATGGTAGAAATAGGAAGCAAATCGTTATCGGCATGGGAGTATCTGATAAATATGGGGATTGAACATGGGCGCGATCACATTTTCTAGGTCGTCAATACAATATGATGATATCAAACAATGCGGAGTATCTCAACGTATTATTCAAGAAGGATCGAGAGTTACCAATCGTTGCAATAATTAAGAACACTCGTAACAATTTGTAGCAATGGTTTCACGACTGACGTGTTGAAGCACAAAGTTGCACTAGCATGCTAGTCCCAACTCAAGAGGATAAACTCTTCAAGGTTGCAGAGCTTGCAAGAAAGTTGTATGTGGAACCACTGGATAAGCTGCGTTTCTTTGTGAAATGTGCATGTAATATGGCATACATGGTAGACTTGATTGATAACACATGCACTTGTCGTCGATTTCAATTGGAGAGTTTTTCATGTGAGCATGCAGTCGCGGTGGCTATGTATAAAGGCTTTACAGCGAGAATATTATGCTCTCCTTATTACACGGCTGATTATTGGAGAGTAGCGTATGGTGAGACTATATTTATTTTGCCTAATGAAGCCAAATGAGAAGTTCCCAATCATATTCTCCCACTTATTAGTTTGTTGGCACCGCAAGTTGAACCGCGTGGTCTTGGACGTCTACGTACGTCTAAAATACCATCTACCAAAAAGTTTTCTCAACTGCGTAGGTGCGATGGTGTGGAGCAACATGGCATACTCATCAATTTTGTACAAGTCAGATTTTCCTAAATGACAATTGGACCCATGTGTAATGGCATCGCTATGAAATGAACAACATTCCAATTTTTTTTAATGCGGTTGTTTGATTTGAATCAACATAGACATATAGTATGTTAAACCAATCAATTAGGATTAATTTCACTCGAAGGGGATAATTAATAAAAATTTGGAAGATCGAGTCTATTTGATAAATGAATAGACAATTAAATGTACAACATTTACAATTATTTCATAAATAAATGAACAAAATTCAATGTACAATGTTTACAAATAATTCACTATACAATATTTAAGGATCACAATTAAATTCATATAAATCAGCTGCTAATTTATTCCTCCAAATCCGTATCCACGATTAGTTGGTTCCATCAACCTTATGTACAATACTCAGAAACTCAATGTACTTTATAACGAACATGCCGCAATCGCCCCTGCAATTGAACAATAATGTGTTAGTTCGATACCGTGTAGCTAAAAACTAAGTTCTAAAGTTAAAAAATTACAAACACTTACGATATTCCTTGTCTTGCCGTTGTCGTGTCCTGCATGATGGTCAATCTATCCTGCACAGTAACTCCCGCTCGTCTAGCCATTAGCGAAACGATCATAGCTACCGATTCCAAGTTCTACTCGAGCTGACCTTGTGTCGACATGAATGATCGGGGTCATACACATACATAGTCGAGTCAGCGAACACAATCTCCACAACTGTGCAGTGATGATTTGAGATCACTCCAATGTACATATGTGTATAACCCTCCCATGGCTTTCCCTCGACACTCGACGACATCGTGATGACCCACTCGAGCCTATATTTAGGCACCACATACTCGTTACCCTTATGTTGGAGCGACTCATAATCAATGATAACAGCACACATGAACTCAATGTTCAATATAACTCAACCAGGAATGTGAAATGATTTGGAATATATTTCAGCTCGTTTACGCAACAAATCCATGGCCAAGTCGATGTGCTACATCAGTAAATTCCAATAAAAAAAGAATGGAATTATTTCATTTAATAAACAAAAAATCACCTTTACATAAAAAATAACAATATGACTCTGTCCTTACATCGTCGGTGAGCCCAGCTCCCGAAGTGGTGACGTCATCGAACCACTTGTAAACATTCAAGATCTTTGTTCGAGCTATCGTTCGGCTAGATCTGAAAAATAAACAAATAAAATGTTAAAAGAAGCATATTCAAGTTAGCATATAATACTTTACTAAAATCATACAATACTTACCCGAGCAAAATTCTTCTCTACTTAGCATGGTCCACCTCCCGAAACAGATTGGGGTACGTCCCTTCCACTAACGTCCTCCTCTTCGCCTTAGCCGTGAAGGGAGATACGACGTACTGTGACGACAAACTAGCTCTCTTGCCGACCATATGCTTCGGCACATCTACAACATGCCTCTTACCATTTGTCACGACCGGCGTCCTCTCCTCCTCTGTCATCGGGAACACCACATCTGCCACCTTCGCCGCCTCGGCCATCCCCTCCGCCGCATCGGGCACCCCCTCCGCCTCTGCCTCCGCCACTAACTCCGCCTCGGGTACCTCCACCTCCATCATCGGGGCCATTAAAAAAAATTCTTTATTTAATTATATATATAATTTATACAAAACGAATTTATTAAAATTAAATAAAGAATATAAATACTATTTAATTAAATTAGAAAAAATTAAAGATTTGTTTACAATGAATATTTAATTAAAGAATTTTAAATTAAAAAATTAAAACGAAAAAAAAATTTGCTAATTCGTTAAAAAAGAATATATATATATATATATATAATTTAATTAAATTTGAAAAAAAATAAATTTTAAATTGAAAAAATATTAAAAAAGTAAACAAATAAAAATTGTGTAAAAAAATGGTCATGAGCCGACTGTTTCGGGCCAAAACAGTTTTGGGCCAAAACAGTTTTGGGCCGAAACAGTCGGCCCAAAATAGTCGGGAATCTATTTGGAAGTTTGGGCCGACTTTTAAAATTTGGCCCAAACTGTAAACAGTCTTCCCTCGATTGTTAAAAGTCGGGTTGAGACTGTTTAACAGTCAGGTCCATCAGTCTCTTACACCTTCAGTCGTCGAAAATGGCAAGCAAATCGCAATTTTTGGCGATTGTTCGACAACAAATCCTTTGCCAAACATGTACATTCACAATATCTACACAATCTACCTAATTAATGAAGAAAACATGATAAATAACAATTTCAAATCACCAAAAAATTATAAACTTTGCAAAATGAAAAATCACTCTTAAATCAACAAAAAGGTAACATTTTTCAAGATAATCACCGAGTTCTTTGTGGTTGTCGGCGTTCGGTATACCGTGATGTTGATAACTTCGACTGAATTCGACTGTTTGGGCCTACTTTCCACCAATTTCAAATTTTTTCGATCTTTTTTTTCTCTTTTGTTTGTCTTGTTTGTTGGGGACGATGATGGAAAATGTGAAAATTGTTCTATTTTAACACTTTTCTTTTTAATACGGTCAAATGCCATTTTGGAAATATGGCTAGGTCAACCGATCATATTCACATATTTCCTTGTCATAATTTGAACATTTTTTCAATTTTTTATTTTTATTATTTTTGTTCAAAGGATTTTCATTCCTATAAATGCCTCTTTCCATTCATTTTTCTCATACCACAATTCTCTCTACAATTTCAATATAAATTATATTCTTTAGGAATTATTTCATTCCCACTCCTTTTTAGTTTCTTCCATATATCGTTCAATTTTAATATAAATTATATTCTTTAGGGATTATTTCAATCGTACCTCTTTCCAGTTTCTTCCATATACTATTTCAATTCTAAATGGATTACAGTATGTTGTTGACACCGATGGCTTTAACGAAATGTTTGGTGCACTAGAAAGTGTTCCCATTCCTGCTCTTTCTCCTCCATTAGAGCTCGATTTTAATAGTCATAATGACATTCTAAATCCTAATAGTTTGGGAAACAACCATTGGCATGGGAGCACAGATTCAATTGATTTTGATGACCTTGAAGATATGTAGACAATGGCTTAAAGCAATAAACGACGAACAAAGAAACAAATTACTAGGTATTGGTAGTGGTGGCAATCGATCTGAGCAGCTCGTCGGCTCGCCCGCTCGGCTCGTAATATAGCAGTCCACGAGCCGCTCGGGCTCGTCAAAAGACGAACCCGAGCACGAGCCGAGCGGGCTAGCTCTCTAGATGAGCCAGCCCGCTCGGCTTGTGGACTCGTCTAAGACGAGCCCACGAGCCGAGCGACTCTTGGGCTCGTTTTATTTAAAAAAAAATACAAAGGAAACGGTCACTGAATTTATTTTTTTATTTTTATTTTATTTTTTGCATTTTTTTCTCAATAAATACCCACCCCCTAATCAACATTTTTTCCCACCAATCCTCTCATTCTTTACTCTACTCTCTACAATTTACAAATTACCAACATTCAACAATATCAAATTATCAATTCATTTCATTCTATTATCATCTTCATCATCTACAATTTTTTTAAATTATTATCTTGATTTTACTTTTACAATTCATTTTATACACTACTACATAATCTTCATTCACTTCTCAATTCTACATTTCTATATTCTACTTCAAGTTTTCAACATTCAATTTCTATTATTCACAAATAGATCCACGACAATTTGTTAAAAACTTGTTAGGTATGGAAGGCGAAACACCTGCCCAAAATCAATTTGGGAATGAATTTGTCGGTCTCAATGCATTACCAATTCCAGAAAACATTTAAAATTTCGACGTTCGTGAAGGTAGTCATCCAATTGATTTGGATGACGTTGATGTTGATCCTAGTGTTCTAATTGATTTGGAACAAGATGAAGAACCTACATTAAATATGAGGGTGTGATATTTTTAACTTCGGATAAGTCGAAATACTCTTCGTTCTAATACAATTGAATATTTTCTTAATTTAAAGAAATTATTGATTGCGGATTTAGAAAAATATGGGGGTGTGATATCTTTAACTTTCGATATGGGCGAAGTGATTAATAAAAGAGGTTATATAGCTGCAACTGCACACTATATAGACCCACTTTGTGTCATACATAAAAAAATTATTACTTTTAAAATTGTTGAGTATCCTCACAACGCTCAAACTATATTTAATGCTATTATGTTAATAATTAGAGAATATAAATGCGAGAGTAAAATTCGGTTTTTTACGTTCGAAAATGCTTTTGTAAATAAGGTTGTTATCGATAAATTAAATAGAGTACTTCAACCTGATTTCGGTGGTTATTTATTACATATTCGATGTGTGCGTCATATTTTTAATTTAATAGTACAAGACGGTTTAAAACATGTTAATGATGAAAATAACCGAATTAGGAATGTACTTATATATATCACGATTACACCTAGTATAAAACAAACATTTGAGGAATTTTGTGAGGAATGTGAGAAGACACATACAAAAATATTTATTACTAGCGTAGGCCATAGATGGAACTCAACTTACTTATTATTAAAATCATGTGAAGGTTTTGAAGCGTTTATTATTGAATTTTATAACAATAGGCATGTTAGAGACGAAGACGATAATATCTTGAATGAATCCGATTGGAATGTAGTTTTTAAAATTAAATTTTTTTGACAAGTTTTTATGAGTCTACAAATATATTGTTTGGTGTTTATTATCCTACTAGTTGTATGGTTCTTGAACGTCTTTATATAACTGTTAGGAATTTTAAGATATTTCAAAATGACCCCGATTTTCATGCGGTTATATATTACATGGAATTAAAATTTAGAAAATATTGGAAAAAATTACCTATGTTATTTCCTTTAGCATGCGTTATGGACCCCTGATATAATTTGTCGGGTACTAAATTTGTAATTGACCAAATTTCAAATGCTTTAACTGTTAGGAATTTGGATCAAACATTAAGTGAAATGTATGAATTATATGCTTCACGAATAGATACACATATTACTCGTGTACCTACAACTCCTCCTCCTACTAATATAAACGATGATGACGTTGAAGTTTTAAATTTATTCGAAAACATGAACTCATATAGATATGATTCAACTGCAATGCATGTGGTTCAACTGCATATGCATGTGGTTCCTCTAGTGGTAATAGTTTGTCTTCCACTGTATGTACTCAAACTTCGAGTACTAGTCCAAATGTGTTGTCATCTAAATTGATTGATTACTTTAGTCATACTTTGCCTAGTAACAAATCAGTTAGGAAAAGTTCAAAAGAGGTCATTGAATTCTGGCAAAATAACGAACACCGATGGCCAATAGTTTCTGCAATTGCAAAAGATCTATTAACACCTCCGGTTAGCACTGTAGTTTCGGAGTCTGCTTTTAGTGCAGGGAAGATGGTTCTCTCTGAGGTCAGCAGTTGACTAAAAGAAGATATTTTGGAAGCGTTAATGTGCGTGAAGGATTGTGAAGACGCTAATTATCAATAAATATGCCGAAATTGCATGTAATCAAGTAAGTGATATTTAATTTCAAAGCATTCATTACAAAATTTTATTTTTATACCTTTATAATTTTTTTAAAAAAATTGTACACGTAACAAGTTGTTTGTGTACAATTTTAACTCCGCCTATTCGAAATTGAAGTAGTCGGTCCCAAGTTCGGATAAAGGAGGAGGGTTTATCCTTTTTTTTTAAATAAAAATATTTTAGAAAATGTATATTTAAAAAATTATTTACAAAATGTGTTTATATATATATGATAAAAGGGTAATTGGGTAAACAAAAAACAAAACTCAACAAAAAAAATTTTGTTCTTATTATTTTAAAAATTATAAATATTTAAAAAAAAAATAGAAAATGTGTATATATATATTTTTTGAATTTAACGTTTAGTTATAGTAGTGTTATATATATATATATAAAAGACGTCAAAAATGACTAGCCGAGCTCGTGTGGATATGGGCCGAGCCGGCTCGGCTCTTGTCGGCTCGGCCCATTGACACCACTAGGTATTGGGAGATTTCATGTCGGTAATCACAGGTGTAAAAGACGAAAATCCAGAGTATGAAGCACAAGGCAAATACTACAAAGATAAGTTAACTTGGCAAAAGGATATCAACGCAATCCGTCTAAACATGCACTACAAAAAATGCATTGCCAAACATGGAACTTTGAACCCTAATCAATATCGACTCCATTTTGATTCTTCTGGTGGTGCAAATTCTAGTTCTAGTCTTACGCTCTATTCGCAAGAGGCAACGTGCGAAGGTATGTCAATGTTTGTAGCTAATGGTAAGTTTCAGCTCGGCATCGTGGAAAGCGAACGCTTGATCAAGTTCAAAGAAATATCTAAAAATATTCTTTGTTCGAATGCTATTACTTTATACAATAAAAAAAGGCTGGGATAATGAGTGGTTTAAGTAAATATAATGGTGTTATATCATTTATGTGTGATCTGTGGTTCAGTAATAATCATAAAGATTATACAGTTGTTATTGCACACTACCCATATAAAATGTGGATAATGCATTAAAAATTGTCGCTTTTAAGGTAATTGAATTTCCTCGTACTGCTTCTAATATTTTTAATATTTAATGAGCATTATTAGAGAATTTAATTGTGAGATTGAAATTAGTAGTTTTACATTTGACAATGCATTGGTCAACAGACTAGTAATTGATAAATTAGCTAGACTCCTTAACCCTAATTTTGGTGGTATACCATTTCAAATTCATTGCGTTTGCTATATTTTTAACTTAATTGCGAAAGATGAGCTAAAATTTATTGAAGTTGAGTTAGAAAAAATTAAGAGCGCTCTTAACTTTATTACGATATCCCCAGTAAAAAATAAGTTTTCGATGAATTTTCTATAGAAAATGGGGTTAATTTCACAAACGGTCACTGAACTTACGCAAAAATAGCAAAACGGTCATTGAAGTTCAAAACTTGCAGAAACGGTCACTAAAGTTTCATACACTTTCACAAACGGTCACTGAAGTTTAAGTTTCTTTCACAAACGGACACTGGAGGACCGTTATGCCTTTAGTTCAAACATAAAGGACCAAAGTGAGATAACCAGGATTTTGGACAGTTTTGAGGTGCCAACTTTGGACCACCATAACTCCGTCCTCCGGCCACCCTTTGCCATGAACCAATATACCAAATTGAAGCCCTCAATGCCCTCTTAACAACCCACCCAACCACTGGCCTTTATCCCGTTGTAATTGGCCGGAAAATCAAGCCAAAGTGAGCTACCCGGATTTTGGACAGCTTGGAGGTGCCAACTTTGGACCACCATAACTCTATCCTCCGGCCACCTTTTTCTACGGACCAATATACCATATTGAAGCCCTCAATTTCCTCTTCAAAACCCATCCAATCACTGGCTGTTATTCCTTCGAAATTGTTCGGAAAATCGCCCCAAAGTGGGCTACCACGCACAGCTTGCTGTCTAAAATCCGACTGTGAGTGGGTAGCTCACTTTGGATCCTTTTTCTGGCCAATTCCGATGGGATAATGGCCATTGGTTGGGTGGGATTTGAAGAGGGAATTTAGGGCTTCAATATGGTATATTGATCTGTGGAAAAAGGTGGCCGGAGGATGGTGTTATGGTGGTCCAAAGTTGGCACCTCCAAGCTGTCCAAAATCCGGGTAGCTCACTTTGGCTCTATTTTCCGGCCAATTCCAACGGGATAACGGCCAGTGGTTGGGTGGGTTGTTAAGAGGGCATTGAGGGCTTCAATTTGGTATATTGGTTCATGGCAAAGGGTGGCCGGAGGACGGAGTTATGGTGGTCCAAAGTTGGCACCTCAAAACTGTCCAAAATTTGAGTTATCTCACTTTGGTCCTTTATGTTTGAATTAAAGGCGAAACAGTCCTCCAGTGACCGTTTGTGAAAGTGCATGAAACTTCAGTGACCGTTTCTGCAAGTTTTGAACTTCAGTGACCGTTTTGTTATTTTTGCGTAAGTTCAGTGACCGTTTGTGAAATTAACCCATAGAAAATGCACTAAATGCTTAAACATTTTGTAGTGGATGTAATGTTGAGAATTTAGTTAATCATGCATAGTGAAAAATAATACAGATTTCAATTCTCACCAAGGATTTGCTTTGTGTTTAGATAGAAATTGCGATTCAAAATTATACATTTAATGAATTTCTTGAAAAACAATTCTGATATCCAATACACAGTTGTCCAATTATCCAGCATTTAATGGAAATCCACACAGAGTACAAGATTGAGAGAACTCGAGCTTTTTTTGTTTTTGTTTTGTGATAGCAAGAATATAATTGTGTTGTGTTATATTTTTTCAAATCCTAGCAGCATATTAATAAAAGTCCAAGTGGACGGCCTTTCACTTAAACTCAACCCCGTCCAACATTTAATTAATCCATTAATTAAATTTGGTTCATGAAGTAATTAATTCAACCACTTAATTCGAGCTTATTAACAAGCAACCCAATTAATTAATTATTCAACACTTGTTAATTAATTAATTGGTGAATCATATTATTCTAGTTCTCATTTTGTGTGAGACTCATTAGGTTCTCAATCACGATATCTAACGACGGGAATTATTATTTTGATATAATCAAAATCGATAAATAAAAATACTCCTTTGAATTTATTACCAATTCTCATCTTTCGTCTCAAATTGATATCTAAGATGTGTTTGGACAATACATGTGTACGACAAATTTCGCGTATTAAAATACAGAAATAGTTACAAATTATATTTTGAGAAATACAAATAGATATAAATCTTCTTGTAATTGCAAAATTGTAAAACCCTCTGATTAATGATCTGGATGTTTGAAGACGAGGAACCACGTGGCTTGAATCCTAGATTCGAGACTTATTGAGAATTTGATTTGTCGAGAATTTGATTTGTTGAGAACTTAACTTGTTCGACACTTGAATTTCGGAGCTCGGATTTGCACTTCGAAACTTGGGCTTGATCTTGATTTAATTCGAAAAAGATTATGATCTTCTTGGGTTTGTTTGATTTGAAGAAGATTTTAATCTTCTTCGTGTTCATCGGATTTGGAGTTGAGAGGATTTCTTCTCTTGCTTCAGTTTTGAGATTTTTTCAGCACTTCGTGATTTTCTTCTTCACTTTTTTCTCCGTTTTCTTCTGAACCTTTGCTCCTATTTATAGGGGAAATTCGTGACCAATTTTGGTAACCACTTAACTAATTTAATTATAATGATTATAATTGAATAATTGTGAATTTTGAAATAGTGGGATGTGCCCTTTAAAATTTTATTGGCCTTAGTAGGCTTTAGTTTAGTAAACTTAATTGGGCTAGTTATTTAAATTGACTCAACCCATTATTTGTTATTTTATTTATTTATTATGTCTACAAATACACCCTCAAGATTCATTTATTTATTATGAAATAAATAAATAAATATTGATTTTTGATTTTTTATATTTAACGTAACCGTTATTTGATTATTTATTTATTTTACACAATTTCTAACTTACTTGATTTTATTATTATTATTATTATTATTATTATTATTATTATTATTATTATTATTATTATTATAACATACACTTTATGTTTTATGGTAAGTTGAGTTTAAGTGAAATCCGATACCAACCTATTTATATGAAAAAATTATAAGGTTTAGAGACAAGTATATCAAATAAATGTATGATTTTTTTTAATTGGTTCCCGTTGACGGCGGAAACCAAAAATATAATTGGTTTCTGCATATTGCGGAAACCAAGCCAAACATTTGCTTGGCAGAAACCAATTAATTGTTTGGTGCAATTAGATTTTTTTTAATTGTTTTTTTTTTAGTTTCTCTCTCTTTCTCTTTCTTTATTTTCTTTATTTATTTCTTCTCTCTTTCTTTCTGCCAGTTTTCAAGTCCCTTTTTTTGGGTCAAAAACTGCATGAACAGTGCTGACACTGTATACGTGAATAGTAACAGTTTTTTTAGTATGGTTGTTATAAGATTGGAACTAACATTCTTCGTTTTATTTTTGGGGGATTCAACTTTTAGAACAAGTCAAAGATTTTGAGGTTCGAAATTTTCTTGGTTTAGAGTGAAATTTTGTACTTTGAAACTTTATTGGTTCCGAAAATATTTGCTCATGAACAAACTCAAGACAAAGGGCTGTCACCTTTCGCCATCCGAGACACTTTGTGTTTGGGACCAATGACCGATTTCTTCGACCGTCCAAGGCATTTTGTGTTTGGGACCAAAGATCGACTCTTTCCACCATCCAAGCCACTTTGTGTTTGGGACCAAAAACTGACTCCTTCGATCATTCAAGGCACTTTGTGTTTGGGATCAAGGACCGACTCCTTTGATCATCCAAGGCACTTTGTCTTTGAGACCAAGGATCGACACCTTTTACCGTCCAAGACACTTTGTGTTCGGGATCAAGGACCAACTCGTTTGACCGTTCAATGCACTTTATCTTTGGGACGAATGACCAACTCATTCGACTGTCCAAGATACTATGGGTTTGAGACTATTTACATATTTGGGTGGCTCATGATTTAGACAATAAACGAATTTAAAAGATTTATTGCCCATTAATTTTTTTTGTTTGCTAACTTTTTTCCTCCTCCCTTTTTAGGAATGGCTGAGATAAGCTCTAATAATAGAGTGTATTCTGATATACACGAAATCGTCGAGCTCAAAAGTCAAGGCAAAAGTTACCTTCGTTTCAAAGATACTGATGTGAAGTACCATGCCCAGCCGGCATACGAGGTGAATTTAAACTTTGCATCCATAAGCCAAGTACAGATCCTTCTCCTAAACTCTTGAAGCCTTTGTCGGAGTTGCACATGCCCATTATTAGTGAATGTCACGAGAATTTAGAAGCTGCCACGTCCAACAGATCCAGCAGCCATCTTCCTTTTTTGTGTCTTCCGCCTCATCATTCCCAAAGCATGGAGTGCATCCCAAGGGCCATAATTTGTGAGAGGATTGATAAGAAAGAAATATGATGGGAAAGTGCGCTTGTCAGTCATGTAAAAATTTCTTTTCTTCCAAAGTTTTGGGAATTGTTTTCATGGGTCTAGAAACTTTTGCTCAAGAGAAATCTTCATCAGTTAGCTTCTGCGGTTAACTCTACTACGAGGGATTATCATCGTCTAAATTCTATCTACAAAGCTCTTTGTGAAGTTTGGTATCCAGAGACCAACACTTTTATGACCGTTTGTGGTGAAGTTGGTATTTCTCTTTAGGATATCCGTGAGATAAGTGGACTTTCAATTAGGGGTCAATACTATGAGGAAGTAGTCCCAAGCCTTTCAGAGCTGTCAAATCAACATTCCAAGTCCTGTCTCTATCTCTTTAATGTTTTTGCACTGAATGCGGATGTGAATGAATCTGATTGCGTAAGTCATGAAGAATGGATTAATTTTTGGTTTCGCAAGAATGGTTGTGCCCAGAATTCTCCACAACACAGATATTATAAGAATGCTATGAGTTTAAATCCATTCAAGATGCGTCATCAAAGAGATTCAAAGGAAATATGGAGGCCCGTGGTTGTAGATAAGCAGAGATATTTTCCGTAGGGATCGGAGTCATTGGAGCGATTTGCCAATATCTTTGTCTATAGAAGAAGAAGAGTAATTAGAAATAGCAGCTTATCTCTCCTCGTGGCTTTGTCGTTTCGTTCTTCCATCTGGAGATGAGTGTATAAGAGTTGGGACTTTTAAAGTGTCTTCTAAAATGGCAGGTAGGTTCACCTACAACCTAGTTTATCCCATACTAGCAAGTATTTATAGAGGACATACACAAACATCGTACCATCAGTCAAACTCGGACCTTGGCTCGATTTCACATTCATTTCCTAGACATTTTCATTACACTTGGGCTGCAACTTATTTTGTTCGAAATATTTATGTTCATGTAGACAAGAGTTATACTCGTCCTGTAATCGGAAGATATGTTGGTACTTTAAATGCTTTTGAGTCTTGGGAGAAAAATGTTTTTGATTGTCGGGACCTCATCCGTGGAATGATGGATGCCAATAACTTTTGATGGAATCCATTTCCCCTATTGTCCCATCCCGATTTATGAGTGGATGACCAACCAAGGTCTGTAGATACCTCAGAATTTATGATGAGTACTCGATCTAGATTTGTTTTTTATCATCGAGGAAACTCTCATTTCATTCTTGAGGTATATAATTCTTATAGGGTTGCGAGACAACTTGGCTTTAGACAAAAACTTCTCGATTCACCAAGAAAGTTGGATATTACTCTAAGTGCAGACGATATGTATCGCATCTGGTTGTATTTGACTCAAATGATGAGTGGATCCACATTTCATATTCCAGAGTATGTGAAGGATACACATAGAAACATTGATGCAGAATACCAAATTTGGTGGAATAATCAAGTGCTGCCGATCTTGACCAAAGTTCATGCCCAGGTTTTATCTTTTAGTGAGAGCTGTGACTTTGTTCTTAATCCAGTTCCGAACAGGATCATATCCAAGGGGTTAAGTCCTCTACATATCATTCCTGAAGAGATTTCTTGAAAGAGGGAGCTGGACATTCGAAATGAAAGAGGCATTAAGAAGATAAAAATTAAAATCCCTTCAAAAAAGTTTGCTTCCACCTCTGGGCCTGTTAATAAGATGCCTGAAGCAGTTTTGATTCCAGACCACAGTAGTCCTGGAGATTGAGCATCCCACGCACCTGGAAAGACTCTAACTCAGGGAAATGAAAGTTCTGGAGATCAGGTATGTTATTTTTTTTATTTAAACATACTACTGTATTTGGACTTATGTAACGAACTTCAATTTCAGGCTCCTCTTTCCCGAATATATAAGATTAAACGATCGGTAAACCAATGCCGCTTCAAGCTGTCCTAAATCCTTCAAAAGATGATGGTGAAGTTTCTCACATTAATATTAGTCTTCCAAATACACCATCAGATGACGAATTTTTAGATATGTCGCCTAGAACACGGAAAGCGGGTAGTTTTTTTTTGTTTATCCCTTCTTCTCTTTTTTTTATCTCCATTTTTTGTAGGTTTTTAAAGCATTCCTAAAGGGTTGAATTTCTCTATAAATCCAAACTCTTTGCAAGATCAGACTGGCGAGAATGACGTGAGAATCGGTGCGCTTCAAGGAATAGATAGTACTCATGATTTTCATGGCCTACCTTGCAAGTACCCGAGTACTATTAATGATGGTATTCCGGTGTTCAACGTAGATGATTTCGAAGATGAAGATGAAATGAATTCTGAGACTGCGAGAGTTAACATTTCAGAGATCAATCAAGAAGTTCCAACTGATCCACCTTTATTGGCTTTAGTTAACATTCTACCTTTAGAAACAAATAATCATCGGGCAGCTCCAATTTATTCTTCTATGGCTGGTCCCTGCCTGGGATAACTCAAGATTCTCCTTACTTGAAGGCTGCTTTGCAATAAGCCATGACTAATATCTTCAAAAGTATTTTAGGGACCACCTGAAGCATGGGTTTTCAACATCCGATTTTGGTGGGACGAAAATAATGTAATTCTTCAAAACGTGATTACCAGTTCATTCCACGCAGATCTAACACCTTTGATGAAACACATGGATGTGTTTCTCAAAGAAGTTGACATTTTTTATCTAAAAGAAAGCAACACTTAGAGAGTCCAACCATCGAAGAAAAGGCTGAGTAGTTGAAGCTTTTGAATATTCAGCTGGAAGTGGAAGATTCTATGTGTTCTTCATTGGAAGATAAAATTAGTCAACTAACTTCTAAGCTGGACAGACTCCGTGATGAACTTCAAATCCATTGGGAACAAAAGAGTATTCTTGGAATTGCAAATGCCACATTAGAAGAATTACAGACTAGAGATGTATCTAGCGCAACATCCATTAACCAGAGAAGGAAGACCCTTGAAGATAGTTTCCTACAAGTGATCAATAGCGAGTGATAAAGTTAAGCCTTTCTGATTTTTTTTAAAACCACGTTGTATGAATTTTGATTTGTCATCGTTCTTTTTCTTTTTACGATGAACTTTTCTTTTTCTTGTATATTTTTTTTACTGTAGAAAATTGTAAATGAATTGAATGAATTTATTAGTTGTGACTGAACTTGACTTTATAATTTATTCAAACTGCCCACGTACCCAATTGGGATCAAGTCGAACGTAGTTCATTACAAGAACACAATTTTTTTGTTTATTTGCGGGTTATTTATAGTTTAACCTCTTACGGGTCAGGAGTATTACATTTTATTACAATAAAGCACTTCAAGCGTAAAAACGCTTTAGAAATTTTCCGTTGATAGGCCCGATTTGTAGTACATCTTTGTCGACGATCTTGTATGCCCCGTTTGTGAATACATGAGTAACAAATGGACCATCCCATTTAGGTTGGAACTTGCCCCCTATTTTTTTTTGTGATTATAATTGGTCGGCGTACGAAAAGTACCAAATCTCCAACTTGAAACTATTTTGGTCGCACTTTCTTATTGAAGGACTTTGCCATCCGAGCTTGATGATATTCTAGATGCATTTGTGCCTCTAATCTCTTCTCATCCAAAGCTTCTAGCTCCTCCAATCGAAGATGGGCATTTTCCTCTGTTGTCAAGCCTTCTTGGATGACAATTCGAAGTGACGGGATCTAACACTCCAATGAAAGTACAGCTTCCACTCCATACACTAAGGCGTAAGAAGTGGCTTGTGTTGCAGTCCGATAAGTAGTTCAATATGCCATAAGACTTCACCAGTTCTTTCATGTCAATCTCTTTTTAATTTGGAGACAACCTTTTTTAGTAGACTGCATAGAATTTTGTTGAATGCCTCTACTAGATAATTAGCTGCTGCATTGTATATGGATAAGTTGTATTGTTTAAATCCAAATTTTGCACATAAATTATTTATGTGGCTATTGCGAAAGGGCTTTCCATTATCAGTGATGATGTATCGTGAGACTCCAAATCGATAAATGATCTAGATACGAATGAAATATGCAACATTTTCTTTCTTTACTTTTTTCAATGGTATGGGTTCTGCCCATTTAGAGAAGTAGTCGGTCCCGACGAGGATATATGAATGTCCAGCTGAAGACTTTGGAGTTATGGGTCCAATTACATCAAAACCCCATGCGTCGAATGACCATCAAGTTACTGTCAAATGTAATGGTTCCGGAGGTTGATGGATGAAATTTGCGTCAACTTGGCAAGCTTTACATTTCTTTGCATAATCCATGCAATCTTGTACCATAGTCGACCAGTAGTATCTCATCCTCTTTATTCGAAAATGGAGCTTGGGTCTGGACTGATGAGCACCACAGATTCTAGAGTGGGCTTCCTCCATGACACATGTTGCTTCATCATTACTTAAGCATCGAAGGAAAACTCCATCAAATGATCGTCGATAAAGCGTTCCCTTATAAAAGACAAAGCGGGATACACGCCTCTTAATTTCGGTTTTTCACTGTGGATTGTCTGGTAGCTTTTGATATTGAATAAAATCAATTATCGGTTGTCTCCAATCACCTCTTTCCTTATCTTTGATTACTTCGACGCTATTGTTTTCTTCCATAACACTGGGTAGTAATGACGGAAGCACCTATCTTTGAGCAATTGAAATTGAGTGAGAGAAATCTGCATCCGTCTTGGCCAAAATAGTGGCCAAATTAGCTAAGGCATCAGCTTCTCTGTTTTCACTCCTAGGTATGAATTTGATTTTTAACGAATCAAATCGTTTCATAAGCTTTGATGTATATTGATGATAAGGTCTTCAAGTCTAAATTACGGACTTTGTACTCGGCTAGAAGCTGGTTGATTATCAATTTAGAATCTCCAAAGACTTCCAGCTAATGGATGTCCATATCTAACGCTGTCTCCAAACCAATGATAAGGGCTTGATATTCCACCATGTTGTTTGAACATTTCTCCATTAAGACAAAAGAGTAAAGCATAACAAGATCATGGGGAGTGACAAAGATGACTCCTACTCCAGTACCATAACTTCGGGCTGCCCCATCAAAGTACAACCTCTATGATGGTATGACTTCAGTAAATAGAAATTCTTCATCTGGAAGGTCTTCCTGTAGTTCCCATTCCGCTGGAACTGGATGGTCGGCAAGGAAATCTGCCAAAGTTTGTCCTTTGATGGCTTTTTGTGAAATGAATTTGATGTCGAATTTGGACAATAGTAGCGCCCATTTTCCAATCCTTTAGGAAAGAATCAGTCTGGACATTATATACTTTAATGGATCAATCTTTAAAACAAGACCGATCGCGTGTGATAGCATATAATGTCTTAATTTTTTAGCCGTGAAGATTAACGCAAGGCATATTTTTTCAATAGGTGAATACTTCGTTTCAGCGCCTACCAGTGTCCTGCTCAAGTAGTATAGCGCATTCTCATTTCTTTCGTCGTTGGCTTGGACGAGAAGTGCTCCTAGAGAATATTCTTGTGCTACAACATAAAGAGTTAGTGGCTTCCCTAGGACCGGAGCTATGAGTACTGGTGGATGAGACAAATATTTCTTGATGCTTTGGAAAGCACTTCGACAAGCATCATCCCATTCGAATGGTACATCCTTCTTTACCAATTTGTTGAGTGGATGGTAACATCCGATAAGGTTAGAGTGTATGCGAGTTTTCCTCGAAGATTTTTCAACTCATGCACATTTCTTGGTTCTGGCATGCTGATTATGGCGTCAATTTTTGATTGATCTATTTCGATGCCTCTATGTCGAACAATGAAGCCAAGAAATTTCCCAGATGTGACACCAAATGCACACTTCAGTGGATTCATTTTTAATTGTTGTCGTTGAAGTCTTTCGAAACACCTCGTAAATCTTGTAGGTGATTGTCACGTTTCTTTATTTTTACGACAAGATCATCTACATAGCATTCTACATTCTTATGCAGCATGTCATCGAAGATCTTCTGCATTGCCCGTGGGTAGGTTGCCCCCCTATTTTTAAATCCAAACAATATAACTTTATAACAAAATATGCCTTTAGGGGGTACGCAATGCTGTAAGTTCCTCATCTTTCAGATTCACGTGTATTTGTTTGTATCTAGAAAATCCGTCCATGAAAGATAAGACTTTATACCCGGTAGTTGCATCCACCATTAACTCTATTATCGGGAGCAGAAAATCATCTTTCGGACATGCTTGATTTAGATCACGAAAGTCAACACAGATTCGTAATTGTCCATTCTTCTTTTTGACAGAAACAATATTCGCGATCCAAGTTAGGTGCTTAACTTCACGTATGAATCTACCTTCAATAAGTTTGTTAACTTCCATTTCAATTTGAGGAATCAATTCTGGCTGAAATCTTCTTTGAGATTGCTTGATCGATTGAACTTCATGTCTTACTGCAAGGTGATGTACTGCAACCCTCAAATCGAACCTCGACATTTCTTTGTAAGATCATGCAAATACATCTTTGTATTCTTGAAGCAAATGGATGTACTCTGATTCCTCTTTTCGACCTAGGAAAGCACTTACAAAAACTGGTCTTGGGTATTCTTCAGTTCTCAAGTTTAATTACTTCAAGTTATCTACAGTAGCTTGTCCCCCTTCTTCAAATGTAGGTGGGGCCGGTTCAAGTTCATCTGTTGTGGCAGAGTTTTCAGGCTCAGGTTTTGAGTTGAGAGCTTCTTCAAAAGCTATGTGATTAACAGAGATTTCTTTTTCATCCTCACTGTTCTTTAGAGAAGGGTAGACTTTTTGATGTTTTCCTCTTTTCCTTGATCGTTGAGGCTTTGGACTTGGATTATAAGTTTTAATTCCAAGTCGAGAAAATCCAGATTGTCTTCGAGATGACTTTTGTGGAGCTTGTGCGTTATTATCAATTTGGGTGGAAGGAGAATGATCCTCACTCAACCTTTGGAAGATGAAAGTTTTACCTTGTACGTCAACCATTGGGGAGGGTTCCTCTTTTAACCTCTTAAACATCGAAACTCTGACATTCTCGTTTTCAATTCGATCTAACATTGAAGGTCTCGACTGTTCAGATTTCTTTCCTGTAACTTCATATATTTGAATCATGATTGGGTTCGTGGAAACCTTCTTGACTTTAATCTTTTTTTGATGGATTTGGATCATATCCCAAACCATACTTGGGTTGCGGCATAAGGGTTCCATCAAAATTAGAAGGGATACGCCCACCCGAAAGGACAACATTAAGATCACCTAATTCACGATACTCTCTTGTTCCAAATCCGGCTTTCTTAAACAAATTTTTAACTTGAGGATTATAACATTCCTTGAAAGTCTATTTCGGTTCATCGACTCTTTTAGTACCGGCTTGTCTTGTTTGGACGAGCTAGAAATACTGAGCTTTGATATGTTTGGAATAGATGTCGAAGCTTCCAATGTTGATTTACGGTCTCCTGGGATTGCCATGAGTTGATGGAGCAGAAATAATTTTGGAATACTAGGTATTGGAAGAGTTAACTCCTTTCTCAATACCTCAACATTGGTCGATTCTATTTGAGGTCTTTTACCTTTAGAGAACCCTTCAGATGTAAGCCTTGATTTACCTTTGATAGTTTGATGAGGTTGAACAACACCAGATATATTATCATCGTCTGCATCTCTTTTAATTTTGAATCTAGTCATGGTCAACCCTACAAAATTACACTCTTCGTCCTCCACGTAAAATTCGGCATCAGCAAAATGAGATTCTTCTTCGAGGAATGGTTTAGACTTAGCTACCACAGATTTGACTTCTCCATCTCGACTGCATTTGAAGTATTGGTGCCAAGTCAAAGGTACAACTCCAGTTTCATGTAGCCAAACACATCCCATGAGTAATTCATATGATGTTTTAGCATCAATGACATGGAAGAGATCTCAGGAAATTAACTCTTTTATTTGCAACTTCAAACGAATCATGCTAATAGCTCGTTGACCTTTCTAGTTGAATCCTTGAATCATGATCTTACTTCTAGACAAATCACCAACATTAATTCCAATCTTCTTCATTGTTTCGACTGGCATGATGTTCACAGCAGATCCATAATATTTCATTATGCAATTTATCTTGCATTCTCGAATATAAACATTAACATAAAGTGGTCTATTATGTAAACGAGAGCCCGGTTGCAAATCTTCATCTTCAAGTGTGATGGTGGCCATACAACCTTGTCTGTCTAAGAGACTCTGCTAAACTTGTATCGGAAGGAATATTATTGAGTCGCGAGATAGTTCTCTTCTATTTTGAACTCTCTCTCGATACGTTCTTTGCTTCATTTTTCTCCTCCATATTGACAACATTAAAACATTCATTATTGAAGAAACCATTAGGAAAATAATCACCCAGTGTTGGTAGTCTAGGAGGAACGCGTGAAACAGCTTCTACTCCCGTTGATTTAGTAGACACTTTTGACTTGGCTTTAGACCTTCTCCTTTGGTTGTTTCTTGGTCTCAGTTTCTCGTCACAAATATCAGAACCTGGGAAATGTGGAGTCTTTCGATGACATCTTTTTACAAGGGTCCATCCTACTTGGCTTTCTTCTAGTGTTACCTTTTCATTATGTTGAACTTGCACACCCAATGTCCCCAATTTCGGTCCTGCAAGAGGTATAGAATGTGGTATCTTACCTGTTTTGTTTGATACTCGGTATTTCTCCTTCTTACTTATGAAGGTAGACCAACCATCATCGATCTTGTCTTCAGACTCCGAATCAGAATCCCAAACATCCATCATAATTTCATAAAAGGTTGGACGATTGGGTGCACGTGGTCGCTCCATCCCTGGATAGATGTAATTGATGGTCATTTCTCCGTCTACTTTAAAGTTCACTGGGATGGCTCCTTCTGGAAGTTGCGGTCCGAATTCTTCAACCTAGGATTTACTGGCATCGTATGTATGAAAAAATGTATGTTCCTTCTTTGCGATGGGGATTGGATCAAACAATCCAAACGAAACCATCGAGCAAGTGACCGTTGGGTTTTCTCCGGTTTCAAGTTTGATCTTTTTTTTTTGTCTAAGCGAATAATAAGATCTTTCAATACAAAATATTTTTCTACCCAGTGACTGATGACTTTATGAAATTTACAATATTTAGGATAATCAACCTTACCAACTTCCTCAGGTCTCTTTGGTACTGGAAGTTCAATTATATTTTGTTCAAGGAGTAGATCTAGAATTCCAGAAACTTCAGAATCTGAGAATGGATACTCATTCTCTTCAAGTTCTTTCAACGTCACATGACCTCTACTTTGGACTAGTCCCTTGGTAGGTCTGAACTCTGGTTTTGGTTTTAAGTTTGATCTTGACTCTTGGAAGGCTATCTTTATAGGGACAGTAGAAATTGTCATTACCTCTCTAGACTTACCTGTCTTGAAGTCTTTCTTTATTTCTTTCTTGGGATCTTTTTTGTCACGTGGATCACTTGGTAAGTAATTCTCATGCCTTGCAATTTGGAGCTCCAGGTCATGAGCACGTGTTGCCAACTCTTCAAAGGAGTAAGGCATATTTTCTTGGAGATTGTAGAGTAATCTCCAATGCATGCCTTGTACACACATGTCAATGGAAGATACTTAGCTTATTCATTATTTGCAATTTAGCACGAGGTTCCTCCAGCATTCGATGTACTCTACAACGAGCTCTTCCTTGCTCTGCTTTATTCGAGCAAGTTCTGGATGGCTGACAGTTCGCTTGGTGCTGTAGAAACGTGTTAGGAATTCTCTTTCAAGTTGATCCTAACTATCAATTGACCCAGCCTGTAAGTCAGTATACCATTCGAATGTGGCACCTTTGAGAAAACGTACGAACTATGTCCTATGGTGTCGTTGTAAGTGCCTGCATTGTTACACGTTTCAATAAAATGAGCAAAATGTTACTTCGGGTTGCCTTTTCCATCAAAACACTGGAATTTTGGAGGTTGGTAACCGAGTGGCATCTTTATTTCGTTAATTCGACGACTATAGGGCTTGGCATACACCAATGAAGATTGCAATGAACCACCATACTGGGTACGAATGGTATCCACAATCATATGTTAAAGTTGGTGGACGGATAGAGAACCAACTAAGAGTTGAGTGGTATCACGCAGAACATTTTGAACAACTGTTCGATCATGTGTATCTTGTTTCTGTTGGCGTTCTTGGACTTCTAGATCCTTAGCTTTGGAAGATTCTGGATTTTCTTTATCTTTAGTCGACAGATTTTGCAGCTCTAGCCCGTGCATGAGTGCAGCAACCTCTACATCTTTCTCTTCTAGTGACTTTGTTAATTTTTCAATGACTAAAGCCATTTGTTGGATTCGATCATCCGAGCCTGACGTTGCTTCTGTGACCATCACCGATTCAAGTGATTCTTCAGACGAAGTATCTTCTCTCCACCTTTGCAGAGAAGTGGTACGAGGGGATCCAAACAAGGATCTGCCACTGGAGACAGAGCATGAACGAAAGCTTTTCGCCGAACTCTTAGTCTTTTCTGTTGAACAAGAGTTTGGCTTCATGGAAGCAATTTTCATTCTGCTTTTGTTGGAGAACTTCTTCAGTGGTGGGACCGGTTGAGTTTTCCCACTTCTTGTTTGGGTTCTGGTCGTATGGAACAGTTCAGCAAGTGTCTCTTCAAGATGACTAATGGTATGCTTCACCTGTTCGTTTGCCATTGTTGATATATTGGTCGAAAATTGAGGATTCTGAGATCAAAAGATGAGAGGACAAAAAGGTCCCATCGGGCGTTCCTATAAATTTGTACGACGAATTTTGCGTATTAAAATACAGAAATCGTTACAAATTATATTTTGAGAAATACAAAAAGGATATGAATCTTCTTGTAATTGTAAAATTACAAAACTCTCTGATTAATGATCTTAATGTTTGAAGACGAGGAGCCACGTGACTTGAATCCCGGCTTCGAGACTTGTTGAGAATTTGATTTGCAGATAACTTAACTTGTTCGACACTTGAATTTCGGAGCTTGGATTTGCACTTTGAAACTTGAGCTTGATCTTGATTTAATTTGAAGAAGATTTTGATTTTCTTCGTGTTCGCTGGACTTGGAGTTGAGAGAATTTCTTTTCTTCCTTCAATTTTGGGATTTATTCAGCACTTCGTGATTTTCTTCTTCACTTTTTCTCTCCCTTTCTTATGGACCTTTGATCCTATGTATAGGGGAAATTCGTGACCAATTTTGGTAACCACTTAATTAATTCAATTATAATGATTATAATTGAATAATTATGAATTTTGAAATAGTGAGATGGACCCTTTAAAATTTTATGGGCCTTAGTAGACTTTAGTTTGTTATTATTATTTTTTTTTTATGTCTACAACATGTAACGGAAAATGTCATACAATATGACAATACCATGAAATTATAATCTTTTCGTCAATATGATCTGATTAATTACGAGATATGGATGTGTGTCAATCTCGATTATTAATCACATCTTTCATCTCACTCTTAAATCAATATAATTCGAAAACTCTTTTGACTTATGAGCACACCTTAGCCAAGGATTTCGTTATCAACTTAACTGAATGAAATGTAGATCACATTCTCTTACTATCTAAGAGTGCTGACTCCCCTATTGATCATTTACAACCTTCCTATGATTCTTGACATACCCGAACGACGTCGTATTAGTGACCCTTGGTAGAACAACATCCAATATCACCAAAGTATGATTGTTCTCATATAAGACACTCTGATGAGCTCAAGTCGAAGGACAAATTCCATTACCGAAAGTTAGAGATTAACACGACACTCAGATAGGTATCCATGTGGAATCTCTCTAGTGTGGCTCTAATATTTGTTTTATAACAAAACATTCACATATTCATTTAAGTGTCATCACACTTTAACTTGTGAATCTGTTACTTACTTCAAAAGTAAGAAATGTCACACGTGATTGATGGTCTATCGATAATAACTATACTCATATTTCGTTATTACTTACGACCATAGATGATTTAAGATTTAGTCATATGTAATTTGTATCTCACAGTCATAACTCATTGTGATTAACAAATTACCAAAACATCTACGGATTTATTATTTTATTTATTAAAATAATAGATTTTTTCATAAATGAAAGGAAAAATTGCGGCCGTGGTCCCAAACCTTTCATTTTGTAACAGATTACACCCAAACCTTTTATATGTGGTTGCAGCGTCGGTCCCAAGCCTTTAATTCCGTCCATAAAACCGCCAGTCAACGTTTCAATAGTAATTTTGACTCGAAAAAATTGCAACGCTGATCCCAAACCTTTCATTTTGTTCCAGATTACACCCAAACCTTTAATTTTTGCGACCGAAGTCCCAAACCTTTACATATAATTACAACGTTGGTTCATTCACGCATTCCGTCCATAAAATCGTCAGTCAACGTTCAAACAGTAATTTTAACTCAAATGACATCTTAATTGATAGGTAAAATTGTCAAAACAAGTTATCCAAAAAAAAAAAATTTGTTTTCTTCAAATCCTTCAATCTTTTCACAGACATCACATTCTCATCATCAATAACTATCTGATCAGATAACAATTCGATTCGATTTGTTACAATAATCGAACCGATAAATTATTTTTATGGCATGTTATTTGTCACTAAAATAAATAAATGAGAAAATAAAAATAAATAAACTACATTTGGTACTATAATTTGTATGTATTATTAAATAATTTTTAGATTGATTAAAAATTAAAAATAATATTAAAATAAAAAATACATTTTATTAAAAATTTTAAAAAAATATTATTAATTTTTATTTAGTACTAAACTTTTTTATTTTCTCATGTATTTATTTTAGTGACAAATAACATGCCATAAAAAATGAAAAAATTGCAACGCTAATCCCAAATCGGCATGTTTAGACAAAGTTTAGGCATAGATATTATTAAAAAAATATTTTCTTATTTTAATATTATTTTTAATTTTTAATCAATTTAAAAATTATTTAATAATACATACAAATTATAGTACAAAATGCAGTTTGTTTATTTTTATTTTCCCATTTATTTATTTTAATAACAAATAACTTGCCATAAAAATAATTTACCGATTCAATTGTTATAACAAATCGGATCAGACTGTTACCTTATCAGATGGTTATCGATGATGAGAATGTGATGACTGTGAAAATATTGAAGGATTTGAAGAAAACAAACATTTTTTTTGGATAACTTGTTTTGAAAATTTTACCCATAAATTAAGATGCCATTTGAGTTAAAATTACTGTTTCAACGTTGACTGATGATTTTATGGACAAAATGCGTGAAATGGACTAACATTGTAATAATATATAAAGGTTTGGGACTTCGGCCGTAAAAATTAAAGGTTTGGGTGTAATCTGCAACAAAATAAAAGGTTTGGGACCAGTGCTGTAATTTTTTTGAGTCAAAATTACTGTTGAAACGTTGACTTGCGGTTTTATGGACGGAATTAAAGGCTTAGGACCGATGCTGCAACTACATATAAAGGTTTGGGACTTCGACCGCAAAAATAAAAGGTTTGGGTGTAATCTGCAATAAAATGAAAGGTTTGGGACCACGGCCACAATTTTCCTTAAATGAAATGTATCAATTATATATTAAGAGTGTTTATGTCCAAAATTGATTGGACTTAGGACATAGCAGTTATATGTAAGTCATAGATGGAACTCAACGTATCTTATGCTACATTTTTGTGAAGGCTATGCAATATCACTACTTAGTCGACACTCACACATAGTCCAGAATCTGATTTGCAAGAACATGATTGGAAAATTTCATTTCATTTGAGAATATTTTTGAATGTTTTTTGTGATGCTACAAATGCATGTTTAGGGGTATATTATCCCACTAGTCCCCTCGTTCTTACTCATTTTTATCATATTGCTAAAAAAATTTAGAACATATAAAGCATTATCCATTTTTTCTAATATCGTAGTAGAGATGAAACTTAAGTTTAGAAAATATTGGGAGGATTTGCATGTGTTCCCATTAGCTAATGTAATTGACCCTAGTTTTAACTTAAAAGGTACAAAACTTGTTATAAACCGAATTTCTAATACATTTAATTTTGGATTTTCGATTATATATGGTTATACAGAGAAAACATTATGTACGATGTATGAGATGTATGCCCAAATGACCAGTAACAATGTTCGATGGTCAGGGGCGGATCCAGGATTGGATCTAAGACCGGGCTACAAAATTTCAAACCGGGCTAATACGCGAAAAAAAAAAATTTTATACATAAAAAACTGTTTTAATGAAAAAAAAAACCTTATAAAAAATCTCTTTTTGGGCCTTGAGGGGGCTATAGCCCAGCCAAGCTCCCCTTGTATCCGCCACTGTTGACGGTCCCATGTCTTGGCTAGCTCTAGTCTGTCTTCACAAGAAGTCAAAGACAATGAGTTAAATTTATTAAACTACATTAGTTCTTGTAGAGTTAATCAATATTCTAGTACTTCTTTCCTTGCCCAAGATACGACGAATATAAGTACAAGTGGAATACCATTAGAATTAACTTGGAAATTTGCTTGTGGCATATATAGTATTTTAGATCCAAAAGTAGCGATGACTTTAGACATACTTAACTTTTGGGAAAAAAAATGAGCGTCAATATCCAATTGTTTCTCTTATAGCACGTGATCTACTAACATCTCGGATATATACTGTAGCATAGGAGTCTGCTCTTAATGCAGGTGGCAGGGTCATGCCTAATTATAAATCAAGACATAAAGAAGACATGATAGAGAGTTTAATGTGTTTAAAGGACTAGGAAGACGCATAATTCCAAATTCAAGATTAAATGGACATATTATTAGCTAACAATCTAATGGATCTGAGTTCATCATAATTTTTAAGTATTGTTTACATTAACTTTCTTTAATATTTCTCACTTTTAAAAAAATTGTATACATAACAATTTGTTCGTTTACAATTTGAACTCCGCATATGTTAAAACTAGCCAGTCTCACGCCCGAAATAAAGGAGGAGGGCTTCAAATTTCATTTTTTAAAACATTTAAATAAATAGATCAAAATGAGCAACTTGTGGGCTCGCTTGGCTCAATGAGCCTCTAGGCTGAACAGAGCAAAACTTTTGGACACGAGCTGAGCTGAGTTCGCTTGGCTTGACCTTTGCCATGCCTAGTACCAATGGGTACATCCATAAGCCTTTTAGTTTGTACCTTCTATTGATCAATTAATCACACTTAAAACATGCATTCGTTAGAGTTGGATTCCACCAACAAGACTGGCTTTTTGGTTGGGTTGTGAATGGCTTAAGTAGAGACCACAAAATGTGGAACTTTAACCAATTTTGCTAAAGTTGGGTCGACCAAAATATTATAAGAATATGTATATAAGCATCAAGCAGATAAGTAATAAATATGTGTCCATCTCATTATTATTCGATATTTAATAAATATCATTCAGATTGTCCTAACCAGCCCCCTAAAGTTTAACTTATCCAATTTTAACGACTTGCAAGTACCACTTTAGTGGTTTGTAATATTAAACTTCAAAGATGGATCAAGTATTGATGTCAAAGTGCGTCAAACATTTCATTCAAGATGGCATTGTTTAATGAAAGCCTGGTGTTATCTCAAACTAATTCGATCCTTGAAGACAAGTCGTGTCTAGCTTGGCAATATAGCCGACTAAGAAAAATAAAGGGAAAATATATAACTACCAATCTTTCAAGATACACTTTCAAATTTGACAAGCTTGAGAATTTTTATTTTTTTATTTTTCAAAATCAGGTCATAAATAAAAAATAATAATAATTTAGTTAAATTTATTATTAATTAATTAAAAGAAACTGAAATGGTAATCGTCTTTATTAAGAATAATAGAGGATTCAGTTATATTTTATAACCAATTTTTACATCTTCATTCAGTTACCAATTTCATCCAAATTAAACTTTTCCTATAGCTCCACAGAAGAGGTTCAAACCCACACCTCCGTCGTACCACCATTGAAATCATCGATGTCTTTGTTGAAAATCTGATTAATCGAATGTAGAAGATCGTTGAGATCACAGATTGATCATCATAATAACGAAGAGCATAAATTTATACTTTGAGGTCACAAAATGAGAAGATTAATGAAGTCACAACTCGTTCATCATCATCATCATCATTTCAAAGGGTAGAATTATTTGGTTCGAAATCATAGAAGTTGAAGATTACTGTAGTCACAAATCGATCATCATCCTCAACTCAAATAAATTTTTTAGATCTGAAGTGACAATCTAGTGATGAATTATTCAATTTCGAACCCCATTTAATGTTTACTTATTTACATAATTGTTTTTACAGATTCATCAATATTGAAAGTACTGATTTATTTTATTTTATTCTACCACTGCAATTGTTGTGCTTATGTTAAGTGTGTCGGTGCATTAGTTCGATGTTTGATGTCCCGATGTTTCAGATTTGAGGAATAAAATCAAATAGCAAATAACATGGTAGAGCATTTTCTGGGTATTAGCCATAGGGGTAGAATAGTTTGAAAATGAATTTGATGTATTTTGAAAGATTTGTAGACATAAAAAAATAATAATGATAAATAAATAATGGGTTGGGTCAATTTAAATAATCAGCCCAATTAAACTAAAATTTAATAAGCTCATAAAAGGTCCACCCTACTTTTTTTTTAAATCCATAATTATTCAATTATAATCAATTTAATTGAATTAATTGTGTGATTACCAAAATCGGCCACGAATTTCTCCTATAAATAGGGTCAAATGTTCATTGAAGAGGGGGGCAAAAAGTGAAGAAGAAAATTACGAAGTGCTGAAGAAATTCCAAAGTCGAAGGAAGAGAAGAAATCATCTCAACTCCGAATCCGGCAAATACGAAGAAGATCAAAATCTCCTTCAAATCAAACAAATCCAAGAAGATCAAAATCTTCTTCGAATTAAATCAAGATCAAGCCCAAGTTTCGAAATCCAAATCCAAGCTCTGAAACTCAAGTGTCAACAAGTCAAGTTCTCGGCAAATCAAATTCTCAACAATTCTCGAAATCTTGGATTCAAGCCACGTGGCTCCTTGTCTTCAAACATTCAGATCATTAATCAGAGAGTTTTGCAATTTAGCAATTACAAGAAGATTCTCATTTATTTGTATTTCTTAAAATACAATTTGTGACGTTTTCTGTATTTTCATACGCGAAATCCGTCGTACAAATTTCTTGGCACGCCCAGTGGGACCTTCTTGTCCTCTCATCTTTTGATCTCAGAATTTTCAACTTTCAACCACTACATCAACAATGGCAAACGGACAAGCGAAGCAAACCATGACTCATCTCGAAGAGACACTTGCTGAACTGTTCCGTACGACCAGAGCCCAAACAAAAAGTGGAAAAACTCAACTGGTTCCACCACTAAAGAAGTTCTCCAACAAAGGCAGAATGAAAATTGCTTTCACAAAGCCAACTACTCGTTCAACAGAAAAGACCAAGAGTTCAGCGAAAAATTCTCGTTCGGGCTCCGTCTCCAGTGGCAGATCCTTGTCCGGATCCCCTCATACCACTTCTCTGCAAAGGTGGGGAGACTATAGTTCGTCTGAAGAATCACTTGAGCCAGTGATGGTCACGGAGGCGACCTCAGGCTCGGATGATCGAATCCAACAAATGGCTTTAGCCATTGAAAAACTAACGAAGTCACTAGAAGAGAAAGACGCGCAGGTTGCTGCACTCATGCACAAGCTAGAACTGCAAAATCTGGCGAAATAAGATCAAGAAAATCCAGAATCTTCCAAAAGTAAGGATTTGGAAGTCCAAGAACGCCGACAGAAACAAGATATACATGATCGAACAGTTGTTCAAAACGTCTTGCGTGATACTACTCAACTTTCTGTTGGCTCTCTATCCGTCCACCAACTTCAACATATGATTGCGGACACCATTCGTGCCCAGTATGGCGGTTCAATGCAATCTTCATTGGTGTATGCCAAGCCATATAGCCGTCGAATCGACGAGATAAAGATGTCACTTGGTTACCAACCTCCAAAATTCCAATGTTTTGATGGGAAGGGCAACCCAAAGCAACACGTTGCTCATTTTATTGAGACATGTAACAATGCAGGCACTTACAATGACACCATGGTGAAACAGTTTGTATGCTCCTTCAAAGGTGCTGCGTTCGAATGGTACACCGATTTACAGGCTGGGTCAATTGATAGTTGGGATCAACTTGAAAGAGAATTCCTAACACATTTCTACAGCACCAGGCGGACTGTTAGCCTTCCAGAACTTGCTCGAACAAAGCAGAGCAAGGAAGAGCCAGTTGTAGAGTACATCAAACGCTGGAGAAACCTTGTGCTCAATTGCAAAGAACGAATAAATGAAGCCTCTTCCATTGACATGTGTGTGCAAGGCATGCATTGGGGATTACTCTACAATCTTCAAGCAAATATGCCTCACTCATTTGAAGAGTTGGTGACACGTGCTCATGACCTGGAGCTCCAAATTGCAAGGCATGGGAGTTACTTGCCAAGTGATCCACGTGACAAGAAAGATCCCAAGAAAGAAATAAAGAAGGACTTCAAGATAGGTAAGCCCAAAGAGGTAATGACAATTTCCACTATCCCTGCAAAGGTAGCCTTCCAAGGGACGAGATCAAACCCAAAACCAAAACCAGAGTTCAGACCTACCAAAGGTTTAGTCCAAGGCAGAGGCCAAGTGACTCTGAAAGAACTTGAAGAGAAGGAGTACCCATTTTCAGATTCTGAAGTTCCTGGAATCTTGGATCAACTCCTTGAACAGAAGATAATCGAACTACCAGCCCCAAAGAGACCTGAGGAAGTTGGTAAAGTCGATCATCCTAAATATTGTAGATTTCACAAGATCATTAGTCACCCGGTGGAAAAATGTTTTGTGCTGAAAGATCTTATTGTTCGCTTGGACAAAGAAAATAAGATCAAACTTGAAACGGGAGAAAGCCCAACTGCTGACTGCTCGATGGTTTCGTTTGGGTCGTTTGATCCAACCCCCATTGCAAAATGGGAACATACATTTTCTCATATATGCAATGCCAATAAATCTCCGGCTGAGGAGTTTGGACCACAACTTCCAGAAGGAGCCATCCCAGTAAAGTTTGAAGTAGACGGGGAAATCACTATCAGTTACGTCTACCCGGGAATGGAGGGACCATGTGCACCCAATCGTCCAACCTTTTACGAAATTATGACAGACGATTTGGATGTCTGGGATTCTGATTCAGAGTCCGAAGACGAGGTTGGTGATGGCTGCTCTACCTTCACAAGTAAGAAGGAGAAATACCAAATATTAGACAAAACAGGTAAGATACCACCTTCTACGCCTCTTGTAGGACCAAAGTTGGGGGCATCAGGTATGAAAGCTCAACCTAATGAAAAGGTAACACTAGAAGAAGGCCAGGAAGGATGGACCCTTGTAAAAGGACGTCATCAAAAGGCCCCACATTTCTCCTGTTCTAGTGTTTGTGACGAGAAACTGAGAACAAGAAACAACCAAAGGAGGAGGTCTAAAACCAAGTCAAAAGTGCCAACTAAATCAACAGGAGTAGGAGCTGCTTCACGCATTCCTCCTAGATTGCCAACCCTGAGAGACTACCTTCCTAAAGGTTTCTTCTACAACGAATGTTTTACCTCCAATGTTGTCAATGTAGAGGAGAAAGAAGAAGCAAGGAAGGAATTGAGAAAGAGTTCAAAACAGAAGAGAACTATCTCGCGACTCAATAATATTCCTTCCGATACAAGTTTAGCAGAGTCTCTTAAACTTCCTTTTGATGATCGAATGGCTCTAATTGCAGCGTTGATAGATCCGGAAGAATACGAAGGCAAAGTCCTAGAACATATTGGATCCACAACCCGACAAGACTGTATGGCCACTATCACATTTGACGACGAAGATTTGCAACTGGGCTCTCGTTTGCATAATAGACCACTCTATGTTAGTGGTCATATTCGAGAATGCAAGATAAATCGCATAATGATCGATTGCGGATCTGCTGTCAACATTATGCCAGTCAAAACGATGAAGAGAATTGGAATTAATGTCGGTGATCTATCCAAGAGCAAAATTATGATCCAAGGATTCAACCAAAAGGGTCAACGAGCCGTTGGCATGATTCGTTTGAAGTTACAAATAGAGGAGTTAATTTCCTCAGCTCTCTTCCACGTCATTGATGCCAAAACATCATATGAATTACTCATGGGACGTGTTTAGTTACATGAAACTGGAGTTGTACCTTCGACTTGGCACCAATGTTTCAAATACAGTCGAGATGGAGAAGTCAAATGTGTTGTAGCTGAGTCTAAACCATTCCTCGAAGAAGAATCTTATTTTGCTGACGCCAAATTTTACGTGGAGGATGAAGAATGTAATTCTGCGGGGTTAACCATGGCCGGATTCAAAGTTAAATGAGATGCAAACGATGATAATACATCCGGCATTGTTCAACCTCATCAAATCATCAAAGGTAAATCAAGACTTACATCTGAAGGGTTCTCTAAAGGTAAAACACCTCAAATAGAATCGACCGATGTTGAAGTATTGAGGAAAGAGTTAACTCTTCCAATACCTAGCATTCCAAAATTGTTTCTGCCCCATCAACTCATGGCAATCCCGGGAGACCACGAATCAACAGTGGGAGCTTCGACGTCTATTCCGGACATATCAAAACTCAGTATTTCTAGCTCATCCAAACAAAATAAGCCTGGAGCCGATGGGCCAAAACAGACCTTCAAAGGGTGTTATAATCCCCAAGTCAAAAAGCTGTTTGAGAATGCCGGATTTGGGAAAGGGGAGCCTCGCATATTGGGTGATCTCGACGCTATCCTTTCGGGTGGGCGTATCCCTTCTCATTCTGACGGGACCCTCATGTCGCAACCTAGGTATGGTTTGGGATATGATCCAAATCCACCAAGAAAGATTAAGGTCAAGAAGGTTTCTTCGAACCCAATCATGATTCAAATCTACGAGGTCGCAGGAGAGAAACCTGAACAGCCGAAACCTTCAGTGTTCGATCGAATTGAAAGTGAGAATGTCAGAGTTTCGGTGTTTAAAAGGTTAAAAGGGGAACCCTCCCAAATGGTTGACATACAAGGCAAAGCTTCTGTCTTCCAAAGGTTAAGTAAGGATCCTTCTCCTTCTACTCAAATTGATATTAACACACAAGCTCCCCAAAAGTCATCTCGAAGACAATCTGCATTTTCTCGACTTGGAACTAAGATTTCTGATCCAAGTCTAAAGCCTCAACGATCAAAGAGAAGACTACAACGTCAAAAGGTTTACCCTTCTCTAAAGAATGATGAGGACGAAGAAGAGGTCTCCGTTAATCATATAGCTTTTGAAGAAGCTCCCAACTCAAAACCTGAGCCTGAAAACTCTGCCACTACAGATGAACCTGAATCGGCCCCGCTTACATTTGAAGAAGGGGGACAAGCTACTGTGGATGACTTGAAACAAATAAACTTGGGGACTGAAGAAGACCCAAGACCAGTGTTTGTAAGTGCTCTCCTCAGTGAAAACGAAGAATCAGAGTACACCCATTTGCTTCAAGAATACAAAGACGTATTTGCTTGGTCTTACAAAGAAATGCCAGGGTTAGATCCGAGGGTTGCAGTACATCACCTTGCAATTAGACATGGAGTTCGGCCAATCAAACAACTCCAAAGAAGATTTCGACCAGAACTCGTTCCTCAAATCGAGGTGGAAGTTAACAAACTTATCGAGGCTGGATTCATATGTGAAGTCAAGTACCCAACTTGGATCACGAATATTGTTCCTGTCAAAAAGAAAAATGGACAATTACGAATATGTGTTAACTTTCGTAACCTAAATCAAGCATGTCCAAAAGATGACTTTCCACTTCCAATAATAGAGTTGATGGTGGATGCAACAACCGGGTATGAAGTCTTATCTTTCATGGACGGATTTTTTGGATACAACCAAATACGTATGAATCCGAAAGACGAGGAACTTACAGCATTCCGTACCCCTAAAGGCATATTTTGTTATAAAGTTATGCCGTTTGGATTAAAAATTGCGGGGGCAACCTACCAACGAGCAATGCAGAAGATCTTCGATGACATGTTGCATAAGAATGTAGAATGCTATGTAGATGATCTTGTCGTAAAAACAAAGGAACGTGACAATCACCTACAAGACTTAGGGGATGTTTTCGAAAGACTTCGACGTCATTAATTAAAGATGAATCCACTGAAGTGCGCATTTGGTGTCACATCTGGAAAATTTCTTGGCTTCATTGTTCGACATAGAGGCATTGAAATAGATCAATAAAAAATTGACGCCATAATCAGCATGCCAGTACCAAGAAATGTGCATAAGTTGAAGAGTCTTCAAGGAAAACTCGCATACATTCGAAGATTTATCTCTAACCTTGCTGGACGTTGCCATCCATTCAACAAATTGGTAAAGAAAGATGTACCGTTCGAATGGGATGATGCATGTCGAAATGCTTTTCAAAGCATCAAACAATATTTATCTCATCCACCAGTACTCATAGCTCCAGTCCCAGGGAAGCCACTAACTCTTTATGTTGCAGCACAAGAATATTCTCTAGGAGCACTTCTTGTCCAAGCAAATGATGAAGGAAAGGAGAATGCACTCTACTACTTGAGCCGGACACTGGTAGGCGCCGAGATGAAATATTCACCTATTGAAAAAATATGCCTTGCGCTAATCTTCGCGGCTAAAAAATTAAGACATTATATGCTATCACACACGATCGGTCTTGTTTCAAAGGTTGATCCTTTAAAGTACATAATGTCTAGACCGATTCTTTCTGGAAGGATTGGAAAATGGGCGCTGTTATTGTCCGAATTCGACATCAAGTTCATTCCACAAAAAGCCATCAAAGGACAAGTTTTGGCAGATTTTCTTGCCGACCATCCAGTCCCAGCGGAATGGGAACTACAGGAAGACCTTCCGGATGAGGAAGTTCTATTTACTGAAATCATACCATCATGGAGGCTGTACTTCGATGGGGCAGCCCGAAGTTATGGTGCTGGAGCGGGAGTCATCTTTGTTACTCCTCATGATCTTGTTATGCCGTACTCTTTTGCCTTAACGGAGAAATGTTCAAACAACGTGGCGGAATATCAAGCCCTTATCATTGGCTTGGAGACAGCGTTAGATATGGACATCCATCAGCTGGAAGTCTTTGGGGATTCTAAATTAATAGTCAACCAACTTCTAGCCGAGTATGAAGTCTGTAATTCAGACTTGAAGCCATATCATCAATATGCATCGACTCTTATGAAAAGATTTGATTCGTTGAAAATCAAATTCATACCTAAGAATGAAAACAGGGAAGCCAATGCCTTAGCTAATTTGGCCGCTGTTCTAGCCAGGACGGACGAAGATTTCTCTCACTCCATTTCAATTGCTCAGAGATGGGTTCTTCCATCATTATTGCCCAGTGATATGGAAGAAAATAATAGTGTTGAAGTAATCAAAGATGAGGAAAAAGAAGATTGGAGACAACCAATAATCGATTTCCTTCAACATCAAAAGCTACCAGACAATCCACGGCGAAAAACTGAAATTAAGAGACGTGCATCCCGCTTTGTCTTTTATAATGGAACGCTTTATCGACGATAATTTGATGGAGTCTTCCTTCGATGTTTAAGTAATGATGAAGCAACATGTGTCGTGGAAGAAGCCCACTCTGGAATCTGTGGTGCTCATCAGTCCGGACCCAAGCTCCATTTTCGAATAAAGAGAATGGGATACTACTGGCCGACTATGGTACAAGACTCCATAGATTATGCAAAGAAATGTGAAGCCTGCCAAGTTCATGCAAATTTCATCCATCAACCTTCGGAACCATTACATCCGACAGTAGCTTCATGGCCATTCGATGCATGGGGTCTTGATGTAATTGGACCCATAATTCCAAAGTCTTCAGCACGACATTCATATATCCTCGCTGGAACCGACTAGTTCTCTAAATGGGCTGAAGCCATACCATTGAAAGAAGTGAAGAAAGAAAATGTTGCGGATTTCATCCGTATCCAAATCATTTATCGATATGGAGTCCCACGATACATCATCACTGACAATGGAAAGCTCTTCCGCAATACCCACATAAACAACTTATGCGCAAAATTTGAATTTAAACAATACAACTCGTCCATGTATAATGCAGTAGCTAATGGTCTAGCAAAGGCATTCAACAAAACTTTATGCAGCCTATTGAAAAAAGTTGTTTCCAAATCAAAAAGAGATTCACATGAAAGAATTGGTGAAGTCTTATGGGCTTATCGGACTCCAACACAAGCCACTCCTTATGCCTTAGTGTATGGAGTGGAAGCTGTACTTCCACTAGAGTGTCAGATCCCGTCACTTCGGATTGCCATCCAAGAAGGTTTGACGATAGAGGAAAATGCCCGTCTTCGATTGGAGGAACTAGAAGCTTTGGATGAGAAGAGATTGGAAGCACAAATGCATCTGGAATGTTATCAAGCTCGGATGGCAAAGTCCTTCAACAAGAAGGTGAGACCAAGATCGTTTCAAGTTGGAGACTTGGTACTTTGCGTACGCAGACCAATCATAATCACAAGAAAAACAGGGGGCAAGTTCCAACCTAAATGGGATGGTCCATTTGTCGTGACCCATGCATTCACAAACGGAGCATACAAGATCGTCGACAAAGATGGATTACAAATCGGGCCTATCAACGGGAAATTTCTAAAGCGTTTTTACGCTTGAAACGCTTTATTTTGTAAAATTTTCATTGTAATACTCCTGACCCGCAAGAGGATAAACTGTGAACGGCCCTCCAAAAAAAAAAAAGAAAAAAAATCGTTCTTGTAACGAACTACGTTCGACTTGATCCCGTTTGGGTACGTAGGCAGTTTGGATAAATTATAAATTCAAGTTCAGTCACAACTAATAAATTCATTCAATTTGTTTACCATTTTTCACAGCAACAAAAGAAAAATATCCAAGAAACAAGAAAAAGAAAAGTTCATCGTGAAAAGAAAAAGAACGATGGAAAATCAAAATCCATACAATGTTTTTTTTAAGAAAATCATAAAGACTCGACTTTATCACTCGCCGTTGATCACTTGCAGGAAACTATCTTCAAGGGTCTTCCTTCTCTGGTCAATGGATGCTGCGCTAGAAACATCTCTAGTCTGTAATTCTTCCAACGCGGCCTTTTCAGTTCCAAGAATACCCTCATGTTCCCGACATGTTTGAAGTTCATCACAGAGTCTGTCCAGCTCGGAAGTCAGCTGACTAATTTTATCTTCCAATGAAGAACGTGTAGAATCTTTCAGTTCGAGCTGAATATTCAAAAGCTTCAACCGCTCGGCCTTTTCTTCAGAGGTTGGACACTCCAAGTGTTGCTTTCTTTCAGATAAATAAATGTCAATTTCTTTAAGAAATACGTCCATACGTTTCATCAAAGGTGATGGATCTGCACGGAACGAGTTGGTAATCACGTTTTGAAGAATTACATTATTTTCATCCCACCAAGATCGGATGTTAGAAAACCCATGTTTCAGGACGTCTCTAAAACACTTCTAAAAATAATTAGTCATGGCATCTTGTAAAGCAGCCTTCAAATAAGGGGACTCTTGAGTTATCCTAGGCGGGGGACCAGCCACAGAAGAGCAAATTGGAGCTACCCGATGAGTATTTGTTTCTAAAGGCGAAATGATAACTAAAGCCGATGAAGGTGGAGCAGCTGGAACTTCTTGATCAATCTCTGAAATGTTAGCTCTCGCAGTCTCAGAATTCACCTCATCTTCATCATGGAAACCATCAATGTTGAGCGCCGAAATGCCTTCGTTAATCATACTCGGGTATTTGCAAGGTGGGTCGCGAAAATCATAAGTGCCATCTATTCCTTGAAGTGCACCGATCCTTCCATCATTCTCGCCAGTCTGATCTTGCAAAGTGTTCGCGTTCACATAAAAATCCAATCCTTCAGGAATGCTTGGAAAACCTACAAAAATGGTAGAGATATAAAAAAAAAATAGAAGAAGAGATTTGAAAAAAAAAAAAAAAAAAAGGCCTACCCGCTTTCTGTGTTCTAGGCGACATAGCTAAAAATTCGCCATCTGATGGTGTATTCGGAAGACTGATGTTAATGTGAGAAACCCCAATGTCACCTTTTGAAGGATTTGGGACAACTTGAAGCGGCATCGATTTTATCGATCGTTTAACATTATATATTCGGGAAAGAGGAGTCTGAAATCAAAGTTCGTTGCATAAGACCAAATACAGGAAGCATTAAAAAAAAAATACCTGATCTCCAGAACTTTCAACTCCCAGAGTTAGAATCTTTTCAGGTGCGTGGGACGCTCGATCTTCAGGACTATTGTGGTCTGGAATTAAAACTACCCCGGGCATCTTATCAGCAGGCTCAGAGGTGGAAGCAAACTTTGTTGAGGGAACTTTAATTTTAATCTTCTTAACGACTCTTTCGTTTCGAAAGTCCAATTCCCTCTTTCGAGAAATCTCTTCGGGGATGATGTGTGGAGAACTTAGCCCTTTGGCTATAACCCTGTTCGGAACTGGATTAAGAACAAAATCGCGGCTCTCACTAGAAAATAAAACCTGCACTTGAACTTTGGTCAAGATCGGTAACACTCGATTATTCCACCAAATTTGATACTCTGCATCAACATTTTGATGAGTATCCTTCACATACTCTGGAATGTGAAATATAGATCCACTCATTGTTAGAGTCAGAGACAACCAAACGCGATACATATCGCCTGCATTGAGAGCAATATCCAACTTTCTTGGTGAACCGGGAAGTTTGTCTAAAGCCAAATTGTCTTGCAAACCTATGAGGATTATATGCCTCGAGATTGAAAGGAGAGTTCCCTCGACGGTAAGAGACGAATCCGGACCGAATACTCATCATGAATTCTGAAGTATCTATAGACCTTTGTTGATCGTCCACTCGTACGTGAGGACGGGACGATGAGGGAAATGGATTCCAGTAAAAGTCGTTCGCATCCATCCTTCCACGAATAAGGTCACGACAATCAACAACATTTTTCTCCCAAGACTGGAAAGCATTTAGTGTGACAGCATATCTCCGAATTATAGGACGAGTATAACTCTTGTCCACATGAACATAAACACCTTGGACAAAAAAAGTAGCAACCCAAGCATAAAGAAAATGTCCAGGAAATGAATGTGAAATCGAGCCAAGGTCCGGGTTTGATTGATGATTCGATGTCCGTGTAAGTCCTCTATAAATGCTCGCTAATATGGGAGGAACCAGGCTATAAGTGTACCCACTTGCCATTTTAGAAGACGCTTTAAAAGTCCCAACTCTCATACATTCGTCCCCAGATGGAAGAACGAAGCGACAAAGCCATAGGGAGAGATAAGCTGCTATTTCTAATTCCTCTTCCTCTTCTATAGACAAAGATATTGGCAAATCACTCCAATGACTCCGGTCCCTACGGAAAATATCTCTCGGCTTGTCTACAACCACGAGTCTCCGTACTTCCTTTGAAGCTCTTTGATGACGCCTTTTAAATGGATTAAGACTCATAGCAGTCTTATAATTTTTGTGTTGTCGAAGATGCTGGGCACAACCATTCTCGCGAAACCAGAAATTGATCCATTCCTCATGACTGACGCAATCAGATTCAATCGCATTGGCGATCAGTGCGAAAACATTAAAGAGATACACACAAGACTTGGAGTGTTGATCTGTCAACTCTGAAAGGCCTGGGACAACTTCTTCATAGTAATGACCCTCGATCGAAAGTCCACTTATCTCGCGGATATACCAAAGAGAAATACCAACTTCACCGCAGGAGGTCACAAAAGTGTTGGTTTCTGGACACCAAACCTCACAAAGAGCTCTGTAGATAGAATTTGGACGATATTAATCCTTCGTGGCGGAACTGACTGCAGAAGCTAACTGGCGGAGATTCCTCTTGAGCAGAAGTTTCTGAACCTATGAAGACCATTCCCAAAATTTTGGAAGAAAAGAAATTTCTCCACGACTGACAAGCGTGCTTCCCCATCGTATTTCTTTGCTATCAATCCTCTCACAAATTACGGCCTTTGGGACACACTCCATGCTTTGGGAATGATGAGGCGGGAGACGCAAAAAGGGAAGACTGCTAGATCGGTTGGACATGACATCTTCTAAATTCTCGTGACATTCACTAATAATGGGCATGTGCAACTCCGAAAAAGGTTCCAAGAGCTCAAGAGAAGGATATGTAGTCGGCTTATGGATGCTAAGTTTAAGCTCACCTCGTACTCCAGGCTGGGCATGGTACTTCACATTAGTATCTTTGAAACGGAGATAACTTTTGCCTTGACTTTTAAGCTCGACAATTTCGTGTATATCAGAATATACTCTATCATTAGAGTTCGTCTCGGCCATTCCTAAAAAAAAAAAAGAGGGAGAGAAAGACAGTTAGCAAAAAAAAAAAAAAGTAAATAAAAAAAAATTAATTGGCAATAAATCTTTTAAGTTCATTTATTGTCTAAATCATGAGCTTCTCTGATATGTAAATGGCCTCCAACACAAAGTCCCCAGGACGGTCGAAGGAGTCGGTCTTTGGTCCCAAATACAAAGTGCCCAGGACGGTCGAAAGAGTCGGTCCTTGGTCCCAAACACAAAGTGTCCAGGACGGTCGAAGGAGTCGGTCCTTGGTCCCAAACACGAAGTGCCCAAGACGGTCGAAGGAGTCGGTCCTTGGTCCCAAACACGAAGTGTCCAGGACGGTCGAAGGAGTCGGTCCTTAGTCCCAAACACAAAGTGACTCGAATGGCGAAACGTGACAGTATTTGGTCTTGAGTTGGTTCATGAACAAATATTTTCTGAACCCATAAAATATCGCAACGCAAAATTTTACTCTACACCAAAAAAATCTCAAATCTCAAAATCCCGGACTTGCTCCAAAACTTAAATCCTGAAAATAAGAAAAAAAAAATGAAGAATATTAGTTACAATTTTACAAAAAAAAAAAAAAAACTGTTCATGCGTGAGCAGTACACACGGTACTGTTCACGCAGAAACCAAGTAAAAAAAAATAAATATATATATATATATATATATATATATATATATATATATATATATATGAATTCTTGGTTTCTGCCATGTAGAAACCAAGATTCATTTGGTTTCTGCGGGCAGAAACCAAGTATGATAAATAAAAAAAAAATTTGAAGAGAGAAAAGAAGAAGCAGGCAAAAAAAAAAAAAAAAAAATCTTACCTTTTGCCTTCAAATCTATCATTGTGATCTCTAAACCTAATTTGTTCATATAAGTAGTTAAATATCGGGCTTCAGTTGAGCCCAATTTACCATAAAACATAAAAAGGTCTGTTAAAAAAAAACAATAAATAAATAAATCAAGTAAACCGAGAATCATGTAAGATAAATAAATAATCGAACGACGATTACGTCAAAATAATAATAATAATAATAAATAAATCAAGATTTACTAATTTATTTATTTCATAATAAATTAATGAATCTTGAGGGGGTATTTGTAGACATAAAAAAAAATAATAAATAAATAATGAGTTGGGTCAATTTAAATAATCAGCCCAATTAAACTAAAATTTAATAAGCTCATAAGATTTTAAAGGCCCACCCTACTTTTTTTTTAAATCCATAATTATTCAATTATAATCAATTTAATTGAATTAATTGTGTGATTACCAAAATCGACCACGAATTTCTCCTATAAATAGGGTCAAATGTTCATTGAAGAGGGGGGCAAAAAGTGAAGAAGAAAATCACGAAGTGCTGAAGAAATTCCAAAGCCGAAGGAAGAGAAGAAATCATCTCAACTCCGAGTCTGGCAAATACGAAGAAGATCAAAATCTCCTTCAAATCAAACAAATCCAAGAAGATCAAAATCTTCTTCGAATTAAATCAAGATCAAGCCCAAGTTTCGAAGTCCAAATCCAAGCTCTGAAACTCAAGTGTCAACAAGTCAAGTTCTCGACAAATCAAATTTTCAACAATTCTCGAAATCTTGGATTCAAGCCACATGGGTCCTTGTCTTCAAACATTCAGATCATTAATCAGAGGGTTTTGCAATTTAGCAATTACAAGAAGATTCTCATTTATTTGTATTTCTTAAAATACAATTTGTGACGTTTTTTGTATTTTAATACGTGAAATCCGTCGTACAAGATTATCACCGACAAAGACCCAATTTCTGGTAGATTAATGTTTCATTTTTTTTGTTGAAGGACTGTAACCATATTTTACTTGTATTATTGTTGTTTATGACATATTGATTTGTTTTTGTACTATTCGTGACCATGTCTTGTGTTAACAGACTGTTTATGACCAATCTATGTTAACTGTGATTCTTTGTGACCATACTTCTGTTAATAGGAATATGCATTCCATAAGGTTTTAACATGAGTCTATTTGTGACCAGGTTATAAATTTTTAATAGGAGTATGTATTTCATAAAATGTCTGCATGAATGTAACATATTAGATATGTTTTATATGTTGTTTGTGATCAGATTTGTGTGATCATTGACTATATGTGATTATGTATATGTTAACTGTGACTATTTGTGATAGACATGCATTAACTGAACTGTCTATGACATGTAATGCATTGAATGTGACATGTTGTTTTATGAGAGTCACATTTTATCGTAAATACATTATTAATATTTTTTCTGTACATAAAGTAATCTAAATTTAGTTGATATAATAGGTCACAAACATGTTAGAATATTGGACATGTGACTGACTATGACCTTGATCAAATATGTCTAATTTTGTATAAATTAGAATGTTAGATATGTGATTATAGCTTTGGTCATAAACATAAACATGTGACTGTAACCTATAATTGGTTGACTTCGGCCTACTTTTTTTTTTTTCTTATCACTATGGACTGTTTTACAGAATAAATCATATATTGTGACCTATACAATCACTTGAATTGTGGCATGCAAAATTATAGTTTCATACAACCGTGTCTTGTATGTGTTTTTATTGAAATATATGGTCACAAAACCAAATATTACATATACATCAAGATTTACATAAGCATAATGCCACATGACAATATACTATTTGCTAATTTAAAACACAGTCAATTTTTTCATCTAATCTTTCCCTCTACATCATTTGGGTAACCGCTTATATACCATTTTAACGTATAAGTAGCAAAATCCAAAAATTGGATGAAAGCACCTCTTCTCACTATGTTAGCAAATTTCATGTGCAATTAAATGCATTTAATCCTCCATATACCAACCTAATCAAGCTCAGATCGAAGCACATTTAACAAGAATTATTTTACAAAGACTATTAGACCTCAACAAGAAATTAGGTTATAATTTTTAGATGTTAAGTCACATTATACGAAAAATCATGCCACAATATATATAAAACAGGTCATATTTTATCCTAATGAGGTCGTGAATTTCCAAAATTGGTCATATCTAACTAAAAAATAAAAGAGGCACTTTTTCAGATACTGTTCACAAGCCGGTTCTAACTAAAACTTCGTCCAGCCGTTCCCTGAAGTCGAGCCGTTGGCTCAGCCATGGTTGGAATTTGGAAAGTTCATAAAGTCTTCCGGTTTCTAGTTTTATTAAAAGGAGGTCACAGATTACATATGCATTTTTTTAGTCACTTATAAATAAAACTAGGTGCAAGCAACGTGCAATACACGTTTGCCTAGTTTATACTTAATAGTTTTGTTTAAGAATTAATTTGTTATTAATAAAGATGTAATTTATTTGGTTAATTAAATAATTAATGATGTAATGTTTATGTAATTGATAAATAATTAGATGTGTGATTTTGATGTTGTGATGTAAGTTAGTGAGATCGAAGAAAATAAGCAAAAGTTGACAAATTTGGAGAAATGACTAAATTGTAAGGGATCCAAAGTTCGGGGACTAAAATGTAAATACTTAAAAGTTGTGTCGAACCTCACGATGAAGATTTGAGAGTGCTCGGAGTCAATTGGATAAAGGAAGACGTCAATGGAATCAAATTTAGTCAAAAGATGATCACAAATCAATTTCCAACCGAAAAGTTATGCTCCGATATTTTAGTCTCATATTGAGACCTATTTTTGGCATAAAAAGTGATCGAATTGGAGAATGATGTCTGAATCAAAGTTGTAGCCAGATGAGTTAGCTTTCCAATCCATTTTGAATCGCCTCAATCGGATATGGGAATACAAAGTTATGATAAAAACACTGAAAGAAGGTACAACTGCCTGTTTAAAACAAGAAATTCCGTTACATAGTCCGTTAAAACAACAAATTCCGTTAGTTTTTCCGTTAAAAATAAGAAATTCCGTTATATAGCCACTTTTAATATATAGAAGAAAATAGGCCATAATACAACATATTTAGGTCACAATTATTTATTTATTTATTTATTTTTGACTTGTGACCTGTGATATAAATATATTGTTACCTTAACGTTTTGACTACTATAAATTGTAACCCATCACGTGTTCGGTAAATTGAATATGTTAAGCGACAATCTAATCAAGGAGACAAAATTTCACCAACTTGACACAACAACAAAAAAAAATGACAAATAATCGAAACAACCACAAATCCTTTGATATACATATTAAATGATATATACACAAATCAAATGATATTCAACAAGATACACATATCAAAAGATAGTTGATCTACCAGTCAAAAACATATCTAATCTGTTGATTTTAAGCAACATCGAAGCAATGTCCATCCTCACTCTACTAGCATTAAACGACATCGGCATGTTCACAAGGTCGTTGTGGAGTAAGGTTAAATTTCCATTCCTACATAGAATAATTGGATAAGCATAACGTCAATCATGACTGAATCTTTTTTTAATATTAAAAATTTAAAATCAGATTGGTATCTCTTGAACAAAACAGTAAAAGAGTAAATTCATATTTTCTCTGTACATTTGGAACTTTTGTATCATGATATTGTCATTGACATTTATGTATAGAAAATTATTACAATTTGTTAAATATTTTTTAACGTTGTGGATTGTGGAAGATGCTAATTGGCTAGAGTTGTCGATACCTTAAAAACGACAATGATTATTTTTTAACTTGATGAACAGACTAACTTGTTTGATTAATAAACTGTACTAAAATGGAATTGGATAAAAACCAAATCCATAGTTTTCGTAGATCACTAACTCGTTCCAATTAATTACTTGTAAATTACTCTACATTTATAAGAACAAATGTGCAACGCGAATAAGAATCGTCATAAGATTTAAACTTTCTGTTGTGAAGGATGAATATATGGCACTATATGAAGTAAATATCACAAACGCATAAAGACAAAAGATAATTGGTAGATGAAATGAGAATTTACTAAAAAAATATGAAAAAATAAATAAATAAATAAATATATATATATATATATATATATATATATATATATATATATATATATATATATATATATATATATATAGATTTTGTATTTACAATATTGTTTAACTTGTCTAAATCACAATGAATAGCTAACTATATACGAAACATTTCAAACACTAAAAATTAGAGTTATACATATAAAAGAATGCTGAAAATGCGAAACGGGCATGGGCCGGACGAACTGCAATTCAAGCGCTAGGCAGGCCGCGACTCTACTGCTCGAGCGGTAGGCATGCGCTAAGGGAGCGCTGCCAGCTTCCCCTACTTGGAGCGCTCGAGAGGGAATTAGGCTCTCAGAATGCGCCAAAACTTTCTTCCTAGTCCATATTTTAATCATTTCATGTTCAACACAAATTCAAAACTTCCAATTGAATTTCAACTAGAATTAACAAATAGATTTCAAATAGAATTCCCAAATAACATCCCAAATAGGATTCAGGTCACACACTAATTTTAACCCTTCCCATCCTCAATAAGGATTTTTGGAGTTACAAATTTAATACAAAATGAGTCAAAGGTCTACTCAAGTTTTTCACTAAACAAACATGGTGACATTATGGTTAGGTTGAAAATATATTGATTAATTCGAACAAGATCATGATTATATACATTGACTAAAATTTAGAGACATCAAACACTACTATTATGCCGTTGATTATAAATAATCCCGACTGCGGATGGCGTCTGGTTTCTACATTTTTCAACCACCTTTGCCATGTGTTTGGCTCATAGCTTCTAGGTATTTATAAACATAAGCAAAAAATTTGGTCAGATTTCTTTTATCTTCGTACACTTCGTAAGATCGACAAGTGTTATTCGTTTCTCCATCAGCCATTTACCATATTTACAAACACCTAACCGAACATACCCTTAAATTTTCATGAAAATTGCTCTCGTTGTGATTAAGTTATTGATTTAGCTTCTGTTTGAACCCCATTTGTTCAAAATGAGTTTTGTAATATTATATTTTTGAAAATGTGTGTCTAAAAAGCAATGAAAATTTTTGGATTTACAAACAAAATTATTTTATTGGAGGGGATGTGGGATTGAAAATAAATTTAAGAAAATAGTAGGAAACTTAAGAAAATCGAACTCGAACAGGACCTTAGAAAATGTTATCATTCAAACATTTTACTTACTTGAAACTTTTTTTTTTTTTTTGAAAAGAAAGTAAATATTTAAATTATTTGATATTCTTTTTAGATTTAAAAAAGTGTCGTCCGATCAAAATCATGGCTCATTAGAGCCGTTCAAAAAAATTAAAAATTAAAAAAATGGAAGATCTAGATCATTTTCAATTGCTATGAAGAAGATTGTAGTATAGAAAGAAGTGAAACAGAGGAATATGGTAGGAGTACAATAAGCAATCAAAGAAAGGCATGTGTTCGCAAGCTACTTGACTTCGCTACTGCTTCTACATAGTGGTCGATTTAGAAAACAGTATATATTCTTGTTACACCGAAATGTCTATAATCTAGTGCTATTGCTTAACCTTTATAATGGAACAAGAAGAAGAACTGCACACATAATCTGGAGATTTAAATAAATTAGAACCTAAGTATTAAAAAGATAAAATGAAAAAATGAAAATAATGATATATGTTCCAAATCTAACTAATAAAATCTATCGTCTCCCGCAATTTCCTCTTACCCTTTCATCTTCAATAAGAAGTCCTGAAAAAAAGAAAAATCTTTCTGATATTCAAATCTCGAGTCATTCGTAGAATTTTCTTCTCCTCAAATTCTTCTCCGCATTGAAAACTCTCCCCTCTCTCTCTCCTCTTTCTTTTTACGTCCTTTAATTACGCGTTCATATATATATAATTACTAATTTACTTGCGACTGCTCCCTTTGTGGCTACAGCCTTCGTAGTTTCATCCCCCTTTGCAGGTGCATCCCCCATCTTCCTCCTGCACTTCATTGCACCTGTTCTTTCCCAAAACAAAAAAGGCCCTCTCAATTTTATTTACTATATTTCGAGTTTCACAATCAAGAATTAGATTCTTGTTTTTCCTATCGTAAAAATGCCTTCTTTGGCCGGAGAAGAATTCTTTCTCCCATCAATGCCGGGGAAGTTTAAAGATAAATCCCACACGTTGCACAGACAGTTCCACCGGTGTTTCGCTTCCACCAGTACAATGTTCTTGTGGGCTCTTTTCTTGGTGGTGTTAACAGCGTCGTACTTGAGTTTCCAATCTTTTGTGGATTCCAGCAGCAAGTATTTGTCCTCCGCCTGGGGTGGTATACAGTGGGAGAAACAGGTCCGGGCCTCCGCTCATATTCACCGCCAAAATGGTTTCTCCGTCCTCGTCACTGGCGCCGCCGGTTTCGTTGGAGCCCACGTGTCCCTAGCATTGAAGAAACGTGGTGACGGCATTGTTGGCCTCGATAATTTCAACAATTATTACGATCCTACCTTGAAAAAGGCCAGACAAAGTCTCCTAAATTCCCATAATATCTTTATCGCGGAGGGTGACGTCAACGATGAGCGCATGTTAGCAAAACTCTTTGACATTGTGGCTTTCACGCACGTTATGCACTTGGCGGCACAGGCGGGGGTTCGATATGCCATGGAGAATCCGAATTCTTACGTCCACAGCAATATTGCAGGCTTGGTTACACTTCTTGAAGCATGCAAAAATGCCAACCCGCAACCCGCAATTGTATGGGCCAGTTCGAGCTCCGTTTACGGGTTGAACGAAAAGGTTCCCTTTTCCGAATCGGACAGGACAGACCAACCAGCTTCTCTTTATGCTGCCACGAAGAAGGCCGGAGAAGAAATAACCCACTCGTACACTCACATTTACGGACTCTCGATTACCGGGTTGCGGTTCTTCACTGTTTACGGCCCGTGGGGAAGACCCGACATGGCGTATTTTTCGTTTACCAGGAACATTCTGCAGGGGAAGCCGGTAACAGTTTACCGGGGAAAGAACAGGGTCAACTTGGCCCGGGATTTTACGTATATTGATGACATTGTGAAGGGTTGCGTAGCTTCGTTGGATACCGCGAAGAAGAGTACCGGTTCGGGCGGGAAGAAACGGAGTCCGGCACAGTATCGGATCTTCAATTTGGGTAACAAGTCGCCGGTGACGGTGCCGATGATGGTAGGAATATTGGAAAAACATTTGAAGAAGAGGGCAAAGAAGAGTATTGTTGAAATGCCAGGAAACGGTGACGTTCCATACACTCATGCAAATATAAGTTCGGCCCAAACCGAGTTAGGGTACAAGCCCACAACCGATTTGCAAACCGGGTTGAAGAAGTTTGTTAGATGGTACCTATCATATTATGGCTATAAGTTTGTAATGTGATTTATTTGAATTCTCCTTTTTCATAATTTCGACTTTACCCCCCTCCTTTTTTAAAAGAAAAACTCCCTTTATCTTCCTTCTTTCTTGTACTGGCAGGCAGGATCTCTGCCTTTTCTCTGTAAATTCTTTATGCTTAGGATACTCCCTTTATCTTCTTTCTTTCTTGTACAGGCCGGCATGATCCTCTTAACTTTTCTCTGTGAATTTCTTTATACTTATGATTTTTCATTTAGACCCAGATTAGTGAGGATTAAATTCGAATTTTTAATAAATTTTGATAAAAGTTGATGAATAATTGCAATATTGTGAATCCCATAAAATAAAGAATTACATTGTGTGGAGATTCAAAAATATTTGAATATTTGATGGGAAATTGTGTTTTTTAGACCGTCAAATAATTAGTCGACACGGGGCCAAAAATGAATGAATAAGATGATTTTAGTGCAATCAATTCTTTATTAGGGTTGACCAGTGAGGTTAATTGCTTCATGACTACTTTGTCATTATGTTGAAAAATGAATAGGAGATTTATTAATTTACTAATAAAACCAATGAGGCGCCAAAATTAATGTAAATTGGAGAACGCAATTATTGAGATGTAGATACAATGTGTAATCAAAACATGGCACAAATCATGCGTCTTTGAGTAGAAGTATAGCTTTGACGGGATTTAGGTTACAATATGATGTTATAAATGGCAACATTGAAATCGGTGTTTGTGGCCTAAAAAAAAAAAAACCAATTACTTTCAAATGATATTTGATTAATCATGTCAATTACCTACTTTTTGGTAGTAAATGTGTGTGTGTTGTGTACCTCCGTTTTTGGCCGGTGATGTGATCAATAGACCTCGGTTCTTTCATGCGTAAGGCTCTTGAACACTTGGCCAAATCTTAAGAAGTGCGTGACCTTATTCGAAGGTAGGAGAAACAACCGTGAGCACTTTGAAAGTCAAGTTAATTAACTTTTAAATTTGGGAGTGGGATGAACGAAATACTTGAGCCACACCGAATTGTAGAGAGAACAATACGAGCTAAGTTACATGTTGAGAGTGTAAAGTAGAATTGCCTTTAAATGGCCTTAAGTATAAGCTTTTATTGTATAAGAGGAGAAGTGGTTATCGTTGGATGAAAGACACGCGGCTTCATTTTAATGGTCGATGCGTCTTCTCCTAGGTGTCAATTCTGCAGTCCTAAATTCAGAGAGCATTTAATTATTCCTAAAAATGGCCACCCTATAACCTAGCTTTGACATCTTAAAAGTAAACAGTAAATTGATTGAGAGATGTCACTATAATTAATAACTGAGGATTTTGTACGAACGATCTCTTGAAAGAGGCGAAATTAAAGAGACATCTTTGTCGAATCAAAGGCTCGTAGCTTCTGTAATAATATACAACAGATTGTTGCCCTTCGCCTTGGCCATGGAGGGTCGATTTCTACATTACGCCACGATTGAGATGGTGGCATCACTTTGGTTACCTTTATTTAATGACCTCGATTCGGCTTGCAAGATCAATAATGTGGAGTGTAGACCCCAGTGTTGACCTATGATTCAATATAGCTCCACTTATTTTGACCTAAGCTTGGAGGAATTATAATTGTAAAGTTGTGGTCCTACATTCCAGGTTCAAGGTATGAAGCCACTGAGAGTAAATAATGTTGGCGACACTTACTAAATATAAGTGCGGGTGAAAGGGCTGTTGTATATCCAACAAACAAAAAGTAAAGTTTAATCTGCAGGAGCGTGATTAAAAACTAAAAATATGGGTTAGAAATGTAGTATTTAAACTTCAAACGAAAACCAAAAATTAAAACCAAGAAGGGAAGAAGAAGAAGAAGAAGAAGAAGAAGAAGAAGAAGAAGAATCCGAAGCAAGTGATTTTCACTTTTTCCTTAAGATAAAATAGCTCCGCAACGGTGGTCACGGTTCATGACACTTTTCTCCTAAGATACAACAGATTCAACTTGTAGTTGAAGCACTTCAAACTACAAGTTACGACGAACTTTCGACAGAGTTTCTCTCTACAAAGAAAAAAAAGGTTTTGAATAAATTTGAAAGTGATTTGCAAGAGTTTTTATGCAATGCTAAATGCAAATATGGTATGAGATGCCTAATGGATATCCAAGGGGTCCTATATATAGAGGATGATGGGTTGTGAATGAAGCGCCGCGCCCAAACTTAGCAACTCTTGCCAAATGTCTCACTATTAACTGTTGCTAGCCTGTCTCATCGCCTCGTTCGAGCGATAAAAACAGTGACTTCGTAACTAGCCTGTCGCTTGAGCGACAGTCCAGCTTCAAGCTAGCAACACACTTAGGCAAATTTCAGGCAATTTTCTCTAGTTTCTTCTCAACTTTAGACCGCAATTTCTCATTCATCCGAAATTAGTTTTGAAATTCCAAATAGGTCACGATGATCTACTCGACGTGTAGAACAAGTTGGTCTATTTATATTTATAATTTGATCATCGGATCAGGTCTGAACATTTGAACGAAATTGACATGAAAGTCATTTTTTTTAAGTTTTTCGTTTTGACACTTCACCAAAATTTTCAATCTTTTAAACCAATTTCCAACAAATGAATCATATATGCAGAGGCAGAGTCCCTTGTACTTGGGAGAGGCCTTTGCTATGCTAAAGATGTGTTGTAAAGGCAAAGTCCCAAATTGTTGGGTTGGGGCTTTTGAAGATAGAAGTAATAGTGGTGCAGAGATGAAGTCTCATACTTAAGGGATGAGGCCTTTGAAGGTAGGTGAAATGTTGTTGCAAAGGCAAGGTAAAGTCCCTATGGCAAACAAGACATTGATGGGGTTGTGCCAATAATTTAAAAGGTTGCATAGTTTCAAGGAAGTGAGTTGAGACGTTGTGTTTTTCTAATGGACCTTGCTACACTTACACACATTGGTACACAACCCTCTTAAATGTACGTGGCACACACATGTGAGAGGGTTGTGTACCAAGTGTGTACAAGTAGCATTTTTGTTTTCTAATCCGTGCATAATGATGGGTTGTTTTCATGTACTCCAAGGTGACGTGCCAATATGCATGCGTGTGACACACGGCTTCGTCCTGACCTTTGACTCAGTAGTCCTTTCATTTCTAGAGTTCGGATGAAGTTCCAAATGGTTTGTTCTTTCATCGTAAATGGAATCGCGTCAAGAAACTTCATGGGTCAATCAAGTCACGAGTCATGCAATTCCACCCTAACATTTTTTATACAATTTCTTAAACTTTTATTTTAGCCTTCGTTATTGCATCAACAACACCACCGAGTGAAAAATAATGTGGTTCAAAACTTAAAATAATGTCTTTACAAAATTAATTAATAGTAAAATAACTCCTTTTAAAACCCTAAAGAAAGGCAATAGATCTAATATCACAAGAAAAATCCAACATAGGTACCCAAATAAAAAAAAAAAGGAAAAGAAAAAAGAACTAACTAGTTTCTTCAAAAATCAAAACCTATGAAAATATGTAGTAACCAAGACTCAAAGAGCGATCCAAGAAGTGTATTCAACATTGACAATAGATGAAAAAAAAATGATACAAAATATCGTAGTAATTTTTGCATAGACGATACACGTATTTTAGAAAAAATAGAGACGTCTTTAGTTTGAATATTAACATGGATATTGTACATCTCTTAGAATAGCAAATCGCTGCTAACTTTTACCGAGGATCGACTTTATAGATGCTTTGTTGTCTGCATCCTTTCTCAATTGTTTCTTTCTCTATGTGCACTTCGTTTACTAAATATGTGTAATGATATAATAGTTCGGATTTCATAATAATTTTTAGATAATCAGAAGTTAATTACAGTGGCAACGAACTTTTGTGCAAAATATTAAGTTGGTCTGTAAAGTATTTTTCTAACTCACTTATTCACTAAAGTTACTTGACTATTATATTATTGGTTAAAGTTCAATGACACAAATAGCAAATAGACGAAAGTTGAGTGACTTGATTGCTATTAGGATGATAATTCATTGACCTTCAAAGTTATTAATTTGCCAACTGAGACGACACGTTGACATTTAGGGTGTGTTTGAGTCACATTATTTTGAAAGAATGTATTTTGGGATAATGGATTAATGGAGAATATGTGGTTGAAAAAGAAGGAAAAGTTATTGATGTGATGAAAAATATTATTTTATTGAAAAATGTGTGGTTGAAAATGAGTAGAAAAATGAAAATGAAAATTTTAATGTGGCTGAAACAGGGGCTTAGTTAGTATTAATGTACGTTGAATTTTGGTAAGCTTTAAATTTAAATCTAGTGGCTTGATTGCTTCAAATTGAAGTCAGTGACCTCGATTGTGATTGGAGTGAAAGTTTAGTGATATTCAGTGTAATTAACCCAAAATATATGTGTGTTAAGACCTCAATTGGCTCTCCTTTTTCTTTGTAGGCAAAGTCACATATCTCGTTGTCGATTTTTGGAAAAATGATTGGACATGCCGCAAATCAATTTTATTGGTATTATTCATTTTCAACCTGTCAATTAATTAGTACATTTCGTTCTACACAGTTTCTTTTCAATTCAACTCTTCAAACGGTTCAAAATATCAAATACACCTCCATTTGAATAAATAAGTAAATAAAAAAAATTAGAAAGAAACAAAACAAGAATATAAAAGATAAAAATTAATCAAAAGATCTGCACACAAAAAAAAAAAAAAAGAAGAGGAAAATAACCCAAGAAAGTCTCCAGTATCCTCAAACTATTAATTGTAACCTCATTAGAGTATCTATAAGGATGCTTTTGATTGCGAGTATGAAATTTATATGAAATAAAATAAATTTTAAACAATTCAATTTGTTGAACTTATTTATATGTAAATTATTAATTAAATGTGTTTGATTGATTTAGTTTTTAATCTATAAAATATTATACTTGTCCATTTTTTATTGGTAGGCATATGAGCGAGAGAAAAAGAGAGTGAACTACATGGAAAATAAAAAATATCCCTCCCTAAAGAAAATATTTTCCTTATTTTCAAGGAAAATATGATCACGTGACCAAAAGTAAGAAAATATTTTTCGTGAAAAAAATGTCGATGAAACATAAAGGTAGGAAATTAGGTAGAAAAAAATATATTTTTCATAAAAAATTTTGACAATAAAATGCACCATAAGTGATTTTTTAAATACAAGACACTCTCTATTTTAGAAAGTCAATGCTTAAAAAGTAAGTTCAAATAAACTCTCTATTCTAACTTTTTAAAATAAGGTGTGGATCTGGCTCTCCAAATTTGGAGATCGGTCAAACAGACACTTCATTTTTATTTTATAATGATTGTATTTAATAAAATCTAAATTTAAATATTTTATTTCTTAAATTATTAAAATCTTATTTGAATTGATGGCCATTTATGTATAAAATAATATGATAAGTAAAAGATGAAAAGAAATCAATAAATATTTCTTGAAAAACATAAAATAAGGATTAAAAATAGAAAGTATTGCAGATATGCATAAAAGTTTCACTCTCTAAATTTAAATATACTCTCTATCATATAAGATATTTTTTATAAATAGTCTTTTAGAGATATTCTTTACAAAACATTAAGGTGTAAATATACTTAAAACCTAGGGTAAATGGCACAAAACACCCATAACCTTTATCCTTATTACGGAATACACACTTATATGATTTTTTTCATGTGAAAAATCTTTACCGTCTGAAAGGAAATTGTGGCACAATGATACTAAAAGACCATTGGGCCGAAAATGTTGGCCCAGCTGGAATTGAAGGCTTAGCTCATTTTCTCTGTTGATTTAAAACGTGTTTGTTGGCTGGCTTAAAGTTGTGTTTTTTACTTACATGTTTTTGGACCCCTATGATGTCACCACGTGTCGCCTCCAACGTAGTTGGATTGGTGACTGTTGAGTGACTCATATAAAGGAGGCATCTAGGGTTTGTGCAACAGATTGGCTTTGATACTCTTCTATTTTCTCTCTGCAGCTGCGCCTTTTGCTTCGTTGTTCTCTTATTCTCTGCTGTAATTAGATATTCTCATTTTGATTTCTGATTTTCTCTCAATAGCTTGTAAATCGAGTGTGATTTCATTGTTTAAGGGTTGGTTCTTGTGTGAACCATGTGTTGCGAAGAGAGATCTCTTATTTTGTGTAATAATCGGTCTGGTCGGAGTGCTTTCCTTTCGTAATCCTTACCTTGGGGCTTGATTCGAATTATAGCTGTGGTTATTATTCAAGATTGAGGCGCTGATTGTATGGACTTTGGCCTGTGGGTCGTTGATAATAACAGATACGTTTCCTCTTTCATTTTGCAGTTTACTTTTGTGTTTTAGTTCAATTTCCTATTCTTTATATTTCGGATTCTTAAGTTATACTTTCAGTTCTTTGTTTCTGTTTCTCACATATATATTTGTTCATTTATGAGCTAACTTGTGTGATCTCCTCCCAACACCGTCCAAATTCGTTAGATGAGCCATTAATTATACTGGTTAAAAAATTTATATCTTACCCTTCAGAAGGAGGTAAGGAAATACTTTATTGCTATTTTAGAAATTATTCATTTTGACCCTCTTAAGTGGAAATAATGGCTCCACTAACGGGTTTGTACGGAAGGACATTGTGTGCACCGAAAATGTCATGTAGAAAGGTATTTTGCCAAAATAAAAGGATAGAAAAGTATTCCACAATAGGGATAAAGGTTACGGGGATTTCGTGCCATTCACCCTAAAACCTACACAGCTCTAGGTATATATAAGGGAGTTTTGTAAAGAACGAGATCCATAATAATTTTTTTTTCTTGCATCCAAGTAGGGATTAATTTGCATAAAAAATATAAGTCGTGTAGTTGACTTGCAAATCAGTTAAAAATAAAAATAACAATTCCACGTTTCATCACGTTACGGTTATCAAGTCTTTGTCAACTACAGCATTATGCATATTAATAAGAACACCGGGCGGTATTGCTTCCAGTCCAAGCTAACTGATGAAAAGAAAATGGCAATTTTTTGCAGAAACACTGTTCTTAGATTCTTCGTTTTCTTTGGCCTTTTATCACATCAGTTTTGTGCTGCAAATTTTATTAGTTCACCATCTGATCACTATAGCGCTGAGGAAATTGGAGTTGGAGTTATAGTTGATATGGGATCATGGGTTGGGAAGACTATTCATGCCTGCATTTCTATGTCCATTTCTGATTTTTACGAGTTGAACGGTCACTATAGAACAAGAATAATCTTGGATGCAAGAGACTCTCGAGGAAAACCACTTCGTGCTCTATCGGCAGGTCAGGTCTTAAAAATTGAAAACTCGCGCTACTAGATAAGTCACCAAAATTTTTTATTTCAATTTTGTCTTTATAATCTTTTCACTTGCAGTGCAGATTCGTTTATTAATACTATGCAATTGTTACTTACGCGCAGGGGTGGAGCTAGACTTTTAGAGTTGGGGGGGGGGGGGCTGCAAGTTTCACAAAATTTTAATTGTGGTGGCAAAATTGAAAACTATTCAAGAATTTTTTGAAAATGTTGTGCAAACTTCTGGATTTGAAATTTAGCATGGAGGCATGTGAAAATAGAAGGAGATGAAATGAAGTGGTATATGAATGCAAATCTCCTTAAAATAGATTTTGTCCTTGTACTAGTGTTAACATGATCAAATGAATGTCAGTTTCTCAAGATACAATACTTTTCCCAAAATTAATTTAGCACAATGCTAATTTTGTCAAGCGAACCAACACTTGATTGTACTCTTCTAGAAAAAATATCGAATGCAAAACTGGAAAATAATTTGGACATTATTTTAATAAAATTTGAAGAAAGAAAGAATTAGAAATCAATTATATTGGAATTGATTTGAAGTTAAGAAAAATGGAATTATGATATATTTTTTTCATGTATCTCTTCGAATAGTCACACCTTTTGACAGAAATTAATTTCAGCCATTAGATCACATAATTTCAAATTGATGGTCTAGATTGCACCTTATTGAAAAATCAAGATTTTTCGTTATGAACCGTATTCACGTGAAAAGTCACACACACTCTTTGCACGCCTACTCCAATTTCATGTAGAACCATTCTATGATAAGGATATATTTTGGTTCAAGATTTTTTTACTTGAATAGAAACGTTCTTAACATCGTTTGAAGTGTTACCACCCGCCATTCTCCAACTCCGTATTTTGAGGCACTCCAATTGTCCCAAAAAAAAGGTCTAAAAAACATTTTCAAGAGACTCCCTAAATATAAGATGTTATTTTTAGGGCTGTCCGTGGGTCGGTTCGGTTCGGTTCTGAAGATACCCGAACCGACCCAAAACTTTCGGGTATTTAATAAATGGACCCGTCGGGTCCAAATATAATTATGGAACCGTTCGGGTTCGGTTCCGTTCGGTTCGGTTCGGGTCGGTTCGGTTCCGTTCGGTTCCGTACTATAATCAAATTTTTTAAGGGTTAATTTCACAAATGGTCACTGAAGTTACGTCAAAATAACAAAACGGTCACTGAAATTCCAAAATTGCACTAACGGTCACTGAAGTATCACCCAGTTTCAAGAATGGTCACTGAAGGACCAAATGAGTTGAAGCGTGAAAGATGAGGACCTGCATCGCAAATTTGACAAAAGCCTTCCTCCTCAATTTTTTCCGGCGATTTTGCAACCAAATTCTGGCGAGCTCCGACCACCTAAGCCGCTGGAAATTAGAACCGGTCGAAAGCACTCATCTTCCTCTTCAATTAGCATCCAACCTCTCCCAATTTCATCAAGTTATGTAATCGGAATCGATGCTCAAAAGTTCACTGCCGGAAAATCTAAAAATGGCCAATAACTCGAGCTCAGGGCGAAATTGGCGAAGACCCATACCTGGGCAAGCTGCGCCAGGTGAAAAGGATTAAATTCCCGGTGGTCGCGACCCATGTCTTGGTCGGACGGCGCCGGAATCTGGGTTTTTAGCAGATCCAGTCGCGACTCATTTGGTCCTTCAGTGACCATTCTTGAAACCGGGTGATACTTCAGTGACCGTTAGTGCAATTTTGGAACTTCAGTGACCGTTTTGTTATTTTGACGTAACTTCAGTGACCATTTGTGAAATTAACCCAATTTTTTAATATTTATAGTAACACTACATAAATACAACTAATGACATTTCATTCGTAACTTTTACAAATTAACGTAACTCAATTCAAAAATATATAAATAACTAGCCGTCCAATAAGATTAATTCAGTTTATACAAATACCAAAAAGTAGATATTAATATTACAGCAAAACTACATAAAGTATATTCATTTGCTTCAAATTAAAATGGGCTAATGGGTTTTAAAAATGATTTGGGCTTTAAAATTAAAATTATGAAATAATCTGATTTATTTAATTAATTTGCTAATTTGTATAAAAAAATAAAATAATTTAATTAATTCAATATAAAAAAAAAATTTATTTAGTTTCGGTTCTTATTCGGTTCTTCGGTTCTTGGTCTAGACCCGAGACCCGACCCAAACCCATCGGTTCTCGATTCGGGTACCCGTTCGGGTATTTAATTTTTGAAGAACCGCTCGGTTCGGTTCGGTTCGGGTTCGGTTCGGTCCGGTTCGGTTCGGGACTTTTGGACACCCCTAGTTATTTTAAAGAGTCAATACTTAAAAATAAGTTCAAGAGACTATTCTAACGTTTTAAAATAGAGAGTGAAATTTGGAGAACCAAATCCACTATCTATTTTTCATTCATAATGATTGCATTTATTAAGTTAAAAAATTCAGTACTCTATTTCTTAAAATATTCAAATTTTATTTGAATTGATTGACTATTGATGTATAAAAAATATGTTGCTACCCCCCGTAACATATTAGAAGAGCCCTTATTATGTATCAATAGCAGCACAACTATTGGATTCAGACTCAACTATAATATCTAACTTGCAAATGATTTTTCAATATCACTATTATTCCCCCAATTTTATTTTTTTTTGGGGAGAGGGATTCAGGGATATTAAATAAAAATACAAAATTTTGACAACAGTGGAACAGTTCCTCTTTTCACCCTTTTTTTTTTCAACTAATAAAAACAATTAAACAGGAACAAGTTATTGGAGTCAATTTTGTAGATATTTGTTGGAGGTCATTTGTTTCTTTTTCACTTCTTTTATTCTATTGATTAGTTAGGCTTTGTCTATAAATAGTTCATGTGATTCACTGTGTAATTCCATTAATTCCTCACCTTCTTCAATAGAACAATTTCTTTCTCCCGCCACTTCTTCCATTTCCTCTGCATCTTATCATGATATCAGAGCAGTAACTTTTCTTGGAAATGGTGAATTCCAGTGTTCAGACAGAGGTTCGAGATCAGTGTGATCAGATTAATTCATCCAACGAGTCATCAGCTGAAGAAGCCATTGCTTGTGATGTAGCTTCTATGGTCAGTCGATTGATGAGTGATCTAAGCAGCCCATACTACCTCCATTATGGTGATAACACCGGGATGTAGCTCATCTCCGTTGTGCTTGGTGAGGATAATTACGCGACTTGGAGTCGCGCTGCAATGATGGTACTCAGCGTAAAAAATAAAGAGGTTTTCATAGATGGATCTATTGCCAGACCTAGTGCTGAGGATCTTCTTTACAGTGTGTGGAGAAGATGTAATCATGTGGTTTCTTCTTAGATAATCAATTCCATTCCAAAAGAGTTGTATCCTAGCGTGATGCACAAAGATTCGATAAGGGAAATATGGATTGAGCTTCGGGATCACTATAGTCAGAGCAATGGTCCTCGTGTTTTTGAATTGAAGAAGCAGATTGCTTCAATTTCACAGGCAAATACTTCGGTTAATTCGTACTTCAATCGCTTCAAAGGTCTTTGGGAAGAATTAGATAACTATAGACCTAATTTTGCTAACACTGACAACAGAGGCGAAGATCAAGTTATGCAATTCCTTATGGGATTAGATGAACAATTTTCTACTGTTAGAAGTCAAATATTGTTGATGGATCCACTACCATCATTGAACTAAGTTTTTGTATTAATTTTGCAAGATGAGAGGCAGAAAGAGGTCATTTTGAAGAAGCAACAAAACTTTGATGTTGCAGCTTTTGCCAGCAAGACGATGCAGAAGCCTTTTGGCAATCAAAGGCTTATTCCATTTGATGGTCAAAGGTCTACTCCATTTAGCAATCAGAGATTCACTTCATATAAAAAAAGAGACAAGCATGTGTGCAGTTATTGTGGAATGCTAGGCCACCTTAAGAGCACATGTTTCAAAGTGATAGGATATCCTCCTGGTCATAGATTTGGTAGAGGAAGCACTCCAGTTGTTAAAGTTGTTGAGCATATATCTCATCGTGATAATACTGAACTACTGAAGTCTCTTTCACATCTCACCATTAACCCAAATCAATGTCAGGAAATCCTCTCTGTACTGGTGCCAAAGTTGCAAGATCAATTAGCCAACTCTAATCAGCAGGCTTATCCATCTCAGGAAGCTTCATCTTTCTTTATTTCTGATGCTTTTGCATTCTCAGGTTACCCGTATGTGTTTCACTGATCCTGAAATCAGAAATAAGTGGATCATTGATACAGGGGCCTCAGAACACATGGTTTGTTCTGTCACACTTTTGACTACTGTGATGGCTGCGGTTGATGCCTCCGTGAGCTTACCCAATGGTGATAGTTATCAGATGATTTAGTGCTGACTAATGTGCTTGTTGTGCTATGTTTCAAATTCAACTTAATTTCTACCAGTAACTTGACACTTAAACATAATTCCTGCTTGTTATTTATACATCATTCTTGTCTTATTCAGGATCTTTCGACATGGAAGATGATTGGGGTAGCCAATCTTGAGAGAGGACTATATCACCTTCAACAATCTGGCCATCAACTTCATACTCAGCCTCAGCTTCAACAACTTAAAACACTTCTGAATGTTAAATCTATTCCTTCTGTCTTTCCATCTTATCATCTTGTTTCGTCTTTGAAATGTAATAAACCAAATTACACTGCTTGTAACTCCTCGATTAATACCAGTTTCATCTCAGATATTGACATTTGGCATTGTCGATTGGGGCATGTTTCTACTCCAAGATTATCATTGTTATAGAAAATTGTTCCCTCCATTCATGTCAACAAAGATTTACATTGTAGTATATGCCCCATTGCTAAACAACACAGGTTGCATTTCCCACTTAGTGAAACAAAGGTATCTAATATGTTTGATCTTGTCTATTGTGACATTTGGGGACCATACTCCGTTCCTTCTTTGGATGGTTCTAAGTACTTTCTAACTATAGTAGATGATTATACTAGAATGACCTGGACCTACTTAATGCGTGATAAGTCTCAAACCAGGTTCATAATTCAGTCCTTTCATCATTTCACAAAACACATTTTTAGTGCAACATTAAAACCCTTTGGTCTAACAATGGACTTGAGTTTCATATGATTGATTTTTATATGGAAAAAAGAATCATTCATCAGTTGAGCTGTGTTGAAACCCCACAGCAAAATAGTGTGATTGAGAGAAAATATCAACACTTGCTTAACATTGCCAGGGCTCTAAAATTTCAAGCTAACCTACCTCATCATTTTTGGGGGGACTGTGTTTTAACAACAACTTATATCATCAACAGAACACCTACTCTAATCTTTGCAAACAAATCACCATATGAAATGCTTTATCATGCCATCCCTTCCTATTCTCACCTAAGGGTATTTAGCTGTCTTTGTTATGTGTCTACTCTCAAACATCATCGAACAAAGTTTGATCCAAGGGCCATTCCATGCATATTTTTTGGTTATCCTTATGGCATGAAAGTTTATAAGCTATACAATCTTCACTTCAAAACTACCTTTGTTTCTAGAGATGTTGTTTTCCATGAGAAGATTTTTCCCTTTCTTCACAATTCTCTGCTTCAATCTTTATCTAAGTTTGATACTGATAATCCATCTAATCCTATTCTTTTTCCAGTTCAGCCGTTTCTTTATCCTGATTCTTCTCATCAATCCAATCCTATTTCCACTCCATCAAATCTCAGTACAGAACATCCTTCTTCCAATCCTGCTACACCTTCATTTTCACCTTCACCTGCTGTTCCATCTCTCACACAAGAATCCACTAGACCTAAACAAGCACCTTCTTATTTACAAGATTACCATTGTAGTCTAGTCTCTCAGTTGTCTGTTCCTCAATCAGAATCAATGAAGAAAACTTCTGTCTTGGGTAAGAATTCTGGTTTTGGCAAACAGTATTCTATTGGTGACTATCTGGATTATACCATGCTTTCTCCTTCTCAAAGAAGATACACATTGGCTCTGTCTTCTGTTATAAGCCTCGATCTTTTGCTGAGGCATCCAAACATTCAGAATGGTGCAAAGCAATGGATGCTGAGTATCAGGCTCTTGTATACAACAATACTTGGACTGTCAGCCCTTTACCTGCACATAAGAAACCTGTGTCCTGTAGATGGATTTTCAAAGTGAAGTTTAATTCTGATGGCACTAAGGAGAGAAAGAATGCCCATTTAGTGGCTTAAGTCTTCACTCAACAGGTTGGAATGGATTATGAAGAAACGTTTTCTCCAGTTGTGAAGTTGGTGACAGTTAAGACTTTGCTTTTTGTTGCTGCTGAAAAACGTTGGCATCTTCACCAATTAGATATCAACAACACTTTTCTACATGGGGAATTAGATGAAGAGGTGTACATGTTGATGCCTCTGGGATACGAACAACAGGGGGAGAATGGAGAACCTTTGGTTTGCAAATTAAATAAGTTTATTTATGGACTCAAGCAAGCATTGAGGCCATGGAATACCAAGCTTACCTCGTACATACTTTCTCAGAATTTTAGGCAATCGAAATTTGATTATGCTCTATTTAGCAAACGGGATAGCTACTTCTTTACAGTAGTACTTTCTCAGAATTTGAGGCCATGGAATACCAAGCTTACCTCGTACATACTTTCTCAGAATTTTAGGCAATCGAAATTTGATTATGCTCTATTTAGCAAACGGGATAGCTACTTCTTTACAGTAGTTCTGATATATCTTGATGACATAATCATTGGGGGAAATAATCTTGGTTACATTGAGCAATTCAAGACTCAGTTAAATGATCAATTTAAGCTGAAAGATTTGGGAATTCTAAAGTATTTCCTTGGACTCGAGATTGCCAGAACTTCTCCTAGAATTTCTGTTTGCTAGAGGAAGTATGCACTTGAGATTTTGGAGGATGCTGGCTACCTTGGAGCCAAGCCAGCACAAAGTCCTCTGCCACAAAACTTAATGTTAAGCAAGAATGAAGGGAGTATCATTTCTGATGTGAGCCTGTATTGAAGATTGGTTGGAAGAATTCTCTACTTAACAATTACACGACCTGACCTGTCCTACTAAGTGCAAGTTCTAAGTCAATTTCTTCAGTCGCCAAAACAATCTCATTTGGAGGCTGCACACCATGTGTTACGTTACATAAAGAGGACACCTGGTCAAGGTTTATTTTTTGCCAGTCAATCTGAATTGCATCGCAAAGGTTATTGTGATGCTGATTGGTAGCTTGTTTTGATACAAGGCAATCTGTTACAGGCTATTGTATATTCTTGGGTAATTCATTGATATCCTGGAAGTCTAAGAAGCAGCATACGGTTTCAAGGTCTTCAGATGAGGTCGAATATCGATCCATCGCCGCTACTGTGTGTGAACTTAGCTAGCTGAGGAATATACTTGAAGACCTGGGTATTGTACATACTAAATCAGCACTATTATTTTGTGACAATCAATCTGCAATACATATTGCTAACAACCCTGTATTCCATGAGAGAACGAAGTATATAGAGATTGATGGTCATCTTTTAAGAGACAAAGTTCGAGCAAGAGAAGTAAAGATGGTGCACCTGACTTCACAAGAACAAGTTGCGGACCTGCTGACTAAACCTTTGGGATGAGATAGATTCAAATCCTCACTGTGCAAGATGGGAATTTTGAACATTCATCTCCCATCTTGAGGGAGAGTATTAGAGTTAATTTTGTATATATTTGTTGGAGGTCATTTGTGTCTTTTTCACTTCTTTTATTCTGTTGATTAGCTAGGCTTTGTCTATAAATAGTTCACGTGATTCAATGTGTAATTCCATTAATTCCTTACCTTCTTCAATAGAACAATTTCTTTCTCCTGCTACTTCTTCCATTTCCTCTAAATCTTATCACAAATTGCTTGCTATTGTTCTTGAAGAGGGTCTTTGGATGTTAGGGCAGAGTAGCGATAGTTGTGGGTTTATTGGCTGCTATTGAAAACAACTCTTTGGATTTGTAACACATGCGAGACAAACACTTTAGTCAAAGGATAGCATCAAGCTCTGATATTAAATTGATGCGGATAATAAAGAACAAAAACAATTTGAGAAGAAGAGAGAATAGAAGAAGAGAAATGGGAGGAAGATTATATCTTATTCAATAATCAAGTGTGTTATTACAATCAATGATCCTCTTTATATAGGTTCTAAATGATGACTAATACGAAAAATTAAAACAACTAAGGAAAATTAGGATTTTCATTTACAAAATCAATATACTGAAATCGATTAAATGCAACAATGAAAAATACTACTCTAAATGATTTTAATTTCTTTTACGACTAAAATAGACTATCCAATTTGCATCAAGTATATGGGGTCATTATTTGTCTTTCTTTCTATAAGATTCTCTATTCCAATTATATCAAGTTGGATTCATTTTTCCTCTTCCTAACAAAATTTCATATGTTGGCAATGAGATTACAAATTCCTGTAAATTCTTTTCCTATCTTTCTCATTTAGCACATGTGGTTATTCTGCTGCAATTGGAAATGTGTACTATGTTGGAAGATGTTGCTTAAGTTTAGGACTGTTGGAATAAAGCCCTATTCTTCAGGGTTGTTGGCGTTTGTTTTGATCCTTTCTAGTTGCTGCTACCACTAAGTACACTTCGTACTTTTGTGGGCTGTTTTTCTCACTTTAGCTAAGATTGATGTATCCATATGGCTATATATAAAATCCTACGTTGTTATCAATTGTATTAAATTATTCCCAGATTGTTCTTTTCAATTTTGTTTCAGTTCTTGAGTTCAAGCTGTCTAACAATCTGGTATCAGAGCCACCAGCCTGAGAAAGGGAGAGGAAAGTTGCGGTAGCAGCTTTGAGTAACTTAAACACATAAAAAAAGGAGGAGAGTGAAGAATAAGTGAAGAGAAGGATTTCTTGTAGCCTACAATTCCACGTTTTAGTGGTCATTATGATCACTGGAGTATGTTGATGGAGAATCTCTTGCGATCGAAGGGTTTCTGGAGGCTTGTTGAGAATGGTTTTGAAGAACCAAGAGTAGGAACTATTTTGACAGATGCGTAGTAGACGTAGTTGGAGAATGCTAGGGTTAATGACATCAAGGTGAAGAATTATCTATTTTAAGCAATTGATAGAGAAATCCTTCAACATATCTCGAAAAAGGGCACCTCAAAACAGATATGGGATTCCATGAAAATAAAGTTTAAGGGCAGCACCAAGCTTAAGTGGTCCATTCTTCAAGGTTTGAGGTGAGACTTTGAGGTTTTGGAGATGAAGACTAGGGAACCATCACCAATTACTTTGCTTAGGTCATGACAGTTGCCAACAAGATGAGAAGCAATAGTGAACAGATGAAGGATGTGACGATTGTAAAGAAAGTCCTTATAACTTTGACCGAGAAGTTTAACTATGTCGTTTCTTGATCGAAGAATCTAAGAATATCGACAATCTTTCAATTGATATGCAGAATTTCCTCATTGTCCATGAACAAAAGATTAATAGAAGTAGTGGTGAAGAGCAGGCGCTAGAAGTGACACATGATGGTTACAGTGGAAGAGGAAGTGGAAAGGTTGCATTCAGAGGCAGAGGTAGGGAACGTCAATCTTACAACAAGGCAATGATTGAATGTTTCAATTGTCATCAACTGGGACACTATTAGTACGAGCGTCCAACTGTTGGAAAACATGCAATTTATGCAGAGCTGGATGAGTTAGAAGAGATGTTTCTTATGGCTTATGTTGAGTCGCATGGAGTAACTCGTGATGATGTATGGTTTCCCGACTCAGGTTGTAGCAACCACATGTGTGATGATCCATCTCTGTTTAATGAGCTAGATGAGGGGTTCAAACAGACAGTCCAGCTAGGAAATCAAACATGGATGAATGTTGTTGAAAAAGGAAGTGTGAGCCTATCTTTGGAAGGTGTTAATCACTTTGTAACATGGTTGTTTTATGTGTCGAAATTGAGAAATCATCTTCTTAGTGTCGACCAACTACAAGAGAAGGGGTTAGCTACCTAATTCAGTCAAATCAGTGCTGAATCTACCATCCTTTAAGGGGTTTGATTATTCAAACAAATATAACAACCAACAAGATGTTTGTTCTGCTGTCAAACAGGTAACCAATTAAGAGGGAGGCTGACAAAGTGTGTTTTCAAGCTTCCTCTCAAGATCTAGCTCATCTTTGGCACCACAGATATGGCCATCTTAGCTACAAGGGTCTCAAGACTCTTCAAAGCAAGGGAATGGTAAGAGACTTGCCAAGTTTCTCTGAATCCATTATTGTATGTGGTGATTGCTTGAAAGGGAAAAAATATCGAGATCCTATTCCAAAGAAGAGCCACTGAAGAGCATCTCAGAAGTTGGACTTCATTCATGCAGATATATATGGGACTATCACTCCTACTTCTAACAGTCAAAAGAGGTATTCATTGTGCTTTATCGATGATTATAGTAGGAAAGCATGGATTTATTTTCTACTTGAGAAATCAGAAGCTTTCAATTCTTTTAAGTGCTTTAAGAGTCTTGTGGAGAAAGAAACTGGTCTGTCTATCAATTGCCTGCGTACTGATAGTGGGAAGAGTTTAATTCAACTAAATTTATAGAATTTTGCATGGAAAATGGGATTAGGAGGCAATTAACTGCAGCTTACACTCCACAACAAAATGAAGTGGCGAAGAGGAAAAATGGGACTGTAATGAACATGGTCAGGTCAATGCTTTCAGAAAAGAGGATTCCCAAAACATTCTGGCCTAAAGTAGTGAACTGGTCTGTGTATGTTTTAAATAGATGTCCTATATTTGCTGTTAAGAATGTGATTCCAGAAGAGGCTTTGAGTGGAAGGAAGCCATTGGTTGAACATTTTAGGGTGTTTGGATGTGTGGCACGTGTACATGTACCAGATGCAAGAAGAACTAAGCTTGAAAACAAAAGCTTTAGATGTGTGTTGATTGGAGTAAGTGATGAATCTAAAGCCTATAGGTTGTATGATCTAGTTAAAATGAGGGTTGTGATAAGCAATGATGTTATTTTTGAAGAAGACAAGTAGTGAGATTGGGATGCAAGCTATGAGGAGCAGGTGTTGGTGGATTTGGAATGGTGTGATGATGAGAGTGGTGGTGACACTGAAGAAGGTGGCGAGATTGTTGCGGCTGGAAGTAGTTCTTTAAATGCTATAAGGAGGCAGAAAAGGACTCTAAATGGAGGCTAACCATGGATGCTAAGATAAAAGCAATTGAGGAAAATGAGACATGGAGCTTGACTGAGTTACCAACTAGAGCCAAGAATATTGGAGTAAAATCAGTTTATAAAACCAAGCTTAATGAGTTTGGTGAGGTGGAAAAGTTTAAAGCTCGGTTAGTTGCAAAAGGTTATGCTCAACAACATGGTGTAGACTACACGGAGATATTTGCTCCAATTACAATGATGGATACTATACGCATGATCATTGCTTTGGTCGCACAAAGGAACTGTCCTATCTATCAACTAGATGTAAAGTCTGCTTTTCTCCATGGAGAATTAACTTAGGATGTCTTTGTTGAACAACCAAAAGGCTATGAATAGAAAGGTTCAGAAAATAAGGTCTACAAGCTGCATATGGCCTTATATATACTGAAACAAGCTCCTCGAGCTTGGTTTAGTCATATAGAGGCCCATTTTCTGCGTGAAGGATTTCAGAGATGCAACAGTGAACAGACTTTGTTTATCAAGCAAAGAATTGGAGGTGAAATTTTAGTTATCAGCGTTTATGTTGATGATTTAATTTTTACAGATGATGGTGATCAAATGATGTTAGAATTTAAGGAGTCAATGCTGAGAGAGTTCGACATGACTGATTTGGGGAAGATGAGGTTTTTTCTTGGTATAGAAGTGTTGCAGAGAGATGATGGAATATATATTTGTCAAAAGAAATATGCACATGAGGTACTAAGGGATTTTTGTATGGAGGATTGCAATGGATTTATGAATTCTATTGTTTCTAGTTTCAAATTGTGCAAGGATGAAGAAGGAGTCAAAATTGATGAAAGTTACTAAAAAAAAATTGTAGGGAGTCTCATGTACATTATTGCTACAAGACAACTTAATGTTTGTAGTGAGTTTCATTAGCAGGTTTATGTCCAAACCTACAGAATTACACTTGCAGGCTGCAAAGAGGGCACTAAGATACATGAAGAGCACTATTGATTATGGAATCTTTTACAAGAAAGGAGGGAACAAGGAGTTGATTGCTTTTACTGATAGTAATTATGAAGGAGACTTAGAGGACATGAAGAACACTTCTGGTTATGTTTTTATGCTGAGTGGAGGAGCGGTTTCTTGATCCTCAAAGAAGCAGCCCATTGTCACGCTTTCAACTACCGAGGCATAATTTGTGCAGCTGGAGTTTGTGCATGCCAGGCAGTTTGGATGAGAAAAATTCTGGAGAACTTGAGTCATGTACAAGATGGTTGCACTACTGTTTTGTGTGATAATAGCTGAACTATCAAGCTTTTGAAAATTCCAGTTATGCATGGACGCAGTAAGCACATTGATGCGCGGTTTCATTTTCTGCGTGATTTGACTCGAGATGGAGTTGTTGAGCTGGTGCATTGTGGTTCAAAGGATCAAGTGGCAAATTTGATGACCAAGCCATTGAAGTTAGATGCATTTATGAAGCTTTGTGGAGAACTGGGAGTGTGCAAAGTTCCAAAGATAAACTAATGTTGGTCATTAGTTTAAGGGAGGGATTGTTGGAAGAGGTTGCTTAAGTTTAGGACTATTGGAATAAAGCCATATTCTTCAGGGTTGTTGGCGTTTGTTTTGACCCTTTCTAGTTGCTGTTACCACTAAGTACACTACATGCTTTTGTGGGTTGTTTTTCTCATTCTAGTTAAGATTGATGTATCTATATGGCTATATATAAAGGTCTCCGTTGTTATCAATTATATTAAGTTATTCTTAGATTGTTCTTTGCATTCTTGTTTCAGTTCTTGAGTTCAAGTTATCTAAACAGTACAGTACATAAAAAAATTTAAAAAAATTGTTGTAGAAATAATTGGAAAATTTCTGGTAAATAATTATTTCCAAAAATAATATTTCCTTATCAGCAACGGGGACGCAAAAATCCGTCACTGAAGCTAGGATCTTTCTTGTAGTTGGAATTAGTTTGATGTCCTCTTATAGTAAGTATATTGTAATGACATTATGAATTAATGTTCTATTATTCGTGTGTTAGAATTTGCGGCAATAATTTAAATTTCCACGATCATATGAAATAACAAATTGTATACTCGACGATTTGGGTATAGTGAGACACAATTTGTTATATGATCAAAATATGTCGTTCACAATCGGTACATGAAGTTGGAAGCTTAATGTTGATAATATTGCATTGTTCTTATTGAAATTTGTCTAGATCTGGGAATAAGAATAATAACGTGTTTTAAAGCACGTTGAACAGGACCGTGTGAATGACTTATTTGAGACCGCTCGAAATGAAATGCCACTCAATTATCGAACAAGTTACCTAAATCCTGAGCAAGTAATGTACCTTTAATTGCTAGTTCAAGTTCTTTGAGCTACCAATGAGTGAAGTCTTAAATTAGAAGATCAATTTCGGTACTTTGGGAATCATGGAATCCGTTAATCATCATGATGAGACGATCGTCACTCTAAGATATTTTCTAAAAGAAATTGAACCTGAGCTCAGTAGTTCGACGATGAGGTCATTGGACTTGGTGTTGTGATGTGATCACAACGAATTCACCTTATGAAATGGGACTTGAAGGGAAATACATGTTGAAGGGCAAAATGGTCATTTTGTCAACTTCAACATATTGACGGTCACATGGGGGTTGACTTGTGGAACGGTGGTCAAAGGATATTGTTATCGAATCATGATTGGCTTCCATAACTTTCACTCGACTCAATAGTGCAATCCTGTATTTTTGGTAGAGTAAGCCGAGATTAATAGATATATCTCAATTGGTCAAGTGTTGACCCAATTGGAAATATCTATTGGATTTTGTGTCTTGTGAGTCCCGTTAGGTCCCTTTTTTGGCTCCAATAAAGGTGTGTGACTTAATTGGTCTACTACAATAAAGTCCAACGATATTTGTTCAAATATGAAACCCTAATGGTGTGTTATAAATCTACCCTTTAAGGGCACATTTACAAAGGTTAGGGTTTTAGCCATTTTCATTCTCTCGAAATGAGGAGAGGCATCTAAGGAGCATAAGGGAGAAAATCTAAGGGATAAAGCATTTGGCTAGGCCTTTAAAAGTTCCTTCAAGGTTATCATCTCACCCTTTACGTGTTAGGATTTAAATAGAAACGTCATATGATCTCAAGGTGATCTAAGATCCACCATGCTTTTGGGTTGAATCGTCATAGGAAAATTAATTTCTTTTTTGTAATGATTAAATATCCCCATTCCAACAGGAATAATGGGCATGTTCCAAAAGGTTGCACTCCTCATGCCTGTTTTATTGCCTAATGCAGCTGTAGGTCTTTTGAAGAGCAATAGGATGCATGCAATCGTCGGCCTTGAGACATCAGTAGAAGACAAGTTATTTTCTATGCTGACAAAGAAAGCCAAAATTCCTATATTTTCTTTTGCTCCAACAGTTGCCTCTTCTACCGAATATCCTTACATAGTTAAAATTCGATCGGATGAGACATCAAAGTTCGAAGGCATTGCTTCTATTGTCAAATCACTTGAGTGGAAGGATGTTGTTCTTATTTATGAAGAGGATATTGAAAATGAGAGAAAAACTATACTCCATTTGCGGGAATCATTTGAAGGAAAAAATATTCACATTTCTTATAGAAGTGTCATTTCTTCGTCCTTCAGAGATTTTCAAATCCTTAAAGAGTTGCATAAGCTTATGACCTTTGAAACAAAAATATATATAGTGCACATGACCCTGCGTCTCGTATCTCGCTTTCTTGTACATGCAAAGAGATTGGGAATGATGAAAGAGGAATATGCTTGGATCGTTACAGATAAAGCCATGAATTATGTGCATTCCATGGACTTCGAAGTCATTGAATCATTGCAAGGGGCATTAGGTTTCAAGCCGAGTATTGCATCATCAAGCAAGCTGCACAACATCACATCAAGATGGAGAAAGGAATATCATTCTGGGGACTCCAATATGGTATCCAAAGAGTTACCTGTAGTCGGCATATGGGCATATGATACAATGCAAGCGCTAGCAGAAGCTGTTGAGAGGGTAAGCATTGAAATTTTAAATGTTGATGATCATGAAGCAGGAATTGGGTCCATAGAATGGCCCAAAAATCTTGTAAATTCTCATGGCGGCATGTTACTTCTGCATGAGGTTTCTCAAGTTAGATTTGAGGGTTTAAGTGGTGAATTTCAGTTATTGAATGGGAAATTATACCCTGAGGAATTCAATTTGGTGAATATTTTACAAGGCTTTGAAGAACAAATGGTGGGAATATGGAGGCCTAAAGAAGGAATCTTGAATAACATGTACTCATCAGTTTGCAGTATGACTACTAGAAATTCCAAGGCTATTATGTGGCCTAGGGGGTGTAAACTTACTCCCAGAGGTCGTTTATTGCAATCTATGAGCCCCAAAAAGCTTAGAATTGGGGTACCAGTGAGATTTAGTTTTAAAGAGTTGGTAGACGTTCGTTATGATCCTCAAACCAACGCACCAACCTTCTCTGGCTACTGCATTGATGTCTTCAAATCTGCCATTGAGGACTTAACTTATGAAGTACCTTATGAGTTCGTCCCACTTTTGAATGGAAGTTACAATGACTTTGTCCGCCAGGTTTATCTTAAGGTATTACTTCATATCTTGTCATGGCCGTATATTTAACAATAGAATTCTAACTAGGGACTTATTTCTTGTTTGATTTTGAAATGAAAAGGAAAGAAATTAGTCCCTGGCTAATAATTATTCTTAAATTCACGTTAGTGTCATTACTGACATATTTGTGGAATGCTGGTTACAAAATTGCGCAGAATATCGATGGCCTAGTGGGAGACGTAACAATCTTAGCCAATAGATCTTTGTATGTGGACTTTACAGTATCTTTCACCGATTTGGGAGTGGGAACACTAACGCGAACCAATGAGGACTTTTGGAGCTTTTTGAGGCCTCTTGATACTAAATTGTGGCTAGTGTGTGGTGCATTCTTTCTCCTAACAGGCTTTGTAGTTTGGGCTATCGAACGGTCTAACAACAATGATGAATTCAGACAAGGTTCAGTAGCTTTTCAGGTTGGCACAATCTTCTGGTTTGGCTTTTCTACCCTGGTTTTTGCTCATAGTAAGTACATTATTTTTTCTTGGAAAAACAAAATACTGCCTGATTTCTATGTATTCTGAGGTTGAAATTTAGTATATATTTTAATGCATGGAGCACTGCAGGTGAAAAATTAACGACTAATTTGTCAAGAAGTGTAGTGCTTGTATGGGTTTTCGCGGTGCTCATCTTGACTTCGAGCTATACTGCTACACTAAGTTCTCTCCTGACGGTGCAACAATTTCAGATGGGATCGACGGGGGAGTTCTTGGGAGTACAGGGTGGCTCCTTTGTAGGTGAACTTGTAGCTAACAACTTAAATTTCCAAGATCAACGCCTTAAGCGCTACGTTACACCTGAAGAATATGCTGAGGCTTTGTCAAGAGGACACAAGGATGGTGGCGTGGATGCTATCATTGATGAAGTCCCATATATCAAGATCGTCTTATCAAAGTACTCTCGCGATTATTCTGTGATTGCATCTTCATCTACCACCAATGGTTTTGGCTTTGTAAGTACCTTGTTTATGTGAATTAAAAACATGTATGCATCTTCTCTTAACTCTCCAAGTAATTGAAACTTATTCATAGATCGCATGTTACAGATTCAACTACGTAAATTCTTTTTGGTGTTGAATTATTTGTCTTGCTCTCATTGTAGGTATTCCCCAAAGGTTCTCCACTGGTTCCTGATATATCAAAAGCAATTATAAAGCTAAGGGAAGAAGGGAAACTATTAAAGATGGAGAGGACATGGTTCAAGACTCAATCATCCATGTTACCCAAAGATGCTGTGACTAATACCAACAAATTGAATTTTGATCAGTTCGGCGGTTTATTTCTTGTCCTTGGGATTTGTTTAGCTACAGTAATTGCCATATACATCACTCAACTATTGCTGGAAAGGTTCCAACGCCTAAGTCTTTATATCACTCTTGTAAATAGAGGGGTTCTAGCCTTCGTACTAAGGCAATTTTTCCAGACAAATGCACTATATTCTAGATAGGACAGTTTTCTAACCCTAGGATTTGAAATTAAATTTATTTGAATTCCCAATTTATATACCTTTTTATGTAATAGAATTTAAATTAATGCATATGATAAACCTGTCAATAAGACCATTTCCATGAACCAAATAATTTCCAATTATTTAGCCTCCGTTTGACAAACTTTATAAATTGTCAAATTTCATTTTCAAACAAACATTTCAATAAAGATACAAGAATTAGAATGTTTATAAAATATTATAACTCATTTTTATCTATTTAAAAATTAGAATGTTTATAAAATATTTCGACATTTAATTAATTTTAATTTTATGAAGTTAATGAAACAATAATACAAAATATGTGATAGAGTTGGTTTTCCCTTTGTAAAATATGTGGTATGACAAACAAAGCTTCTGCTAAAAAGTAAATCGTCAAAAATATTACAAACTTATTTACACTCTCAATATTTATTTTTCTTTCTTATGGAAAAAGGAAAAAAAAATTACTTGTTTCCTACATGGATTACATTTTCAAGGGTTCAAACTACAAGTTCAAATACTTTTTATTTCTCTAAGGAATTCAACTTCGTATTTATAACTTCTTCCACTTTGGTCAATTATTTTTATGTAGATAGTCTATGGTTTATATCCTCATTTTACCTAATTTCAAGAGTCACGTTCAAGGAAAAAATAGTTGCCTAATAATAAGATTATTTCTTTCCCATAATATTCTCACTATTTTCAAATATTTATGGTTATGCGGGTATAGTACCAGTTTTGATTGATTAATTTTTGCTTTTAAAGGTTTTAGTTGATTTTTCTCTTATACTTTTCTCTTTCGATGTACTGAATCTTTGACACAAACTGATTGACAAGAATTAGTACTTATTTGATATTCATTTGCTAAGTAGATTTTCCTTCAAGGGTGTTAATTTTTACTAGAGTGTTTTTTACTGGCACATATGACTTTGTCACTTTTATTGTATCAATAAATATATTAAGTAATTTATTTGCAACTCTTTGCAAGTGAATAATTTTTCAACCTTTAGCTCACATTATTCGATACGGTAATCAAAGTGAGATGGAGTTTGTTTCATTCCAACAAATTTTACCATTTTTCAAGATGTAGTTTTGCCCCTCCTAATGTAGAGAAAGAGGGATTATTCAAATAACAATTTGCAAAACATGCAGTAAATAAACTATCATTTAAAGGTTCATAGTACCTAATAATGGAGGTGAATCAAAATCAACATAAATTTGTAGTCTTTGTTTTAATCTATTTCTGTACTTTTGTGGGGGTGAACTTAGGACTTGTACAATACAACTGAAAACTCATAGGTGAAAAATATTAGGTATGTGACCAATATAAGTTGTGAAGCTGAGTACTAAAGATAGGTAGTTGGTCTTATAGAAACCAATGATGTAGTATATAATATAATATGACCCCAAACAAAAGCAAGAAGTTTTGTTTTCATAAGTAACGGTCGAGCAATAAACTATAGACGTTTAATAAATGAATATGTTAAGTCATTTTTTGTATATACATGAACAATCAAATATTCAATGACAATTTCAATTGACATATAATACTAATCGAATGCTTATAATCTAAATTCACTAGCATTATCAAGATGAATTGATTAAGTAACAAGGAATTGAGATCGTAATTTTATGATTTGAGCAAGTAGTCTAACAAAAGTTACATTCTTAATGCAAAAAAAAAAAAAAAAAAGACATGCAATCACCTAGTAGAAGAATCAATTAAAATAATAAAATAATGGAATGATCCACATAGTGGGTGTACTGACTGACATATATTTTTATGAATTCTTTCCAAAAAAAAGTGGGAGATTCATCATAAACTTTTGTAGTGGAAGGCTTGATCTCCATCTTGCTTTACAAATAAGAAGTTTAATGGATAATTATTAGGTAAAATATTTTTTGATTCATTAGGAAATGTTCGTATGAGTTGTTAATTATTCATCGCATTATTATTGCTCTTGAATGTCCAAGTTCACCTTGCCAAATTACAGATTTGTTTGTCGATAAACTTCGAGTTTATGATAATATTTGATTCAATACATGCCGAGGGGGAGTGTTTTGAGTGCTTCTTTTATGTGCATCTGGCCAAATACAAAAACAAAAAAGTTATAGAAAAATGTTCAATATCAATTCTTTTGAATTAACTCAATATGATATCTATTACACCGAATATTTTTAAAACTAATCAAATTCTTTCTGGATTTGCTGAAATAAAAATACACAGTCCATGATATAATTTTATATTATTTGATAAGATAATGCTAGCTCTTTCAGAGCTTTTACTGACATTCGATGTACCTGATATCTTATTATCATTAGTTTCTGTTAATATTTAGTCCAAAGAATACCTTTTGTCGTAAACAATAAAATCTGAAGTTTTACTATCAACTAAATTGATATCTTGACAATTCATCATAAGTATATTAACATGACCAAATAGGTATTTTAAAATTTGAGTTTATAACAAAAATGAGTTAAAGAAATACTTCGGTCAACTATAGAATGGTTTAACAATGCAAATAGAAGTCTTAAACTTTTAAAAATATAAAAAAATATTTTAAACTAAACTTTTGAATCAGAAGGAAATACTGAGACATTGAAAATAAACTAATCAATATATTCAGCACACCATCCATGATCAAATGACAACAAAAAATCAGAGATATTTAAGTGAGTCATATCAAATGGGCAAAAAATTGTCTCCACTTTTCATTTTCCGTTGATTGTTTTTTGGCAAAAATTCTTAAATACTTTGCTATATGACAAGTACATAAGAAATGTGATTTCATCTCAAATCTGAAACGACTTTATTCGTACTCATTTTGGATATATTGCTTCATTTGGTTTGTGCTTCATAAAATTATTTTCTTCTTGTTGATAGTTTTGTCAATTATTTCTCTTATGATCTTGTCCGTGTAACTGTTCACGTATGCATTGCCATCCTTCTTCACTTTCATGCCCATTTCTTGATGTTGCATTTGTTTCAGGAATGCTGCGGCAATAATTGAACATAAACTATGATTTTCATTAGTAATTCATTGTTTTGTTTAGCTACGAATATACAAGATATGAGTTTTGAGTACTTTTTGAAACCACGCTCAAGATATTGTTGCTCCAAGAGTACATTCGAGGCATGGAAAGTTGAGAAAGATTTTTCCAACATCTTCATTTTTCTCATCGAAGTAAATTTTGAACATTTCAAAGTTGTACTCATTAACAATTCTAAAGTTCTATAAGCGAAGGTACATCTATTAATAGTAGGATTTGGGAAGAGCTACAGTCGTGTAGTTGTCATATCTTTTGGTTAGTTTTTTCCAAAGAATTTGTGATTCCTTCATGAATAGTTACTCGATTTTCAATCCATCTTTGCGACAGTGACAACAGAATATAAGTAATTTTGCACGATTATGCAATATTTCTTTGTTTTCATCTTTTATTATTTCTCCCAAACCCTATGATATAAAATGAATTTCGGCATCGAGAGTTCATGACACTACTAAAATATAGCTTTTCACCAACAGATCAGATCTGTTGGCAATTAGAAACGGATTATCCTTTGGTAAAAGTAATCCACTTTTAACTATGATATTCAGCAACGGAATATCAATTGGTAACGGTGATTAATGAGTTGCGTATTTCAGGATGAGGATATGGATCGTCCAATGTCTCAATTAGAGTTTTTCAGTCATGTTCACACTCAGTCATGTAAGTACAATTAGAGTTTATGCACTTCATAGTTTGTTCATATAGTTTGTAAGAATTATTTTTTTTATTTTTCATAGGATACTTAGAAGGTTTCAATCGAGTCCAAGTATGGTACCGTTAGGGATAATCAACTCGAATTCGATCCCGATTCATGGATTGATGTTGTCAACGGTCCATCTAAGGGTCGTGTTTATGGGTTTTGTCCTAGACAACCTGCTTCACATGTTCTTGGTACACCTAATTCACCTAGAAGTTCGATACTTGCACGTGATGAAGAGGTTAATAATTTGAAGTCAGAGCTAGCTATTACACGAAATACAATAGATGAGAACAAAGAAAAGATTGATGATCTCATTGTATGTCTTGAACGAGTTGAAAGAAATCACAAAGTCGAAATGCGAGAAACAATGCGAAGCATTCTTAAAGAACTAAATATTCCTAATTTTCAATTTCCTTCTAGCTCAGGATCACAAAATGATGATATGGGTAAGACAAGATATTTGAAATTTGGAATTTTGGTGTAATAATTTATAATTTATTAAAGATTTAATGTGTTTTGACGATTTTGATTATTTAGTGCATTTTGAAATTAATGATTATTAATTAGTGGGTTGTATTGATTTTTAGTACAAATAATAAATTAAGATTCACTAACAGATTTTCCGTTGGTATTGAAGCTGAATTGGAAAATAATTTCAGCAACAGATATTTTGTTGGCAAAATATAACATTTTTGCCGACAGATATTCCATGAGTAATACCTATTTTACCAATTATGACTATATTTTTACTAACGGAATTTTCGTTGGTAATGAAGACTTTTTACCAATGGATACTCTATTGGCAATTACAAGATTTTTAGCAACGGAAATGCCGTTGGCAATTGCAAGATTTTTAGCAACGGAAATGCCGTTGGCAATAAAAGATTTTTACTAACGACATTTCTGTTGGAAATGACAAGGTTTTTACCGACGATAATTTTGTTGGTAAATGGAAAGATGTTTACCCATGAAAATTCAGTTGGTAAAAGTAATACACTATCAGGTATCCTCAAATTAGCAACGGATTTTCAGTTGGTCTTTTTCCGTTTGTGAAGATTATTAGCGACGGATATTGTGGCTTTAGGCACGGACATTCCGTGCCTAAAATATGTCTGTGCCTAAAAACTTGTTTTTTGGTAGTGGATAGGTAATTTTTGCATGATATTTCATATGCAACAAACTTAATTTTTTTGATATTTTCCAGTTGATTATGTACAATGAAAAACAATGCATGAATTACTTTTTTAAAAAATATGATTAAGCATTGTATACTAATATAACTACAAGAACTAATTAAGGAGTCAAATTAATCCATGTCAATATGAAATAAGTTGTATGCTTTCAGGGATAAGCATTGATTCATAAATTCTTCATGTATATCGTTTTTTTTTTTTTATTTAATTAGGCGATTTGATATTATTTGAGATGTGTTCTTCTTCAAGAGCAAAATAAAATATATATATTTAATTTTTTTTAATATATTTTAGATTACTGCTTCTTCAGGAACAATAATTTAATTTTTTATATAAATATATTGAATTTGTAATGTCTACTCTTTAGGAGAAATTAATATTCTTCTAGAAAGTTAATATGGTGTTGTGCTATTTTAGGAATAACAATAATTATTTTTGCAGAAATATTAGATTCTGCAATGAGTTATTCATCAGGAGCAAAAAAATATAATACACGTTAGATCATATAAGACTATATAAGAAAAGTAATAATATTACATCAGAATATTAATATTGTGGGGTTATACTTCTTCAAGAGTAACATCAGAATACATATCGTTTTAAAGTTTATATTCGAACTTCTACAATTATTTACTAAAGATAACAAAAAAACAAAATAGAATGATTCAACAATAGTAATCAACTTAAATGTTCAACAAGCATAAATGGTATAGATGTTGGGTTTTGTTACCTAAATTCGATTAGGGCACGGATGATTTGGAATATTGGGTTTGACGACATCAAAATAGGGTCCAATAGAGAAAATAGGTTTCCATGGCACTGAAATAAAGCTCGCATACCGCTCGTGTAATGTCCCAAAATTTTTTATAATTTAAATTCTATGTGCTATATCTTGATGTTGTGAAAGTTAGGGACCAAATGATATATAGTGAATTTCAATTTATTTGGGTCATACTTAGATTTTGACCGAGTAATAATAAATATATCAATATTGGTCTCATTGGATAGACAGTAATTAAATACATAATTTGGGCTCGAGAAATAGTCGATTCGAATTAGTCAGCTCCAAGATTTTTCAATTCGAAGAAATTGTTAGAAAACTATTTTTCTATTATGATTATTTTAATTAGGACCTTGAATGCAAGTATAGTGCCACCACGTGTATGGTAATGTATTGCACTTGAGAGATTTGGTTAGTTGACACGTGTATGAATCCTACATTGGTAAGACTTAGTCTAAGGAAATAAAAACTAATTCTGTTTTCACCACTTTATCACTTTATCCTATCATAAACGTTTCCGGCTACGTGCCAACTCTTGCAAATCTAGTTTTATTTATGGATGAAAAACACACAAAATAAACTTTCAAAGCACAAAAGCAGAGGCAGAAAAGAAAGAAAGAAAGGGGAACGTGATTTCTTTGTCTTGTCTTCCAAATTAAAGCAAGTTTAACAAGGTAGGAAAAGATGTGCATGTTGTTTATTCCGTTTAATTTTATTTCTTCGTATTGATGAATTTCATGCTTATGAAAGTTAAAGATATGATATGATATGATATGATATTTCATGATATGACGTTATGGCCATTCCGGTACAAATGATATGATATGATATGATATGAGCTCTTACCGGTTTCTAAAGATATGATGACGGTATGATTTTTCTTGACGCATGATTTAAATAAATTTTATTCGGGATTGCACCGTAATTTTATATCCTACTGAGTATTCCCATATACTCACCTTTTTTTTACTCCTCACAGGTTAGATCGGGTCATTGGTTGGCGGGTGGTGAGGTGCAGTCGTTGTGTCAAGATTATGGAACTCATAAAAAAATTATCCGGTGTAACAAGTCCTTATTTCTTCTATTTCAACAATTCCTTTGTTTTATGGATTTTTATTTACGAATTTAAAACCTTTTTTATTGAGTAATAAGTTCAAGACTATGTTATGGTTTATTAGTGGAACATGCATTTATTTATTTCATTAATCAAATATGATATGCATGTTTTTATTGATTATTAGTTTTTATCAATTAAATCGTGTTCGTATAAATTCCATATTTTACACCTTTAAAGCTAAAATTTATAGTTAATAGCGATTTGAAAACTGAATTTTTGGGTCGTTACAGTTTGGTATCAGAGCAAGAGTTTTAAAATCGATTCTGTAGAAAAAAAAAATTAAATTTCACTTCACTGTTCACGATGAACAGTGACGATTACTGTTCACCAACGCTACTGTTCACTATGAACAGTGGACAGTGAAAAAAAAAGAAGAGAAAATTTTATTAAATTGTTGGTTATTTTAAAGGGAATATGCCAAATGATTGTTACTATATGTGATTATTTACGTGAGAATTAGATTAATTTAAATCATTATGTGAAATAAGTACTTATTTGTTTAATCTAATTATGCATGGTATATATATATATATATATATATGCATTGACGATGTTATATAAACATTGGACATTCGTGTTCTAATATTATGTGAAATAAAATGTTTATTTGCTTAGCCATTTCCATGTTTAATGTTTTTTAAAAATTTACATTCTCTTAAGATTTGTAATTTAAAAATAATAACAATTTAAAGTTATTAAATATGTGAATGATCGTTGGCACACGACGACCACCCATCGACCCCCTCCGACGATTCTACGGTATGTAAAGGGGTAAGAAGAAGAATTTATTTAAATCTTTTGCATAACTTAAATCTTTTGAAATGCCTCCGTTTAAATTCTTAAGACATGCAGTTTGTTTTCTGGCTCAATTTATGATATTTATTATAATAATAGGTAAAACATGTTAGATTTAGTACTAGTGTGTGATCGTGACTTTATATTAAATTCTTTAGGAAATGGCACCACCTACCCATACAAATCTGATGCGTGATTTATTGCGAGCGGTCCAAGAGCTGAGCAGGCAAAATCAAGCACCTCCACCGCAAAATGCACCACCACAACAGAATGCACATCATTTAGTCCCTGGAACTGTCTCAGTGGTTGAACATTGTCGTAGGTACAAACCTCCTACTTTCGATGGTGATTCCGACCCACTTGCTGTTGAGGAGTGGATAAGGAATCTGGAACGCATATTTCGACACATTGCTTGTACGGATGCACAGAGGGTATTATGCGCGGAATTTATGTTTGTTGGGGCAGCTAGTCACTGGTGGGAATCCGTCTCACGTACTAGGACTGAAGAGCAACAACTGAACCTAACATGGGAGCAATTTAAAGAGGGAGTGATGGCAAAGTACTTTCCACAAGCTTTGAGAGATTTCAAGGAATAAGAGTTTCTGCATCTCAGACAAGGAAACAGGTCGCTTACTGATTATGAGAGGCAGTTTGAGCAGCTCTCAAGATATGCCCCGCACTTGGTAGATACAGAAGTTAAGAAGATCAGGAGGTTCGAAAATGGACTACGCCTGGAGATCGGCATGATCATTATGTCTCACCGTTTCACTTCATATCGTGAAATGTTGGAGAGGGCTCATGCTATTTCCTATCAAAGGACTACAATGGAGCAGTATAACCAACAGAACAAGGAGTCATTGGGAAAGAGGAAGTGGAACGATCAGAGCAAGGATAGACGTAATTGGCAGAATAAAAGACCAAGCACTGGGATTCGTATTGGTGGGACGAGTGGGAGTATTCCCCCTTGCCCTAAATGTAATAAACTCCACAGAGGTGAATGCTTACTTGGGAAAAACATGTGCTTTCGGTGTGGTAAGCCAGGACATATTGCTTATAACTGTATAGAGCCTCCAAAGAAGAAGCATGATAATCAAGATAAGAACAAAAATGGGAAGGCCCGAGTCTTTGCACTAAATCAGTATGAAGCATATCAGAATCCGAATATGATGGCAGGTATTTTGTCATTATTTTTCATACCTGCTTATAGGCTTTTTAACTAATACCGCACATTGTATTAACTCTGCCCCATGGTCGCTACATCTAACACTATAAATTCCAAAAACAAGTATTCTATTATTATCTGATGTACCTGCTTATGTACTTTTTGACTCTGGAGCTACAAACTCTTTTATCTCTGCATCCTTCGTAGCTAAGTCAAACCTTGCATGTGTGAAAACAAACATTGAATTAGAGGTTAGCATCCCTTCGGGAAGAACTCTTTGCACAAATTAGATAACTAAGGCTGTAAAGTTAGAGATTGACGGGAAAGTACTAAAGGCGAACTTGTACATTTTAGAGATGAAAGATTTTGATGTTATCTTAGGCATGGATTGGTTGGGACTTAATCATGCGACCATTCGGTGTCACGAGAAAGAAGTATTATTTAACAGACTAGGAGAGGAAGAGTTCCAGTTCCTTGGAGCAAAGATCAAGTCTCTACCTCGACTTGTATCAGCCATTCAAGCGGAGAAGATGTTGAGAAAGGAGTTGTGTCAAGGATTCCTAGTTAATATCATCGGCTCCCAACATACAAAAATGACTATTAATGATATTAACATTGTGCGAGACTTTGCAGACGTGTTTCCAGAAGATCTACCAGGTATTCCACAAGATAGGCAAGTTGAATTCACAATTGACTTGGCTCGGCATCTGTAGGTATCTAAGGCCCGCTTAGAATGGCACCGAAAGAACTCCAAGAATTGAAGTTACAGTTGGAAGAATTACTGGAGAAAGGTTTCATTCGACCGAGTGTGTCTCCATGGGGCGCTCCAGTACTTTTTGTGAAGAAGAAGGATGGGAGTATGCGGATGTGTATTGACTATCGGGAGTTGAATCATCTGACTGTCAAAAATAGATACCCATTGCCAAGAATAGAAGATTTATATGACCAGTTAAAGGGTGCAACGATGTTTTCAAAAATTGACTTGAGGTCGGGGTATCACCAGCTAAAAGTTAAGGCAAGTGATATATCAAAAACTGCTTTCAGGACTTGTTACGGACATTATGAATTCATTGTCATGCCTTTCGGTTTAACCAATGCTCCAGCTGTATTTATGGATATGATGAACCGAGTGTTCCATCAATACTTAGACCAGTTCGTCATTGTATTTATTGACGACATACTTGTGTACTCCAAAGATAAGAAACAGCATGAAGAACAGCTCCGAGTGGTACTTGAAACCTTGAGGAAGGAGAAATTATATGCCAAATTCAAGAAGTGTGAATTTTGGATTGATCGAGTGGGTTTCCTTGGTCACGTGGTTACCGCCCAGGGAATTGAGGTAGACCCAGCTAAAAATTAGACGGTAACTAAGCGCTAGTCCAACCAATGTCGGAGAAGTTCGTAGTTTCTTAGGGTTGGCTGGCTATTATCGGAGATTTATTTAGGGTTTCTCAAAGATAGCAGGTCCGATGACTCAATTGACTAGAAAAGGTGTGAAGTTTCAGTGGACGGAAAAATGTGAAAGATGTTTTCAAGAACTCAAGCAGAGATTAACTTCGGCCCCTGTATTGACAATACCTGATGGCTCTAATGGATTTGTGATTTACACTGACGCCTCCAAGCAGGGTTTGGGCTGCGTTTTGATGCAACATGGAAAAGTAGTTGTTTATGCCTCGAGACAGTTGAAGCTGTATGAACAGAACTATCCAACACATGACATGGAACTTGCAGCGGTAGTTCACGCCTTAAAGATATGGCGTCATTATCTTTATGGTGGGAAGTGTGAAATCTATACAGACCACAAGAGCCTCAAATATTTCTTCACACAGAAGGAACTAAATATGAGACAGAGAAGATGGTTGGAATTGGTGAAGGATTGTGACTGTACAATTCATTACCATCCGAGTAAGGCCAACGTAGTCGCAGATGCCTTAAGCAGGAAGATGGGATCCCAATTAGTTGTTTTACCCACGGTGCAGGAACATTTGATAAAAGACTTTGAAAAATTGAGATTAGAAGTCATCACTTCGCCAACCCAGACTATAGCAATAATAAAAGCATTCATGATTCAACCTATTCTTCGGGATTGAATCAAGGAAGCACATGATAAGGACCCATTTTTGCAAAAGATTAAAGTGCACGTTAGTGGACAAACATAGAGGATTTGAAGTATCTGCAGATAATGCACTTACTTTTAAAGGAAGGTTGTGTGTACCTAAGGATGAGAGCATAAGGAACGAAATATTGGAAGAGGCTCACTCCACCTCTTATACTGCACATCCAGGTGGTACCAAAATGTACCGAGATCTTTGAGATACATTTTGGTGGAGAAACATGAAGAGAGAAATTGGTCTATTCGTAGAGAAATGTATTGTTTGTCAGCAGGTCAAGGCAGAACATTAGAGGATATTCCAGAATGGAAATGGGAACACATAGCGATGGACTTCGTGGTAGGCCTTCCGATGTCAGCAAGAGGTCATAATGCTATTTGGATAGTAATTGATCGTCTGACGAAGTTAGCTCATTTTCTACCAATCAAAGTAAATTTCAACATGGAACAGTTTGCACAATTATACATTAGAGAGATAGTTAGATTGCATGGAGTTCCAGTCACCATTATTTCAGATAGAGACCCGAGGTTTACATCTAAATTTTGGAAGAGTTTGCAGGCAGCCATGGGGACGAAGCTGATATGATATGATATTTCATGATATGACGTTATGGCCATTCCGATACAAATGATATGATATGATATGATATGAGCTCTTACCGGTTTCTAAAGATATGATGACGGTATGATTTTTCTTGACGCATGATTTAAATAAATTTTATTTGGGATTGCACCGTAATTTTATATCCTACTGAGTATTCCCATATACTCACCTTTTTTTTCTACTCCTCACAGGTTAGATCGGGCCGTTGGTTGGCGGGTGGTGAGGTGCAGTCGTTGTGTCAAGATTATGGAACTCATAAAAAAATTATCCGGTGTAACAAGTCCTTATTTCTTCTATTTCAACAATTCCTTTGTTTTATGGATTTTTATTTACGAATTTAAAACCTGTTTTATTGAGTAATAAGTTCAAGACTATGTTATGGTTTATTAGTGGAACATGCATTTATTTATTTCATTAATCAAATATGATATGCATGTTTTTATTGATTATTAGTTTTTATCAATTAAATCTTGTTCGTATAAATTCCATGTTTTTACACCTTTAAAGCTAAAATTTATAGTTAATAGCGATTTGAAAACTGAATTTTTGGGTCGTTACGGCTCGAACGGTAGAGTAAGATTTGGAGCAGCAAGGGTGCTCAAACGCCACACTTGGTGTTCACCAAGCACTTGAGTGCTAGACAGTCCGAATTTTTCCATATTTTTTTCCTTAATGTATTTTTTACTTAATTTCCATCTTTAGGGCTATTCTATGGTTTGGCATGCACCACTGTAAATAGTATATTCTTCTTACAAGTTTTGTATTACTGAAAGTCAGAATCATTGTGAAGCAACACAATTATTTTATGTTCTCTCCATTTTAGATGTTGAATAAAATCTCGAATTCCTCTACCAACAAAAATTGTTGTCTTTGTGTTCATCTTACTGTTGTAATTAATGCTACATATCGTGTTGTATATCCTCGTCCCAAGAGCTTTGGTTTTTTTATTTGTTCGAGGTTTCTTATTCTTCATGACAACCATGGAGTATGACATTCCGTTTTTGGATCGCAGTACTGGATTCTCATTGTGCTAGGTGAAGATGCAAGTAGTACTCTCCAAAATGAATTTGGATGATGTATTGTTGGGATTTGACAAGAAGCCCATAGATTAGATGACAAAGGAGAAACAACGAAAGGATTAGAAAGTACATTCACAAAGTTATCTTCATCTTTCGAATAATATTCTTTAGAACGTCTTGAAAGAGAAAATGACATTTGAATTGTTGTTGAAGTTAGATCAATTGTGCATGACTAAAAGTCTAACTAGCAAATTGTACCTAAAGCAGCATTTGTTTTCTTATCAAATGACCAAAGGCAGATCTTTGGAAGGTCACCTAGCTATCTTTAAAGAGATTGTCATTAATTTGGAGACTTTGAAGATAAAGTATAATGAAGAAGATTTGGACTTAATTCTTTTGTGTACATTGTCGACTTTGTTTACTTCGTTTAGAGACACGATTTCATATAGTCATGATACTCTCACCATTGAATATGCGTATGATGCTTTGTTTTTAAAGGAAAACATGAAATACCTGGTTGGATATAAGACTAGAGATGGAGAAGGGGCAGTTCGAAATCTAATTTCAATAATCCAATTTGTTTTATTGCAAAAAGAAAGAACATATCAAGAGGGATTGCAACAAGCTGTAGAACAATAGAAATTCCGCTGTAAATCAGAAGAGAAGGCAATCAGATATTTCAAGTGAAGTCGATGTCACAGAAGACTATTTGAGTGATGGAGATGTCAGGCAATTTCTTATGATGACTCCAATCTTGACGAGGATTTGGATTTTGGATTCAACTTGTGCTTCTCATATATCTCCCAATCGAGATTTTTTTGCAACATATGAAACAGTTTCGAAAGTTGTTATGGTCATGGAAAACAATGTACCTTGTCGGGTAGCATGTATTGGTAGAGTTAGACTTTAGTTATTGGATGTGACATTTAGAAAACTTGATCATATTCAACATGTTCTAGATTTGAAGAAAAATCTCAGTTCATTGGCTATTCCTGATTCTAAAAGGTATGAGTTCATTGTTCCTGTGGAGCTTTGAAGTATTGCAAAGGTGTCCGAATTGTATTGGATGGGCTAAAAAAGTCTCAATTATGCATCTTGTAAAGTCGTGCAGAATCGTTGAAGATTAATTAGCAAATGTTTAGTGTAGTGGTGAATATTACCTTGTGATTTGATTTGGGGTTTGTATTGAAGAATAAATCTCAATCGAGTTCAAAGGATATAGATAATGCCGCTTTGTCACAGTTACCTATCATGCAACCATATTCAATTCCAAGGAATGGCCCTTAGAGAAAGGTGCGAGGAATCTTTGTTGTGTACGTTTTAAATGTATTTGAAGATGTTCAGTCTAGGAAGGAGGTTTCTACAAAAACATTTAGTGTTGATTCTATTTCAGCGTGTGTTTCGATCATATTTGGTACATTTTAAATTATTTATGATTTTTGGGAACCCAAGGTAATTTTGTGAATTGGTGCTTGGATTCATGTAACCTAGTTGGATATCATGAAAGATGTGGAGTTTTTGGTTCGTTGGAGAAGTTTAGTATTTGTTGAAGAGTTCGTTTATTCATTACAGTCGCATAATTTCTCCAGATGGATAAATTTTGAATTCTTGTTTGTTGCTTTAGAATTTATGTCAAAGTGGTGATTGTTGAGTTTTGTGACCCAAATCCAATTACGGCAAGCGTGATTTAGAGTATTGGGCTTGAAGATATCAAAATAAGGTTCTTAACCACTCGAGAGATAGGGCGAGATTTGGAGCAACGAGCATTCACTGGCCTGATACTCGAGTAATGCTCAAGCACTACACCAGGTGCTCGCCTAGCGCGAAACTAGGACTAGAGCATCAGGCAAACTGAATTTTTTCATATTTTTCCTTTACACATTTTTTGACCTAGTTTTCATCTTTAGAGCTATTTCTAGGGTTTGTCATGCACTCATATAAATAGTAGACCATTCTTTACAAGTTTTGAAGAACACAATTATTGTACTTTTTATCCATTATATTAATTGAATAAAATCTACAATATCACTGTCAAATTGAATTCTTGTTTGTGTTCATCTTCTTGTTGTTATGATTAATACTTCATATCGTGTCGTATAATCTCGCCCCGTTTCTGACAATAGATAAATAAAAAGACATAATTTACAACTCTAAGACATAAATGCTCAACGATAGATGAACGTTAAGACAAAAAAAAATGTGTACAAATGTAAGCATAGGCATAGAATGAATAAGAAGACAATTATTACTTTAGCTAACAACTTTTATATATTATTAGGATTAAACTGGTTGTACACATTTGGTATACATTAAGTTTGATACTCCAAGTGTTGTCAAAATCTATGCCAATGATTGTTTAAAGTGTTATGAAGATCAATGAGTAAAAAATGACACCTCACAAGAATATCAAACTTAATGTAAAACTTAATGTGCATGTAGCTTGATTGATATTATTATTATCGATATAGGGTTTAGAGTAGATTATGTAAACAGTTGTTCAAAAAAAAATTGCATGTTACATGGCATAAACTATAGAGAAGATAAGAAAATATATAGAGTCAATACATGTGTATGTATTTATTGAGAACCCAAATTTCTATATTTATATGCAAAATTAAGGTTGCAGGTATAGTAATTAGGGTTACAGTGATATGATCATCATTTAATTTACTATACTTTCATCTTTTATTCAAATAAATATATTTTGCACCCTTTGGGACCAGTGAAATATAAGAAATTTCAAATTGTATTAGAATAGCAAAAGAGGTCTTTTAAAATGATAATAAACTTGTAACAATTATATATTTATCATATACATAAAATGAAATAATTATCTCTACTCAATTATTTAAAATGGGTAAAATACTACTTTCAACAAAAATAAATAATAATAATAATAATAATAATAATAATAATAAAGAGAGAGATACCAAGCCTAATAATAATAATAATAATAATAATAATAAAGAGAGAGATACCAAGCCTTGCCTGCCCTACTCTTGTTCATAATTAAAGATAGGTTTGTAGACTCCAGAGTAGTGCATGATAACATTAAAATGAACAATATTTTAGCATTTCTATAATTAATATTGGGCATAATTTTTCAAATTCACCTCCCAAAATAAAGATGGACAGAAATAAAAATCGAGAAGAAAAAAAAATTACGAATAATGATTTCACTATATAAAAAATTATTCACTATATAAAAAATTATTACAAGTTTCACATCCAAACCTCAAGTGTAACGACCTGGGTGGATCTTACCCGACCCGTTAACATAGACGTACTGTCCGCTATAGGGAGGGATCTTCTCCCCTCACGGCTTTCTGGACGCGTCCCTCAAGATTCGAACCCAAGACCTCCAACTCATATGGGAGACTTAAGTTGAAACCTGGTACCAATTGGACAAGTTGCTCAATTGGTACCAGGATTCAACTTAAGTCTCCCATATGAGTTGGAGGTCTTGGGTTTGAATCCTGAGGGACGCGTCCAGAAAGCCGTGAGGGGAGAAGATCCCTCCCTATAGGGGATAGTACGTCTATGTTAACGGGTCGAGTAAGATCCACCCGGGTCGTTACAAAAAAAACGCCCGTTTTTTTTTGTAACGACCCGAGTAATTTTCTCCGGCCGTTAACATATACGTACTGTCCGCTATAGGGAGGGATCTTCTCCCCTCACGGCTTTCTGGACGCGTCCCCCAGGATTCGAACCCAAGACCTCCAACTCATATGGGAGACTTAAGTTGAAACCTGGTACCAATTGGGCAAGTTGACGACCCGGGTGGATCTTACCCGACCCGTTAACATAGACGTACTATCCGCTTTGGGGTGGATCTTACTCCTCACGGCTTTCTGGACGCGTCCCCCAAGATTCGAACCCAAGACCTCCAACTCATATGGGAGACTTAAGTTGAAACCTGGTACCAATTGGACAACTTACCCAATTGGTACCAGGATTCAACTTAAGTCTCCCATATGAGTTGGAGGTCTTGGGTTCGAATCCTGAGGGACGCGTCCAGAAAGCCGTGAGGGGAGAAGATCCCTCCCTATAGCGGACAGTACGTCTATGTTAACGGGTCGGGTAAGATCCACATGGGTCGTTACATCAAGTCTCCACATGGATATTAATTTTAAATCTGTTTTTAACCTGCATTCTATAGAGCAAATCAGTTGTTGGTCTTCCATGAGCTAAGTGGGCTGTCATGGGATAGGGTGTTAGAGCTCGTTCCTAGTGCTGTAACTATTAAATGTCTAGGCAAATCTTCAGACATTTGCAGCCTAAATTAAGACTACGAATTTCTGTTACAAATAATTGAGTTTTGGTTTCACGGGAATGTAATGTTGTCTAAAGATTCATAAAGTCATAAAATGGAAAATCGTACTTATTAATCTTTTACATTCATGGCAGTTAGTGGGAAGTCTTTTAAACCCATGTTTGTCTCGTATTTTCTCAGATCTCTTTTTTTTTACGTACTTATTTTCAACCATAGATTCACAATAAAATATTCTATACGTAAATTCAAAAAAATTTCCTACTTTTTATGCATGCGTTTTCCAAAAATTTATTAATTCAAAACATTTTTTTTCCAAAAAAAGGGCAACCAAACAGGGGCTTAGCCTTGCTGTTTTCCAAAAAAAAGTGACCATCAAACAGGGCTTAGTCTATAGTTACCCTTGTTGTTTTCTTTTTTTAGATAGAATTATTTATCATGCGATGTTCAAATGATAAGCTATTTTGTCAGCGTTTCTTATTCCTTGTTACTTTTTTCTTTTTCCTCTCTATTCTTCTCTGTCGTCCCTTTTGACTCTTCCCTTTTTGGGAACTCCAGTCTTGCAACCCAAGAGTCAACACTTAAGTCCCATCCTTCCGTATAACATAATGATCAACAAGAACAACCTTTCTCTCAACATTCTTGAGTCCGAATCTACCTTAAGTTGCATACGTATTTGGTAATTTTTTGCTACATATGTCCTATATCTGCCCATAATGAAAGCTGTGACCTCTGCAAATCTAAGGGATAATAACCTAACTGGTCACTGAACTTTGTAAAAGGTTTCCACATGTCACTGAACTTTAAAAATCGCTCCGTTCGTCAATAAACTTTTTACAATTTGTATCTCCGCTAATTTGGCATCTATGTATGAAACTATGTTTATAGTATATGTTGCTTCTTGTTTTGACACACTGATTTAGTTACAACATCCATCAATTTGCTGATGTGTCTAGCAACAAGCCAGAGAACTTGTTGTTCTATCTACCAGAAGCATGATTGACATGTACCTTATGATATAAAAAATTTGCCACACCATGTGAAGGTAGCGTAGGTTTTCTTGCAGAAGTCTCTTAATTTTCATCTTATCAGGTCCTCAATTGCATGGCACACCATCTGAAGGTAGTAGTTTGTCTTAATAACAGTAGATCCGATTCTTATCTTGACATAAGGGAAAAAGTGGAAGAATCTCTTGGCTGATTAACATTTGAATAGATGGCACTTCTCTTTACAAATAAATTCATTTCACTTAAAAATAAATTCAATCTTAGACCAAGAGTTTTTATGTTTACATTTGTTGGGTTTTGTGACCCAAATCCGGTCCAAATTGGGTCTAGAGCATCGCGTTGTGGAGTATTGGGCTTGAAGATGACAAAATAGGGTCTAAAAAGGAAAAAAGGCGGATTGACGATGTAACGACCCGGGTCCCACTTAACGGGCTGTCCTGGCCGTTAGATCGACGACGTACTGTCCTCACTGTACCAACATGGGTCTTTTCAGCATACTTTGTCCTCACTCGCACGCTCCCCGAGAAAACTTCCCAGGGGGGTCACCCATCATAGAATTGCTCCAAGTCAAGCACGCTTAACTGTGGAGTTTCCAACGATAGACTTCCGGAAAAGAAGGTGCACCTTGTTGGTATGAGTAGTACATATCAAATCTCTTAAACTTTCTTGGTCTGGGGTATTACAATCACCCCCCGTTAGACTCGCGACGTCCTCGTCGCGCTTGATCCATCTGAGGATCTGTTGCCAGGCGTTGGGATTCTAGAGGTGGCTCCTACGGGTTCAAGAGGTGGCTCCCGTCCTATGGCGTAGCACTTTGTCCCGCATAGCACTTAGTTCCCGATTTCCGGCTGGCAACCGGCTCTGATACCATTTGTAACGACCCGGGTCCCACTTAACGGGCTGTCCTGGCCGTTAGATCGACGACGTACTGTCCTCACTGTACCAACATGGGTCTTTTCAGCATACTTTGTCCTCACTCGCACGCTCCCCGAGAAAACTTCCCAGGGGGTCACCCATCATAGAATTGCTCCAAGTCAAGCACGCTTAACTGTGGAGTTTCCAACGATAGACTTCCGGAAAAGAAGGTGCACCTTGTTGGTATGAGTAGTACATATCAAATCTCTTAAACTTTCTTGGTCTGGGGTATTACAGACGATGCTGGACGGACACCCGCTTATAGCTTGAGCGATAGGAGAAAAATTGGAACAGAGAGTTCGTCGCCCGCCTGTCGCTGAGCTGTAACTCAAGCAACAGGCTGTCTCCCACTTCTAGCTCGAACGACGGGCCGCGAACTTGAGATGCATATAATTCAATCCCCTGCTTTCTATCTAAGCTACCACTTACAATAATAGTTAAAGGAATAACCAAACAAAGTTAATGGATTTAAATCATAAACCATATCAAATTGTGTAGTACAAGTAATAGAGGATACTGAATTGGTTCCCAACATATTCCATAAATTCAAAACAAAATAGTTAAGGATTTCAAGATTAAAATATAGATTCACATGCCTCAAATCACCAACAATGCACTCCAAATGTCTATCATGTTCAATTAATTTCTTGCAACATACTAGAATATCATTAACTAGGACTTATTACTCTCATAGAAATATTAGATGCATTAATATGTGTAAAAGTGCATACCCCATGTGAAAAAAATATTATTACTTGCTAGACCATCAACTAACATATGTATGGGGTATTGATTCTTTACCATGCCATAGTTGAATACTTCTCCTTCAATGTTCATCAAATTCTCCACTCGCATCGAATCATTTGGATACTAAATGGGTGTTATCCCACTAAAAAAGTTCTCATGGAATGAGTCTTTGAGTTCCTACAATAAAAAAAATATTCAAACTGGGGACAGGTTTGTTAGTTCTCACTAAAGCACTCTCAATATCACATTTGTTTGCATAGAAACTCACTTTTGATTTTTCTCTCCTCTCAATAGATTTTCTTTCTTTTCTCTCTTGTGACTCTGCTCTTTTTCTCACAATTAGCCACCTCACTATCTTCTCTCCTAATTTCCTTTCGCCTTTCTTTGTTTTTCTTTTCTTCCTCACCTCTCAATCTCAATTGATCATCATAGACCTGTTGTGGTGTTAATGGTACAAGAGTAACAACTCTCCCATCTTTTTCAAAGTTGTACCTACTCTTGAATCCATCATGTTTAACCTTCCTATTATGCTGTCATGGCATTCCTAACAAAATGTGCCCAGTGTGTATAGGAACCACATCACACATCACTTCATCATGATACCTAACCTCTCCACATTCATCTAATCACTGCATTTATAAGGCTTAGAATGTTTTATCATAGTCAATCCTACTTTCTCAATAAGTGTAGCACTAGCAATATTAGTACAACTACCCCATCAATAATCAAACTACATACCTTATTTTTAACATGACATCTAGTATAAAAGATGTTCTCCCATTGCTGTTTCACGTCATCCAATTTAATTTGTGTATTGAGAGCACACATCACCACAAGTAACTCACCTTCTAGCTAGTATTCTATTCCATCTCCATCATTAGCACATAGGCATATCATCACCATCACTATCACCCATCACTTCTCTATTGTCACGCAAAATTATTGTCCTTTTGTTTGGACATTGAGAAGCAATATACAACGATCTCAAACACTTAAAGCATTTGATATCCCAAGTCTTAGAAGGTTGGGAGTCCGTTTTGGTATAATTTTGCTAACAAATTCATCTCTTCCCCTTGACGATTCAGTCTTACTACTGAATATAGTTCCATCAACCTCTATTATTATCCAACTTCGATTTCCAAGAAGAGTTAGAACCCGATGAGTATCTAGCTGTCACCTTCCTCTTCATTATCTTTTCACTTTCATAGCTACATGTAGCATGTCTTTCAACTCCGCATAATGTTGCAACTCTACCACATTAGTTATCTCCTTATTTAAACCATTCAAAAATCTGGCCATTGTGGCCTCCATATCCTCCTCAACATTTGCTCTAATCATAGCAATCTTCATCTCCTTATAATAATTCTCCACATTCTGAGAACCTTGGTAGAGGCTTTGCAATTTTTTTTGAACCTCCCTATAATAATGATTAGGCACGAACATCTTTCTCACGATAGACTTCAATTCTTCCCATATATTAATAAACCTCTCACGCCTCCTACTAGATGTTACTACTTGATCCCATCGAATGATAGCATAATTGATAAATTTGAATGCCTCAATCTTTACCTTATTTTTCTTCGAATAGTTGTGACAATCAAATATCAACTGTACTTTCTTTTCCCACCCCAAATATGCCTCTAGATCACTTCTTCCATTGAATGAAGGAATTTTCTTTTTGATATTTTCCATACTTCTATTAACACAATCTCCAACAGGATCTCTACCCCTCCTTTCATGCCTAACTCCTCTATCCTTTATTTTTCCTAATTCAACATCCACCAATGCATCCTCATTAATGTCACTATCCGCTTTACATTCACTAGCAAAATCTACTATGTGATCCCGCCTACCTTGCCTTCTTGTGTTAGGAACTTCTCTAGATTATTCTCCACGCAAATTAGCAAGCAATGTATATTGCCTCTCCATCCACACCTCTTTCCAATCCAAACAACCTTTCAAATCGTCGTATCACATCCTTCGTCATGATTACTTGACTATTCTTCCCACTTTAAATAGAATCGTCTATGTCAGATATCCTAAATCTAGTTTAATATTTGCCTCACGTGTTTACACTCGTGTATTACTTAATTTGACTTTTTTCTTCTATTAGTCTCACCACTTTTTCTTTTTCCACTCAATGCTTTCTTACAAATGCTTCAAAGAATTATTTCGATCTCAATCAACATTTAACTCTTGTATAGTCCAACCAAAGAATTGAGTAAGAAAAGTGATCTAGAATGATTCAAGAATGCAGGAATTTGAACTTTGAATGAAATGCTAAGGATAAATTCGAAAAAGTATTTTTTGAATTCGAATTGGCCACTTTTGAATGTAAAATTTTTTTTATTAAAAAAAATGAAATTGTATGTTGCTGGCAGTTTTCCGAATTTTTATTTTTTTACTTGAAAATTCAACTAGATACAAGCAAAAGAAACAAAACACTAATTTGGATGTTAAATTAGCACACAAACAATTTTTAGAATTCTATGGATTAAAGACGAAAAAATTAAAGAACACGAAGAACACGGAGAATGAAAAACAAATACTCAAACAAAAGAAAAAAAGGATATAACCATAATTTTTGGAGCCTAACTCTGATACCAACTGATGCGAACCAACGTAGCAATAATAGCTACGGAACCCATAACAAATTAGAACAAACCTAAGAAAGTCAATAGTCAATGTTTGAAAAGCTCGACCTAATAAATTATTGAACCAAAGAAGGCGCTAACAAGATCTTGATCTCGTGATTACAAAACTTATGAACCTTACTTAAATTATATAACGCCACAAGAATTCAATTCTTAATAAGTTCAAAATTAATTCAATAAAGAACGAAAAGAAAGCAATATGTCCGCAATAATATCTCTCAAATTGTGAGTCTTTATAATCAATAAAATGAGTCATATTTATATGGAACCCATAAAACCTACTTAAAAATGAAATTAAGTCTTAAAAGATATCAAAAATATACCATACAAGAGTTTTAACTAAAATAGAAGATTGTGCGAAATTTGAAAAATTCGCGATCGGAATGTACTATGTTGCCGCATAGTGTAAATCTATGCGGTCGCAAAGACCAACTAAACTCCTCTTTTGGGGTTTCGGTAAAGGGGCATGTGACCGCATGCCCTGAACAACCTTCTCCATCTATTGCTTGATGAAAGTTTTTCTACTTCATTTCATCTCTCTTGCCCAACATGAAACTTGTCCCTTTGTTTGTCGTGATCAATGTTTCGTTCATCATGGCTTGAGCAAGTAGTCTCATTACTTCTTTGACTCGCTTCTTTTGTGACATAGTCATAGGCCCTTCTTCAACAATCAATGGATCATTGCCAGGACTTGCCCTCGTCTCATGGATCACATCAATGAGGCTGATTTCCTTAGGGCTTCATCAAGATCGAGGCCCGAAAATTTGTTGGATTGAAATTCGTTTCAACTTCTACAAAATTCATAAATCATTAGCAAGATCTATAACTCGAGGAAAAACAACATTATTTTTAAGAGAAAAGAAAGAACGACAAAAAGCCCTACCCTCTATTCCTTTTACATTTGCAAGGTCGAAGATATCATCATAGAGAATGTGCTCGAGCTTATACACCAACGGATCGAGATTCTCTAAATCGACTCTGTCATTTTCTAACACCTCAAATCGATCAGTGTCTGGGACGTACCACCTAGGGCCAAAAGGGTGGTCAAGGCTTAGGGTTTGATAAAAAAGAAATGTTGTTTCCAACCCCAAAGAGAGCTCATCATTTTAAGTATCCTAAAACCTCTTCGAGATGACAGGTCTACGAAACAGTTATAACCTAGTACCATTTTGATTTCATACATCATCTTAAGGAGGTCAATCCTAACCCTAATCCTTAAATATCTGCAGGCTATGAAAAAAATATATTAACATCTCCATCCGTCCGTAGCCAACTGACTCGGGCACATCTATAATTTGATTAAAAATTTAATAAAAAATGGGTGATGGGGCCACCTCATACCTCCCTTGAAGGAATCCCTTAAAAATGTCATCTCTCACTCTCGAGCATTGACCATTCTGTCACTAGGCCAGGGGGCCCTAATGTCACACCCGGCATTACCCGTACTTCCTAACTACCTCTAAAATCTTATTCTCTTTATAGATGGTATAGAGCTCGAGGAAAGTGAGCATCATTTCTTCCTGAGGATGAGCACTAACAGGCTCGACCATGAAGATAAGGGATGACACTAGCTCGAGCTCGATCCCCCAGAGAAATCTCTCCCACTCTCGCTACTGCTCAACATTTGATCATTAAAATTAGAATAATCTTAAAGTATTGAGCACTTACCTTAAAGATTGATCGCCCACAAGCCCACTAAATGCCCGAGCTCAAATTGTTTTTTTACAGAGAGTTGGTAGGTAAAAAGTGAAAAATGAAGGTGAAAATGGGATATTTATAGGCTCAAGTGGAAATTCAAAGGTCATCAAATCTGAGCCCTTGGCCTTGAGCCACGTGACATCCATCCAAGTGACCTACACTCATCCATACACGTGGCATCCATGTCTCACTTACCCACCTGTATACAATGATGAAAGGTGGTGCTCGAGGTGCTTAAACTTCTTTGCACCTCATCTCACAAGTCTGTTCACTCATTAACAAGCTGTAATCTGGATAAATGAGGGCATGTGATGTACACAAAAGATGTAGCCCGAACTCAAGCCCTCACATATCTAGCCAGAACTGTTTGCCCTGAGCAATCATCCCTCTAAATTCTTCCTAGACCTGGTTGGGCCAAGTCTTGTCGGTCGAGCTTTGGTGGGGTCGGGTCTAACCTTAGCGATACTACTCCTCTGCCCTTATCTCATGCGTTTTTGAATTTTTAATCCTTCCATGGTTATAACTCTCTACGTTGATCCTTATCCAAATATCGGCTTGCAGTCCAAATCAAACTCCAAGAGATAATTTCAGTATAACTCAATCACTTTATGTGATAAGGATAGGAATTCCAGATGACTTAATCCTTTTAGGATTCAACCATCAATCTCTATAAATACAGAACAAAGGTTCATTATTCAAGTATATTTTCATAAGCTTTCAGTTATAGCCTTTTGCATAAATTTCATTTTTGCTAACTTAAGTATCGGAGGAGAAATGATGACATACTTCAACACTTTTGTTTCAGATATTGGAGATTCAACCTATTTCCAGCCATCAACGGAGATACCGCTCATGCTCATTCCTTGTCCTCGAGTTCAACATCATATGGGTGAGGATTTTGGGTAGCATTATGCACTATGCAAGAAAATTCTATAAAATGGTCAAACCTTCTAGTTTGCTTCTTTAATTTGTACTCGAGATTTCTATCTATTAAGCACTTGTTCCTTTTCGGGCTTTATCTAATCTGTTCAAGATTTGATTGATTTTGTTCTACCATTGTGCTAGAAAATATAGACAAAATAACTTCTAAGCAACCCTACGGCCAGTCATTTTTTGTAACCAGCAAGTAGAAACTTTGGATCTTTTATTGAGATTCTCGGGGTCAAAGAGACACAAATGCTCATTTCTATAAGATTCTTTCATCCTTTGGGATGAGCAGGGACGGATGGAGGGGGGGCTGTAGCGCCCCCCAGCCTCCCCCAACTAAATTTTTTTTAGTTAGAAAAAAAAAAATTATGTATAAAAAATCATGTGTAATTTTTTTTTTAACGTATTAGCCCGGTCTGTGATCCGGTCATGGATCCGTCCCTGAAAATGAGGTACTGGTTAATAGGAACAAAGGTACGTATTTGTGTTTAACTTCATCTTGTTGAATCGGAGTCAGAACATCTTTATAGTCACTCGTTGATTTGTTTTCTCGCAAATATCAAATGGGTCATGTTATGAGAAAATTTTACGCCTCTGGTAATCTAGAAGGGGAATAAGATCAAACGAATTTATTTTTGCAAAAGAAAATGGAAAGATCAAAGCAGACTTATTCTGCTATTTTGGATGAATTATTGTCTTACATATCTTATTCTTTTGAGGTATTCTCGATGTCTGCTACGATTAGGTCTTTTGTTAGATAAAAATAATGATATCTAGTATCACTGACGCTACGACATTATTTTTAAGTTAGATTAAATGATAGACTCAATGAAAGGTATAATTAAGTTATTCATTTAATTATATCTCTCATTTAATGTCACATTAGTATCACCTAAACTAATCTTTTAACATCAATAGTGCTAAATAGCATTACTCGTTAAATAATTGGTAGGAGGAGCCAAATGTCATCAAATGGTGGTATCTATTTTATTTCCTTTTTTGGGTTTTGGAAGCAGGTATGTACTTTCTTTGTGAAATTAGAAAACCTTATAATAATTCATTGCAAAATTTTCTTGGACATACCTCCACGAAATAATGAAATTTAGTTCTCTTAGAGGCACAACGGGCGTTTTTGTTGCTTTCTCTGCCAGTTTAATAAATTTGACTCATCAACATTACAATATGAGATGTCATTTGTAAGAGCATCTCGATAATCAAAGATGCAAGAGTTGGAACCTAAAGAACTTGGATTAAGAGAATTTTGAAATATGTTTTATTAGGGTGTGTTTGGTGGATATTATTGAGAAAAGAATGTTTTTTAAATAAAGAGATGATGGAAAATATGTAGTTAAAAAGTAAAGAAAAGTTATTGATGTGATGGAAAATATTATTTTATTGAAGAATGTGTGGTTGAAAATGAGTTTTGAAAGAATGTGTGTCAAACATGGGCTTAATCTCATATCTTTTATTTTAAAGAGGCGCAATTTAATTTTTTTAAGATTCAGACAAGCTCTATTCTAAAATATAAAATAAAGAGTGGATTTGTAGATAGTCAAACTCACTCTCCTCTTAGTACTTTCTTTCTTCCATCATGCTACATTTACATTCTCCCTTACACATTTTCTTACACTCTTCCACATGACAACATCTATACTTTTAATTTTGAACTCATCCATTATATCACTGCACAAATTTTCTCCACATAGGGGCAATGTCAACTCTGGTGTCATGCAAATGTACATATTCTTTTATTCGTTCGCTAGTTTTTATTCATCTCTTTCAAAATAGAGTTAAATAATAAAATGAAAACGAGGAAAGCTAGGTAAAAGAAGAAGGAAATGTTAAATCAAAATTGCTCATAAAAAATAATAATAATAAAGATTATATGAAGGGTTATTGGACCTTTACAAAAACTTTTAACTCTTGTATTTATTCTTCAAAATGCTCTTCTTTTTAAAAAAGATACTCTTTAAATCAATGAGCATTATTAGAGTGCTTTTATTGGTGATGCAAGTGGATCCGAGTCAGACGAGGCCAAACTGTTTGATAGTATGTTAAAGGCACTGAGATACCATGAGTTTGCAGATCAGCGCAAAATTGGCAAATAATCATCGACATTTCCTAATTGTGGCTCTTTTTGGACACGTTTCAGTATTTTGGCCATAACTTTGGCTACGGTTGTCAGAATCACTCCCATGGCCCCAATTCGAAAAACTCTTTTCGGCGCGTACGTCGTGGTATGCTCGGGGTGCATCGTTTTTGAGGTCAAATTCAGCTGTTTTCCCTTCCGAATCATCAATTTAAGTTATTTTTTACCATTTTTAGTAATATTTCAATTTCTTTTTTTATATAGATTACGATCTCAAATTAAACCAAATTTTTGGGATCTTATTTCTGTCATTACGTATTTTCTTTTAGTATGAATAATAGTATTTTGCTATTTTTGGTAAAATTCAGATAATTATTATTTTCTAGTTATTTAATCCGGCTTGTGAGTTATTTTCGTTCAATTGTTGAATAATAAAAATTTTCTCATTTTTCTTGGTGTTATTCTCTTGCGTTCTTCAGTGTTATTGTCTATTAGTTCCAGCCTGCAGAATAATTACTATTCTGTCTGACGTTAATTGGCGTAGCCCTTATTTGAACGAATATAGCCCCTATTTTGCAGAGATTAAAATTAATTTTTTACCAAATTTTGATAAAAGTTAATGAAATATGTGGTTGAAAAGTTACGAATTATATGAAATGTGTGGTTAAAATTAATTGTTTTAGCAGTACAAAACATGGGCATAATGTACAAAATAATTAGATTTTTGAAGGGAAATCTCTTCAGAAATTGAAATACTGTTTGATGCACATTTTTGCTCAAACAATGTATTTTTTGGTTGATGTGATGGGAAATATATGGTTGAAAAAGAAGGAAAAGTTATTGATGTAATGGAAAATATTATTTTATTGAAAAATGTGTGGTTGAAAATAAGTAGAAGAATGAGAATGAAAAAAATAATGTGGCTCAAACATGAGCTTAATTTTTCAAGAAAACAAGTCCGGCAACGAGTTGGGAAAGGTCACGATCATAACAATTCATGTCCCCCTGGTAATTTTTGGAAGTCGGGGAGGGAAGATGCCCTTTATAAAAAAAAATTCCGCCTTGTTTACTATTCAGAGTGGAGCAATGCTAGGTCGGGTCGATGTAAAATTTTGCCATTCTTGATAGAATCAATTTTAATTTCTAGTCCACAAATTGATGGCATTAGCTAATTTTGGATGGTGACCAATAACAAATGTGAACTACTCATGTATCGACACGTCCTACCATCCAATTTTAGAGGAACCTACAATTCAAATTTTCCTAATTAAATTTTGACGAATTGGTAACCACGTGAAAATCCTCCATTTTTTTTTGGAAACATAATCTTTGTGTTTGTGATTTTGATTTTGAGGCAATCTTGGCACTAAGTTTTGTAATGATCGAAAAATGGACCTTAACCTTCCATTTTTAATTTTTTTTTTTCTTTTGCCCGTAATTTATAATGGAAAATTCTATTTGTACATAATTTTTTACCTAATGTTTTATCGAATTGACAGCCCCAATAGGGAACCGTCACTTGTCAATTCGATAAAACATTGGGTGAAAAATTAGGTACGCGTAGCATAACTCCTTTATAATATATAATTGAACCCTGAAATTCAAAACTTCGATTTCTAATTAAAGTAAGATGAAAATGTGAGTAGTTGAGAACTTGTAGATAGTTCACCTACTCGTCCTGAATTGGTGCACTATTCCACCTGCATGCTACTTCTGTATTTAAACCATAGGAAAAAGGATAATTAGACGTAATTAGAGCTGGGAAAACTTCGAATACCAGATTAAGAGAAGGCATGATGGATAAAGATATCGAAAAGCCGAGAGTTTGTGTTGTTGATGCATCAGCTTATGTTGGATTTTGGATACTCAAGAAACTACTCATCAAAGGATATCGAGTTCATGCAGCTATCCAAAAGAACGGTAAAATATGTCTCGCTTTTTTCAAGAACGTACATGGAGGTGTCAAAATATGTCAAAACGATACCTTTACAAAGGCCGAGATCAGATCTCCTGTCCCCAATGAGTAGGATAAAAAATTCTCACCGCTAACTTGAAAATCATAAGTAAGGTTCTCTTGCAAAGTCAGCAGTGAGAAGTTTTTATTTGAAACTAATTTCATATGGACCCCCCTTTTGTTTGCAAGATTGGATAGAATGTAAATATCAACTAGTTTGCTTGTTTGTATTTTTTGGTATAGGGGAGAAAGAGATAATCAAGAAAATAACAGACTTACAGAAGACAGAGAAAGGATTAACTACATTTACAGTGGATATGTTGGATTATCATAGCATTCTTGAAGCAGTGAAGGGCTGTTGTGCTTTGTTTTGCTGTTTGGATAGCCCATTTCAATATGATGTAAAGCTCTACTTCTTTTCAACAACTTAAGTATTTAATTTGAGCTTATAATTTTTGTAATATTTGCAGGAGAAAATGGTGGATATGGAGGTTAGAGGCGCCATTAATGTGGTGGAGGCATGTGCACAGACAGACAGTATGGAGAAGATTGTGTTTACTTCTTCTTTAACTGCAGCAGTATGGAGACAAAATATAAATTCAGATCACCAAGACGACGTCGATGAAAGGTCTTGGAGCGATCAAGATTTTTGCTGGAAAATGAAGGTTCGATTTTATTCTATTCGATTTTATTCTATTCGTCTTGTTAATATATTAAGAAAACTATAGTGATGACTTACTTTCTTGAATTACACTACACAGTTGTGGTATGGTTTAGCAAAGACGCTTTCTGAGAAGGCTGCTTGGGCTTTAGCCATGGACCGCTTGCTTGACATGGTGTCAATCAATCCTGGTCTAGTTATTGGCCCTGCTGTTGCTCAACAAAATTCACAAGTGACAATGTCATATCTTCAAGGTAAAATGTTGTTTCTGTATTGGTCAATCAATAGAAAAAAGGGTTAACAAGTATGTGAATTATGGTGAACAGGTGGAGAACAGATGTATGTGAATGGAGTTCTAGCTTTTGTTGATGTAAATTTTCTAGCCGATGTTCATATTCGAGCTTTTGAAGATAGATCAACAATTGGCAGATATTTCTGCTTCAATCAAATTGTGAACTCAGATAAAGAAGCTCTAAAACTCGCGCAATCCTTGACCCCTTTAATTTCCATACCATCCAGGTATTTCTCGCTCGCGCTTGTGTATGTCAGTATGTATTTATGTATATGTTAACAGAATATATTTTTTGGTGTGTTTTGCAGCTATAATTTGGAAGAGAGTGAAGTACATGCTGAGAGATTGAGGAGCACAAAACTTGGCAAGTTGGTTGAAGGCGCTGCCTATTAGCATTTTATTATCAATGAGGACTTGGTATACGATGACAGTTCTCTAAATCTTAATATTTCCATTTAGTGATTTGAATCTTGTACTCAGACTGAATTATTGATGTAATGAAGCATGCCCATTTCCTTGGTGTAAATTAGAGTTCCTTAATAAAAAGTAGAGAGAGTAAGGGATCGATCTAAACTGACATGGTATGTGGTAGTTGCTTTAGATTCGGCAACATGAGAAAGTGTCGAAGGCTGTACAAGTTGTGCTGTAGACTCTCCTGTTGGATAAAATAATGGTAAAGTGCAGAAAAGACTTATCAATAGATCGAGTCTCGTGACAGCACGATGTCCTAAAGCGAAATTGTCCGTCGATAACTGCTGCGACCTCCGTGGACAATCACCTCCAGGATACAACGATCAAATAAACCAATTATGCAGCAATCATAAAAGGTTTTCAGAACTCTCAAGTGTACTCCAGAAAATAAAAGACAATTTGAGTATAATATTTTACTGTATATATGAAGAGACAATTTCGTTTTTGTTGTTTTTTTCTAATATCCAAAAGTGTGTTTATATAGGCATGAAGAGATGTAACTTCTTCCACCATGATCTAGCATTAAGTTGCAGATGTAATGGCCTATGGTAATGGATATTAAAACTGGACAGTTAAAACTGTCATATTTTACTGGCTAGTTGACCCATTAAATAATTCCAAAAATAATTAAAAAATAATAAGTATTTTATTAGAATCAATAAAGCCCAAGGCCAATCAAAGACTTTTTAATATAATGCGTGAGGCGTGGCTCGAACCCTTGACCTCCCACACAAATTCCACACTTTTCACCAGTTGGGCACTTTATCTTAATTAATTATTTCTTTCACATATTATATTTATAGTATAAATATATAACATCTCCTATCAGCTCTTAAAGTTGAAAAAACATATATATTTAGCAAAGAGTAACGAGTGCTATTTTTTTTTTTTTTCCAACTAAAGCGACTTTTATTTATTAGGAAAAATAGGTTGGTAGTTGGTTAACTACTTTCTCCCACTTTGGCAAGTGAATCTTGATACATAACAAGGGCTAGCAACCCATGAAATTGGCTGCTTTGTGAGTAGGGGTGTAATTTTGATCTGAGTCGCCTAGCCTATTAGTAGCCCGGCGTAATCTGTACCATATGCCAGCCGGCCAGTCTTCTCAGAAAGGTCATGCCGTAATCAAGCCCACAGCCGGACCATCCAGGCGTCAATCTCCGTTTCAAATATTTTAGCTCACATTATTGTGGAATTCTGGAAAGGATTATGTAATTTGTAAACTCTTTTTTTACACCCTTGTTGACATTTGCATTGTTGTCAACAAATAATTGAAGGAAAAAACTTTATTTTGAAATTGTCCTATGGATAATGCCACATGACAAAGTGTAAACAATGGTATACACCATTATGTACACCAAACACGATTGATATGAAAATAAATGCTATCAGAATGTCGTGCAAATTCTGTGTTCTTCCAAAATAAACATTTATTCTTAATTCCTTTACTAACACCAAAATCTACAGAAACAGATAGTCAGGACTAGTTCAAATTGTGTTTTTCATATGAACTGCTCAATCAACAAAACTATCAAGTGTCTAAATGTTCTGAGGTGAAAAATTAAAGCCAATTTGCATTAATTTCTGGAGGTGGGGGGGGGGGGGGGGGGTGATGAAGGTCAAATTTTCATATCGCGACTTGTGATATTCTCTGGTTAGTTTTTGCCTGCAGTACCCGCATCCAGGCTTCACCACAGTTGAGTGAGTGCACTGGAACCGGACATGTTAGATTTTTTTTTTTTTTCTGTTTTATATTTTGGGTTCAGGCGGAGAGACGGAAAACGAGTGACTTCTGATATATCTCCTATTTATTAAGCCTAAAAATGAAGTAACAAGAGCAAAACCAATTCAATATTCACGTGACTACCCTGCACAAGTATGTCGAAAGCCCTCTGAATGATTTATGAAGCAACAAAAACTAACCATAATATATATACTTCATCCACTCCCTCTCTTCTGCTTTTCACAGCATATCCACGACTTCCACTTTGATGCTTCAGCAACTGCTTCATGACTAATTTAAATTAAGCTCAAACCAGAAGGCTGGTCCTGACTTGGACAAGGCTTAGATTCTTGCTCGATGAAAGGATTGCCCAAGGGATTCGTAGAATCATGACCAACCGTTGATTGTTCTCGATGCTGTTGAAGCTTGAATGCTTCTTCTTGATGAGGAATTACAGCTATCTGATGTGCATTACTTTGTTGTTGATCTTGTTGCTGCATGAGATCTTGTTGTCGGAGCATTTCAGTCATCTGCGTGTAATTCATCTGCTGATAATATTGCTGCATGAACTCTTCTTGTTGCTGGGACATTTCATTCATCTGTGCATAATTTGACTGTTGATGTTGGTATTGCAGGACTGCATCTTTTTGTTGCGGCATTTCCATCAACTGCTGATAATTCAGCTGAGCTATACCATCATCCTCGAAAGGATTTGATGAGAACATACCCATGTGATTGGTTCCATTTGGATTTGTTTTCGTCAATGCAACATCATATAAACTATCCAGTGTTAATCTATCCAGTCCACCTCCCTGATTTTATATAATTGTATAGAGAAAGAAAAGAAGCAACTTTTCAGGATATATTTGAAGGATGGTGCAAGCAAATCCAAATGATTCGTACAAAACGGAAATTATGGATCACAGATAAATATTAGTAAAGCATCTATAAAATTTAGCTTCTCTCCTTACAGAACTGAAGTTTTATGAAATGAGAAAGTTGGGTACTATGTTGCCCAAACATTTCAAAATTGTGAAGTCCTTGGACAAGATACTCTTCAGACATGCAGTACAACCCAGTACAATTTGTTGTGGGGTAAAAATATTGTAGCCTCATGACTAAGCAGATGCATGTATATTCTGCTGTTGGGTTTTATCCCCTACAATGCAATAGAATTTGGAGTAGAGCCAAAAATAATTTCAGATTTTCAGCGCTATAAGTAGATTGCGTGTATCTTCTGCTAATAACAACTACATAAAATGTAAGGGGAATGTGCTCATATAAGACTTCTAACTGGAAGCAATTAAAGATGGATTTTTTTGCGACAGAGCATCACAGAAAACCATTAAACCATTAATAAAAATACGTGCTTAAGTCAATTCAAGTTTATGGCGAAGACATACCAGTTTAGTCGTTGTTACAGCTGCAAAATTAGAACCTGGTGCCATAGTTAGTGCAAGCTCCCAACCAGTAGGCTCGCTCGAGGGACCAGAGCTGATTGCAGGATTGGACAGCTCTTCTAAACACAATTGCAAAAATAAATCACAGACCTGAACACCTCTTAAATGATGTTAGTTGTTAATAATAGAAAACAAGATTCACCAGTTGTAATAGTCGAAAGGGCAAGGGAAATGTTATCATCCGGCTCAGAGGCTTCTTGGCATGGCTCATCCCAGCTCTGAGAATAAAAAGAAATTCGATGAGGATGAATTACAAGGCATGCATCAGTATTTTGCTAGGATTCCATAAATAAAGAAAACACTACCAATAGATCAGGAATCAAAGGTGTAGCTCCAGATTCACCGTTATCAGTCTTTGAAATCTCTGGAGAATCGACACATGGATGAGCTTCTTCAGTGTCAACGAGAAGTTTAGGATCAGTCTCCAAATTGGCTTCAGGAATAGCAATTGCTTTCGGAGTAGTGCTTTTATCATCGTCATTCTGAACACCCAAGGGGATATATAAGCTATGCTAGAGATGTTTCACACTCACATCAAGAAACAAGGGTGATTCATTGGTTGCTAATGTTTCCAGGCTTTACCTAAATATAAGAAGGGGTGAAAGAGAAGAAGGAAACTTAAGAAGTTCTATTATATTTATTTCAGAAGCAGTTCGAGCTTATACACTGTATTTTGAAAAGAAAATCATGGAAAAAAGAAATTATTTCATTTGAAGTATTTACAGGCTTTGCCTAAATTCAGTACATGCACATACCGTTCTCCAGGGAAGCATCAAAGTTTGTGGGGCTTCCATTACATATTCTTCCATGGCTTTTATAAATGATGCAGGGGGCTGAAGTTTGATATCCAAGTAAAGAGTGGTGTGAGAACCAAAAAATACTGTAGTTAAGAAAAAACTTCAGGATTTGAAGAAACAAATGAGTGACAATCCAGGTACGTGGTTTAGAACCTGCTCAATTTTGACGTATTTCTGCCCTTGTCCAAAGTCAAGGCCCCTGCAGATCTCAAAGAACTCAGACAGTCTCTCCGCCTACAGTAATATGTGTCCCACGTTATGCAAGGCATATAGTGTGAAATTTAGTCTACATGGGCATTAGAAAGAAAGATGTGACACATACCTGATCCCCAGACTTCTTATAAATTTCAAGCGCTTTGACAGCATCATGACGATGCATCTCAAAGAACTGTTGAAGGACAAAAGTCAGTAATTCTTTAAATATCTGTACTCTATGGAAATAAAAGGAAATATACAAAACTAATTTTTACCTTGTCGACCAAATTAAGAACTCCATCAGTTATTGCTACATAAAGCCTAACACTTTCAGCCGCAACCTGAGAACATCAGAAAGAATAAATTTGAACAAAATAAAGTTAAGAATATTGATGAAAAGAGAATCTTGAGGAAAAAATCATAAGTGAATGCTTACAATTGATAGTGCATACTGGATCAAGAAATTATATCGAGCAACTCCAACTGGCTGTACAATGGCACATGACCATCATTCACCAAAGAAATAAAACTATGTTAACTCACTTGAACAAATGAGTAGTGAAAATATTTAGGCATTAATACAAATATATAAATAAGTGATCAAGAAATTGACGATGCAATACCTGGCAAGCAAGCAAGCGAAAAAGAAGGCGTTGCAAAGAAGGTAACTGCTCAAGCAAATCTGGTGTGTCAAGCCTCTTTGTTTTCTGTAAGGAACAGATTGTTACCACATAGTAAAGAAGTCAAATGAATACTCAACAACCCATTTGATACTCATGAATAGTTGCATAGATAGTAAAAAAAGGGTGAAATGATACAATGCATTCAATTCACACATCTCAAGACATGCCATCCATGATGGCATGTGGTAAATCTGGAATATTACATTCCTTTAGGCCCAATACATTCAGCAATAATACATTAAAAACCACTTTTTTGCAGTCACCAGTTGAATAAGAACCTACAAAGAGCAACATTGAGAGCAGACACACACTATATTTTATCTGTTAGATCATATAATACTACTTCAATATTATCTTCAACCACAATTAGGATGGTGTATTGCCAATAAGCATATCCAAGTGTGTCCATGATTTGTGAGGGATACCTTTTCGTTTACTAATTTAACTGCTGTACAGTTTTATGGATCTTACTAAATTGGCATCTTTATAATTTTAAAATAAGAAAGAACATGTAAGAGGAAATAAAAAAAATTGAAAAAGTTGGTTAATGATTGCTCGAACAAGGTCATAAAAATATAGAAGAATACAACATACAACTAAAATTTCTGCATTAAACATCATAATCCAGAGGAATAATTAGATTCACCACAAATTCACCCAATTTACCATATAGCAGTCAAATGAAAAAAAAAAAAGAAAAAGGGCGAAATCATTGCCTTGATAGTTTTGAACTCAACAAAAAAGAAATAAATAAACAATCTAACATCATAAATTAGAATAAATTTCATAATACAATAATTGCATTCCAAGATGAATTACATACCGAGTGATCTCTTTGGAAATCATATTTCAGTATGCGGAAACATTCCAGACGTTCCTCAAGATATAAAGCATATATACGTATCCAAGTAGAATACTCCCATGCTTAACAACAGGAAATCCCAAATGGTCAGTTCTCCATTGTACAGATTTCTGATTGCTATAAATTAAAGAATAAGGATTACCACTGGGGCTCGAATCATCCTTAAAATGTGACAAATTTAACACATGACCTCTACATCCGCTATACCCAGTCAGTTCCTCACGAAACGATTGATCAACTTCTCTTAATGCGCGATGCATAATGATTAATGTTTTTATTGCAACCTGAGAATATATTAAACAATATACAAGAGAAATTTTAAAATCACTGATTATGAGTAACTAGACAATTTTTTATTCTTGTATAGAGACATATAAAGAAAGGCGAAGCATAAAATCCACAGATTTATGAATTGCTACTAATGAAAAGGAAATATGATCGTAGTGTTTGAAAAAGATATAATTTCAGGTATGAACATCATTTGAAAGATGGTTAGGAAACTCTAGAACAAGAGCATGTTGGCTCCTATCATTTGTTTAACTTCTGACGCTAGTGAGTAAAAATTGAACAATTGTTTACATAAGATTAGCACAATTGAAGAGAATCACAACAAATGCTCAATCATCGAAAGCACATACGATGATAAAAAGAAAAAGAAGCTGACATAAGGATTAAAAAAAAAAATAGTTATTTTGCAGGTCCCTCAATATGTATTAAATTAATCATCATCAAGTGAAAACTAATACCAAATAATGGCCAGAAGTCTGACTAAACTATAATGGAAAGATAAAAAAAATACAAGTCAGAACCATCAAACATTCTCACATAAAGAATGACTCCAGAGCAACTACAAATGTCGTTGCTTCTAATAATTACAGAACAGCTTCATAACCAAAGTTTTCAAGCCATTCAACGTGAAAACTTTTAAGAGCCCATGCTTCAATTTCAGACCAGGCAAGGTGAACTCAAAAGTGCCTCTTATTATCCTCCAAAGAATTATGTAACCATAGTGATGTAGGAGCGTATAATTTGTTAAAAAACAAGAAAATAAAGGGTCCAAGAAGAGAAAAATTGAGGGAAAAGAGAAATCAATCTTTATTCAGGTTGTTTATTATATTGAATATGTCCCTCTATTTGTAGAGCAAATAAACTAAAAAGTTAAAAGGAAACAAAATTCTAATAAACTATAATTGTGTCAAATACCAAAATTAATCTAATCTAAATAAAAGAAACACGCTCTAAATAAAACTCTATTTTCAAATCCTAATTATATTTTAATTCTATCTTTGTTTATCTCTTTCTTGATTTCCATCATTTATTCCCGACTGAGAGAATTCGACTCCTGTGAGGTATACTGGAACTTCATACTCTAAGGAGGTCTATCTTTTGTCTTGATTAAGTATCGATATTGTATCCTTGACAGCAACATATATCTGAACTCATTCCAAGATAGGTGATCCTTCTTATGAACCAAATAATGAAACTGATTATGTAACAACTGAAGCTACAAATCATCCCGAAGAATATGATCTAACCAAGTGGGACGACATCTCCTTTTAACCAGATATCGACATGGAGCTCCAAATTATATGATCCCAACTGTTTTCATCCAATCCATTCACACCGTCGGCTTCCACCACCCGTCAAAACCTTACAACCACCTTTATACACAAAAACCTTAAAACAGCACAAAAAAAACAAATTCGTCTGAGCATCGGTTTCTTTTTAGTTAGTTCAAAAAAAAAAAACAATTAGTTTATTCATCAGTTGATATTTTCAGTTTCACCAAAAAAAAAAAACAAAGAAAGAAACCCAAAAAGTTTCTGTTACTGCGTTGCTGCTACTCCTTGTTGTTCTTCATAATTTGTTAAAGAACAAGAAAAGAAAGGGTCCAAGAAGAGAAGATCAATCTTTTTTCATATATTCAAGTTGTTTATTACATTGAATAACACCCTCAATTGATAGAGCAAATAAACTAAGAAACTAAAGGAAAACGAAATTCTAATAAACTAAAATTAATCAAATCTAATCTAAATAAAATAAACATACGTTAAATAAAACTCTATTTTAAAATCCTAACTATACTTTATTTCTATCTTTGTTTATCTCTATCTTGATCTCCATCACAAAGGTATATAGGAGCCTCTTTACATATCTCAATCCGACCATACTTGAGTAGTTGTGCTAACAATAATAAGCAAAAGCACCAAGTTTGTGAGAACAAAAGCCACAAAATGATTCACTGTAAAATCAGAGAGGTCGAGCCACTTGACTCTGATCTCATAGCATCAAGTGTTATTCATATAGCATCAGACGTGTCAACATAGTTCATAAAGATTTTCTCTTGCTTCCCAAAAAGTGAATGGCTTTTCAGAGACCTATTGATTGAGAAACATCATTAGAAAGAAAAGTAACAGAAAATGATTGCCAAATGGCTAGATTACTTAAATGCTATCATTACTATGTAAATCTACACCGAGCAAGATATAAATGTTATTCAGAAAATTGAATTTATTCCTAGTGAAAAGTTTCTAGGGAAAACTTCCTAAGTATTCTTAGGCTATGGGTAATCTGCAAATCATTGTTTTTGGTTTACCTGATTTACACTTTTTTGTCAAATTCATTTCAATGATTTATGCTTATAGAGATAGTTTGCACATAAGGTACAAGATATTGATTTACACCTGTAGTAGCTGGGCTTGTTCAGAAAGCATAATCTTGCCAAAACAAATGTGTCACAGCATAACATGAAATACAAATGATTTTCAAATGTTGTAAATGATAAAATTTGTGAGTTGCACCTCTACTAAGGAAGATCCAAATAGTTAACACTGGTATCCTATCAGAATTGTAAAAGGAAAATTCTCGATTAGAATACATGAGTCGTGGAATTGTCCTGTCATACATCGTGGTACGATTTGTCAAATGTCACAAGTAAAAACTTAGTTGTCTGCAAGATCTGTAAAGCACATTGGCAATTATTTAACTTAAAGAAGTCGAGATAGAGGAGCTGAGAATCATACTGCCCAAGTACGGGTTTTAGAAAGACGCCTTGCAAGAGCATGTATGCAATAACCAACATCTGCTCGAGGTCTTGAAGCTGAAACTGCATCCAAGATTTCTGACAAATAAAGAAGATAAGTCTGCATACATAAATATTTAGACTCCAGAGAATAAATTAATTTGGAAAATAACTTTTAAAGGAACTCCATAAAATAAAGTGGAACTTGAATTGCACTTTACTGAACCAGCAACTGAAAAACTTGGCTAGTACGATCTCCAAGAATTAATATTGTATAACCAACGAAACAATGAGCATCGAAGCTTTTAGATTTTGCACATGCCAAAGGCAGAAATTCTAACTCACTTCGTACATGCTTCTCCTTTGGCAATACTTCAATGTGGTTTGTGGCTTTAAGAATGGCAACATCTAGTCCCTGAAACACATAACACTGCTTTCAGACTTCTTCAAATCAAGGAAGATGTACCAAGTTTATGGTTTGAATAAAATCACCTTAAACTCACTGTTGACTTTGGCCATTCCAACCATTGTAGAGTCTTTAAGAGCACCAACAGCTTTCCTAAAATTTTGTTGACTGCTACTTCCAGCTGCCATTTTTTTTTTTTTTCTAGGAACCAAACCCCAAGAACCCAACACGTTGAATTAGAGAACCTGGAAGAAAACGAGAAAAGGAAAGCTAAGTTTACAGATATATAGCATTAATGTACAACCTTGAGTTTCATGCCTCACTAAGTGTGTCAAACAGTAACCATTCTGTTCATTATTTTCCATAAGCCTGCATTTGAGGCGTAAGTAATCATTGTATCCACTATTTATCAAAAAAATCCTTTGCAGAATAAAATTTGTATGCCAAGAGACTAAAACTTTTATTCAGGAAATTGACATCCGTACATAATTTGTTTTTCTTCTACTTTTTTTTTTTTTTAACTTTTGTTCCTATGATAATTCCATCATATAGAACAATGTAACCAGAATAACGTTAACTGTTTGACACTTGTCCTGAATATCAATGCACAACTCAAAAGCAAATAGTAGAACCCCAAGCTTAAGACTAATTTAAAAATGTAACTACTATTATTTTAGATTCATTTGATTCACGATATTTTAACAAGAACTTAATATAGATCTCTGATTAACACAAACATTGGAAAATAAATATTACTACTTTTCATTCTTTTATTAGATGCACAATACTAGAATTTTAAGAAGAAAATCTTAGTAATTGTGGACGACGGAAAGTTGCTTCTCGAGTCTTGACAAAGCAGCTTAGAAGTGATACAAATCCTCGGAGTGGAAATGTAGATCATCAGAAATTCAAGAAACCAAAAACCAAAATATTCAAAATAATTAATTCAATTCCCAGGGAGGTGGCTAACAGTGAACTGAGGGCAAAAGCTTTGATATTATTATAATGCCAAAAACCAATGCTCAAAAAGCTTGCACTATTAACAAGGGCCATAAAAATATTATAAAGAAAACAGTAGAAACCATCCAAAAGGAAAATAAAAAATAAGTAATATCAGTTCTACAATAACAACCTAGGCATTATTCTCGTTAAATTAGGGGTCCGCATATATCACTGCTTCTGCCAGAAAAATAAACAAAAGAAGTATGCATGAAAATTAACATAACATAAATTGCACGTTCAAGTTAAGATAATGTAGCAAGAACCATGAAATGAAAATGATAGAGCTGAAGTTACAAAGGGTATATTACAAGAAGATGATTCAATTGCTCATACCCACAAAATATAATATCATATATGCATGCGTACAACATATACAAAAACATTATGTAACAAGAAGGCAATTGAAATTGAAAGTTAAACAATATATACAAGTTTGTTCACGAATATCATTAATAATTACGACAACGTCATTCCCCGACATCCATTGATCATAATTGTTGCACAATTTCCTGTGAGCATACATACATCTATAAGAATGGATCGATCGGAAATAGTTCGTAGTTACCTCGGGATTGATCGCAGCCGGCGGAGGCCGCTAAATCAACGGAGAATTTATGATGAGAGAGAAAGATAAATGATATGCAAAATCATCATCTAAATGTGATGTAATGAATGATGGATTAGGGAAGGAGAGATTTTATTCCATTTTCATGAAAACTTCTATGCAAATAATAAAATGTTAATGTTGAATTGAATAGGAATGTAATAAATTTCTAGTCCATTTTTATTAAATAATTTACTATTTAACGTTGCAAATATTATAATTATGTTCTAGTTTACTTGAACTTGGCTAAAAATAAATCTCATTTTACTAAATAATTTTATTTTAATCTTGTAAGTTTATATTTGTTTTGATTAGTCAAAACTTGGAAATAAGTAAATAGTTTATTTTAATTTTTATTCTATATGATCGAAAATAGAAAGAAAATTATTCAAAAAGTAACTTTGTACTTGTTTTTAATGGATGGATCGACGGGGTATAATGTCAATCAAAATAAATAAACTTGACTATTTTTTCTATAAAAATCGTTAACTACAATGGGAAATGATCGTCCAACTAACAAACAAACCATGTTTCTCTTTGTTTGCGGTAAAAAATGCAACAAACAACAACATATACATGCACGCACACGCGCACAATTCTATACTAACTTTGAGCAAAGATTGTAAGGCATTCCGTGCAAGGACTAATTATGCACTTGCTCCACTCCAAATACTTCCGACTATTTAACCTGCACTGCATGGAACAATATTTCATTTTCAGATATCGAGTATTAATTGATGAGAGGAGTGCTGTGGATTAAATTGAAAATTTGTGTAGACATGCATAGATCGAGTTAAAATAAATCTTGGAACTCTTACCTACTACATATGGTAATTCACTGTCCAGACGTTTCTTTAGTCTTGAAGAGGTTCTACCTCCAAAACCTACCATCACCACCACCCACTGTAAATGTCGTTGCCACCTCCAAAAACTAAATCTCCACAAACATGAGTTAAAAACATCTATACCTTCATGCCACCGCCACTACCATCGCTACCACCAACAACGTCTGCCACAAACCATCAACTAACCAATCGCCACCATTATGAACCATCACAAAACCACCATATACCAAAATATACACCTACCAAATCACAAAAATAAAATTAAAAATCATACAAATAAAAAGCACATTTGCAACATGGTTGTGGCGATGGTGATGTGCGAGTTCAACGACTGTGATTAATCGATAGAGAGATGGAATGGGGAGGGAGAGACGAAGGGTTAGAGGCGGTGGAAAAATGTAACGTTGGAGAGGGGGAGAGTGGGGGGGAGGAGGGGGGAATTATTTGTGTTAAGTTTAATTAATAAGACTTGTAAAATTAAATTACAAATACCTAATTTTGAGTTTTAGAAAATAAATATAGGAATAGCCTAATTAGGCAATTTACACATCGGAACAAAATATGAGGTGAACTGAAAAATATTGATTTTTGTTAAATTTTGTAATATTAAAACTTAAACTCACGCTTAAAGAAAAATACAGTAATACACATTACGTAAATTGTTCACATGTATGTAATTTTTTTAAGGGTCCGTTTGATTGTAAAAGTGGAAAGAAAATGAATTATGGGGAATTAAATTGCCTAGACATTGTTTTACTGGAATTGTAATTAATTGTGTTTGATTGGTATAATTTTCCACCTGTAAAATATTGAAAGTTTGGTGTCTATTTGATTTTATTTTTTATGAAAATTGTCCATTAAAGTTATAATTTTTTCTACCATTGGTCTAAAATTTGTTCAAATTACCAAAAAAAATTACCATACCGAATATCATTCGTTTGTCTTTGTTTTGCATGAAAATTGTCCATTAAAGGGAAAAAGATTATCATTGTTGATAGATTCCAATTGCCAAAAAAAAAAAAAAGCTGGAAAACATAAAAACCACCAAAATAACAAGAAAACCAATCCTTTGAAATGTGGGAAAATGTGTGCGTGAGGTGTGGGGGTTCAAACGGTGCAAAATGTGGAAAATGGAAAAAAATTTCCAACTTCCAAGGATAATCTTGGTTATCAAACAAGGCCTAAATGATTGTAACTCTCACTGTTAAATAATGTTATAGTGTAGGTAATTCTATGAAATTGTTGTAACATATACTCTATTTTAATATTGTTATTGTTAGAAAATATGGGTCATGAGTCGTCCATATTGGTGGACCCGACCCGCAAGTTATTGAAGTGAATTGGATGGATTAATTTGAATAGAACTTAAATTCATAACTTCTCTCAACTCCCACCAACTTCCGAACTTTTACATAATTCCCATAACTTGTCATGCACTAAATGAAGAGAGAGAAAAAAAAATGGTAGAAAATGGTGAAAATTGGTATGGAAAATATCCCCAAAATTGAAAGGCACATAAAATTACTATTTTGACATGAAAACTCACAAAAATTAGCACTTAAGTTGTGGTTAATAATCCCTCTTCCATTGTGATCGGGATTGAAACCATTGGAGTACAAAAAAATTGCAGATTTGGAGTTTTGGAAAGAAATGTGATTCAACCATTCAAAATATCTTAGAATTCATCATTTTAAGTAAGTGTATTGACTCGATATTCATGCTAAAGTATATTTCGAATTACTTCATTGGTATCAGAGCCATAAAGTTGAATTCCTTGCGATAATACATGTTTAAATATGACATTACATGATACAATTGGGATATGAATTTTATATGTAAAGTTTTGAAACCTTATGTGGTCTTTAACGACATCTTTTGATAATTTTCTGATTTCTATACATTAATAATTAAGCAGTAAAATTAGTATTGTTTGAAAGGTATTTTATTGAGCTTTCCAATCATATAAAGAACTTGAATTTTGGAGTTAAAACAAAGAAGTTATGAAATTTTGAAATTTGGATGTAAATCTGAATTTTTACATGAAGACAGGTAAAATTCGAAACTTCATCATATGATAAATTTTTCTACACTATGTTTCATGTTGGGAATTACTTAACATGCACAGTGAAACATAAATAATTTTTTCAATTTCCACTACTGATTCTTTTTGTTTAGATAGAAAATGTATTTAGAATAATATTTTTGATGAATTCTGCAAACTACTATACTGATCTTGGAACATGAATAATCTCGATTTGTAATTCACGACTGTCCAATTGTTCAACCTCCAATAGAAATCCACATAGGAAATAAGAGTGAGAGAATTATGGTTTTTCTTTTCTTGTACTAGCAAGAATATAAATTATATTATGTTCTTCTGAAACCCGAATGACTTATTAATATAAGTTCAAGTGGGCATGGTCAGTCTCTTAAACTTAATCCGATCCAATTTTTAATTAATCAATTTAATTAAATCCAATCCATGAATTAATTAATCCAATTAATTAATTCGGATTTACAAGCAACACAATTAATTAATTGTCCAACATTTGTTAATTAATTAATTGGTGAATCATATTTTTCTGGTTCTCCTTTTGTGTGACCCATCACGATACCCAATGATATAAATTATTATTTTGATCTAATCAAAATCGATAAATTAAAATATTTCTTTTAATTTTTCACTAATTCACATTTGTCGTCCCAAATTGACATCTAAGAATGTGTCGACAATATATGTAACGGAAAATATCATGTGGTATGACAAAACCAAATTTGTTCGTTTACCGCAAAACTATAATCTCTTCGTCAATATGATCCGATCAATTATGAGATATGGATATGTGTCAATCTCAATTATCAATCATATCTTTCATCCCACCATTAAGTCAATATAAGTCAAAAACTCATTTTTGACTTATAAGTACACATTTGTCGAGGATTTCATTGTCAACTTCATTGAATGAAATGTAGATCATAATCTCTTACTTTCTAAGAATGATGAATCATCTATTGATCATTCACAACATTTATATGATTCTTGACATATCCGAACGATGCCATATTAGCGACTCTTGACAGAGCAACATCAAATATCATCAAAGTATGACTATCCCCATATAAGGCACTATGATGACCTCAAGTCAAATGACCAATTCCACTACCGAACGTTAGAGATTAACCACTGATACTCAGATAGCTATCCATATGGAATCTCCCAACGGGTCTCCAATGTTTTGTGAGATCAACTATTTACTTCACAAGTAAGAAATACTACATGTGATGGTCTATTCGTATCTTGTTATTAAATATGACCACAGACGATTAAAATTTAGTCATATATAATTTGTATCTCACAATCACAATTCCTTATGATTAACAAATCACCAAACGGATTCTATTATTTAATTTATTAAAATATTAATTCAATTAAATAATAGATCTTGCCATAAATATGCATCGATTATATATATTAAAAGTGTTTATGTCCAAAATTGATTGGATTTAGGGCATAACACTTACATTTCATTTTTTCATTTGGTATGGTTGGATAGATCTTCTCAAGACCTTTCTAATGATAAAAAGATCATTAATTTTGGCCTTGAAATGAAGAAATTATGGCATCCCAAAATTTGGATGTAAATCTGATTTTCTACAAAAAGATTAGTAAAATCCAAAATTCATCTCATGATAACTTCTTCTACACTGTGTTCATGCTTCTCATTTGGTATGGTTGGATAGATCTTTTCAAGACCTTTCCATTAGTTGGGATGACCAATTGAAAAGTTTTTCAAGAACAACAAGGTGTTGCTAACGCGCCCCATTTTTCTTATTAATTTAAGAAAATTATTGTAGATTGGTCCCGCGCGTGACTTCGCGTGAGGAACTCGATTTTAATTCTAAAAAATTGTATATTGGTTCCGTACAAATAAATTAATTTTTGAATAGTTAAAAATATTTTTTTGTATTTAATGCTTGAAATAAATTTGTAAAAAATATTAAAAATATTTTTTAAAATTGTGTAAATTCTAAATTTTTTTTTAAATCAATAATATTTATTAAATGGTATTTGGCCAGTGGGGGATATTTTTTGAAATGCACTCATTTCTATTTTTATTTTGAAAAATGAAAAACACTCTAAACGTATTTAAAACACCATGTTTTAATATACGTTCATGAGTTGTGTGGGTCTTTGATGCAAAATGATATATGTGCATAAATGGACATTGATTGAGAATAAAATGTCTCTAAAATCTGAAAGATCTTGGCATCAAAATCTATAGTTGTTGACTTTAATAAATGTTACAATCTAAATGCAATAACATTTGGCATAATAAGTTTTTCAGTTAGAAGAACATGATGTTTTAGATAGCATCAACCACGTAATTGAAGACTTGGTGCGGGTTAGACTACTCTAGAGAATAAAGATCAAGAACTTTGTCAAGTATAGAAAAAGTAGATTCTAGTACTTGAGCATTTGAATCGTTAAGTTCTGTTATAAATTATTTTTTTCTTTCTCAAATGTGACTAAGCTGAGATGGTTAACATAGTTTTAACAATTTTTTGTTGGCCATAAATTTTTTTTTTTTCTTTTTTTGAGTAGTAAGTTCAAACTACTCTCATTTCAATGGATGTGAATTTTGAAGGTCAATGTGACTTACGAATTGAAGTGTCAATTTTCTCTATTGACACTACCCACTATGTAGATAAAAGACTTACGACTTGATGTTGCTAAATCTAGATGACATGCTTGTGTAGCAATGTTCTAGTTCGCAAAAGATTTCGGATCTTAAGCTTTAACTGAACTAAAACAAATGCGGATAATGAGGAGACTGAAAAATGGACCAAGAAGAACGTATCAGAAAAAAATATGTAAAAGTAGTTTTGGTAGAGGACCAATATTATAAATGTTCAAGTGTTTCAACCACACGGTTTGAATCTCTTAACTCGAAAGTAGTTAAGTTAAAAGATATAACACTTGAAGAAATTATTTGGTATAGATGTATTGGGTATCTAATGATATTAGTTGCAAATATGATATCCATAATAGTTATGCAATTATCTCATGTGTTGAGAATCTCAAATATCATGATGGAACCAAACACTCGATAATATTTATGTAGCAAAAAGAAAAGTGTGTTTGTAATATATCTACGTAAATGATAGTTTGTAATCATCATACTCTAAAGATGCTTAGAGATATACTTGTTGGTAATGTCGAATATCTAAAATTAGTAGAATATGACACTTAGTGTATAAGAAAACTCTTGATTGAGTTGTATGTGCCTATAGATGATCAATTTTGAGTTCATTTGAAATCTATTGTTGGGATCACGAGATAATATTTTGCATGCACATATAAGGTATGTCAAACAAATTAAGATTGGCTCACTCACACGAGCAATCACCTCAGACATTTTGGGATGTGCTGAGATATAACATAATGATCATGTTGTATACATGATCTAGTCGTCTTGATGAAATATTAAGATGAGATTGCAACAAGTAATCGAAATGGATTTTGCTAATCTATTAAACATGTTTAGTAGCCAATTGAGTTCTCGATTTGAGATTGCCTGGAGGAATGAATATAAGGAGAACTCAAGTTACATATCGAGGAGTATCTGAACTAGGATCTGTAAGGTGTTATTTGTTTATAAAGGATATGACATACACCCTAAGAATGGGAGAAAACATCATAGCGCGTGTTTCATACCACATGTGCTTTTACGACTAATATTAGATAAATGAGAGAATGGATCCCGACTTCCTCATTGTGTGAGACCTTGAGGTTTATATAACCTCATATACCCTTATGACTGTTTCTTGAGATTTTATTTCGGTGTTGCTACTTTAAAATGTTGACAATAATTATGATTGATTCAGTTTGATGGAACGTGTCTAGGAAAGCAGTTGATTTAAAGTTGAAGGATTCAAGTAGGAAAGGAAAATTATTTTCACCAATATTTATATTTGTATTCATTGGCTGGACAATAATGTTTAACCATTTAGGATATCGGACAAAATTGTGAATACAATGATAAGATGTGGGGTTCAAGTATGTTCCAAAAATACTTAAGGGATCGAAAATACTTGAATTAATGTTGGAAAATAAGTTTTGGAGTATAGTGAGATATGATATCCCTAACAGATTTATAGTACTAGGAAATCTAATATTACTCGATGGTCGCACGATCTATTTGTTGTATGAATTTTTGTAAGATAAATCTTGAAATGGATCTAACGTGTGACATTCATTGCCCATTATGATTCAGATCAAGCCCATCATGTGCGAGTGAGAGATGTTAGAAAATATGGGTCATGGATTGCCCATGTGAATTGACCCGACCCACAAGTTATTAAAGTGAATTGGAGGGAGTTGTTAGAATAGAATTCAAATTCATAGCTTTTCTCAACTCCCACCGTTGGAATTAATTGATTTATTTGGATCATTAAATATGTTATTTAAATATGTTTATTTGGGTCATTAAATATGTTATTTAATGATGTGGGCCGTTGTAATTAATTTGGGTGAATTGAAAAAGTCTCCAATATAGGCCCATATGTTATAAGCCCATTTAAGTGTCTTATATATGGTAAGGAATCCCACATCGAAAGTTTACAAGAAAATTGACTTGTTTATATAGTGGGATGTGTGTATAAGTTATAATTTAATAAGTGACCTACAACTTGGCTAACTATTAGCTAGCCAAAGGCTAGCTAACTAGTCACCACGAGAGTGGTGCTTAGCACCACTCACGCCACGCCACGCCACGCCACGCCCCGGTCCCGGTCCGGGCCTGCGCACGTCGCAAAGTATGCATTGGGCGCTTTAGAGGCGCACTTTACACTTCGCACGTACGCATCGTCGCGAGGAGCTGAGGAGCCTTATAGTTTTCAGAAATGGAGTCATGGTTCGATGACATGGCGATGAGAGGCTCGATAAGTTGGCATCCTAGGTGGCACACACAGGTCGCGTCACTTCGTCCTGCATGGCGGTTGGTCCTGTTGGACGTACGCGTGGCAACTGCATGGCTGGTGACTGTTCAGAATTGGTGAATAGGCATGATGAATGGACACTACATTTCGTGGTTTAATCTGGTCCGTCAGATTATGAAAGAGTGCGATCCAATGGCTAAAACAGATCAGATCAAGTGGTGTACCAATTCATGAAATGTTACACACCCTTTTAAGGAGACACTTCAATCTCTATAAATAGAGACCTCCAAATTCGTTTTTTGGACACCAAAATCAATTAATATATTCTTGATTTCTAAATTCTTCTCGCTCCATATTCTGCTAAAATTCCTTCGATATTTTCGTGATTATTTCGTTCGAGTACGATCATTATTTGGTTCGACCGTCAAGGTTGGTATTGTGCAATATTGACTTTGGGAAAAGCGTTGTATCTTGGGAGACAGACGTCCATAATCCCGTTTGCACGTTGTTGGGGGGCGAAATCTGTCTTAAGGAGATTTGCTTTGGCATACCTCGCTTCATCTTCTTCTTTTTTCCGTTTTTCCTGCTCTTTTATTTGTTCTTTCGATTGGGATTGTCGAATTTCCGACAGCAATCTTAAAACAGACTTTCATTTCTTTCTTCTGCATTTCTCTTATTGATTATTTTATGTAATTGTTGTTTTACAAAAAATGACCAGTACTAGTGAAAATACTACTAGTGCTGTGACTGCGCCAAATTCTGGTCCCAATCAATTTGTCATGCCACCGGCTTCACAATATGAGAAACCGAAAAAATTCAATGGTACGGTTTTCAAGCGTTGGCAACAGAAGATGTTATTCTATTTGGCAACGTTGAACTTGGTAAAGTTTCTGCGTGAAGAATGTCCCGCACAAACATCGAAGAATGCTACTGATAAAAATACTCAGTTAGCCATTGAAGCATGGAAACATGCAGATTTCTTATGTTGTAATTACATTCTCAATGGATTGGATAACACCTTATATGGTGTGTATTGTGACTACAAAACGGCTAAGGAACTATGGGAGTCTCTTGACAAAAAATACAAGACGGAAGATGCTGGAACGAAGAAATTCTTTGTCGGCAAATTTCTGGATTTCAAGATGACTGATTCAAAGACAGTAATGAGTCAGGTTCAAGAGATGCAAGTTCTACTTCATGATATCGAAGCTGAAGGTATGACTTTGAGTGAATCTTTCCAAATTGCTGCTATGATCGAGAAACTACCTCCACTATGGAAAGATTTCAAAAACTATCTCAAGCATAAACGCAAAGAGATGACGATGGAGGATTTAATTGTTCGACTTCGTATTGAAGAAGACAACCGGGCTGCGGAAAAGAAGAATAATGTGCACAACATGGAAGCTAAGGCTAACATTGTGGAAGACTCGGGGTCTAAGAACAAGAAAAGGAAGCGTTCTGGCTCATCCATGGACAAAGGAAAAGTCATCAAAGCCAAACGGTTCAAAGGAAACTGTTATATTTGCGGGAAGCCAGGACATCGGGCTAAAGACTATCAAAGCAAAAAGAAGGATACACCGAAGAAGAAACAGCCTCAAGCCAATATAACCGAAGTGGATTATATCTCTACAGATGTTGGAGACATCAACCTATCTGCTGTTGTTTTTGAAATTAACTTGGTATCTAATGCCAAAGATTGGTGGTTGGACACAGGAGCCACTCGTCACATCTGTGCTGATAAGGGTCTCTTTTCTGAATATAAGACCCTGAATGAAAATGAGTGCCTTTACATGGGCAATTCTACAATTTCCAAAATTGAAGGGATTGGAAAGGTTATTTTGAAATTCACATCGGGAAAGGAATTGACGCTGAATGAAGTTGTACATGTCCTAGAAATCAGAAAGAATTTGATTTCAGGAGCTATTCTTAGTAAGAAGGGATTTAAAATTGTGTTTGAATCTGATAGATTTGTACTTACTAAGGCAGGCATGTATGTTGGGAAGGGTTATTTACTTGATGGTCTATTTAAGGCCAATGCTGTTGTAGTGGACAAAAAATCCACATATTTACATCCGCAAGTTATTAATAAAACTAATAATTCTGTTTACTTGCTGGACTCTTCAAATTTATGGCATAGCCGATTAGGACATGTAAATCGTGCTTTCTTACGAAAACCTGTAGGTTTAGGTTTATACCTAAACTTGAATCCGAAGACGAACATAAATGTGAAATTTGTGTTGAAGCAAAATTTGCTAAAAACCCTTTTAACTCAATTGAAAGGAGTAGTGAGCCGTTATGTTTAATACATAGCGATATTTGTGATCTAAAATTTGTTCAGACTCAAGGTGGTAAAAATATTTTATCACGTTTATTGATGATCACAGTAGGTATTGCCATGTTTATTTATTAAGTAGCAAAGATGAGGCATTGAATGCATTTGTTACTTATAAAAATGAAGTTGAAAATCAACTTGGAAAAACAATTAAGGTATTAAGATCCGATAGAGGTGGTGAATATGATTCATCTATGTTTAATGAATTATGTGCTAAGTTTGGTATTATTCACCAAACAACAGCCCCTTATACTCCGCAGCAAAATGGGATTGCTGAGAGAAAAAATAGAACTTTAAAAGACATGGTTAATGCTATGCTTATAAGTTCTGGATTACCACAAAATTTGTGGGGGGAAGCAGTGCTAACTGCTAACTTTATTCTGAATAGAGTTCCCCACAAGAAAATTGGTTCGATACCTTATGACATTTGGAAAAGTAGAATGCCTTCCTACAAATACTTAAAAGTGTGGGGGTGTCTAACAAAAGTGGCTATTCCACCTCCTAAAAGGATTAAGTTAGGTCCTAAAACTATTGATTGCATTTTTATCGGATATGCAATAAATAGTAGTGCGTACAGATTTCTTGTGCATAAATCTGATATAAGTGACATTCATGTCAATACGATTATAGAATCTAGAGATGCTGAATTTTTTGAAAATGTGTTCCCTAATAAAAGAGATATTGTTACGAATACTCAAAAGAGAACACGAGATAGTGCTTTGAAAAATAATATAGAACCTGAACCAAGAAGGAGTAAAAGAGCAAAAGTTGCTAAATCCTTTGGTCCAGATTTTATATCTTTCATGATTGAGAAAGAGCCTCAAACATTTAAAGAGGCCATGACTAGTCCAGAATCTGTATTTTGGAAGGAAGCTATAAATAGTGAAATTGAATCCATTATGAGTAATAATACTTGGCAATTGGTTGATATTCCTAAGGGAACTAAACCAATAGGGTGTAAATGGATCTTTAAAAGAAAGTTAAGACCTGATGGTTCAATAGACAAATACAAGGCTCGGCTGGTTGCAAAAGGATATCGTCGAAAGAAGGGATTGATTTCTTTGACACATATTCTCCAGTAACTAGAATTACTTCTATTCGGATTTTAATTGCTATTGCAGCCTTGTATAATTTACAAATACATCAAATGGATGTTAAGACTGCGTTCTTAAATGGTGATTTAAACGAAGAAATATATATGGAACAACCAGAAGGTTTCATAGTAAAAGGACAAGAGAACAAAGTACGCAAACTTGTTAAGTCCTTATACGGGTTGAAGCAAGCTCCTAAACAATGGCACGAAAAGTTTGACAGTACCATGATTAGGAATGGATTCATAATAAATGCATGTGACAAATGCGTATATTCGAGAAGATTCGAAAAGGCATACGTACTTGTCTGTTTATATGTTGATGACATGCTTATACTAGGGACTAATATAGAAGTCATCAATAGAACGAAGAATATGCTTACGAATAACTTTGACATGAAAGATATGGGTGAAGCAGACGTGATTCTAGGAATGAAGATATCTAGAACATCAAATGGAATGTTCTTGTCTCAAACCCATTATGTTGACAAAATAATTGAGAGGTTTAAAACTCATAATATTAAAGAAACAAGTAACACATTTCTTCCTCATGTAGTTCTTCACAAGAATAGTGGAAATGGGAAACAACAATTAGAATATTCTCAAATTATTGGTAGTGTAATGTACTTAATGAATTGTACAAAACCTGATATAGCTTACTCGGTAAGTAAGCTCAGTCGTTACACAAGTAACCCTAGTAATCAACATTGGGATGCATTACTTAGAGTTTTGGGATACTTGAAACGGACCAGAGAGTATTCATTATGTTACAAAAAATATCCTCCAGTAATTGAAGGATATAGTGATGCCAATTGGATATCAGATACAGACGAGTCTAAGTCTACCAGTGGCTATGTATTTACTCTTGGTGGTGGCGCCATATCATGGAAATCTTCTAAGCAAACGTGTATAGCTCGATCTACTATGGAATCTGAGTTTATTGCTTTAGATAAAGCAGGAGAAGAAGCAGAATGGTTAAGACATTTCGTAGAAGATATTCCTATATGGCCAAAGCCTGTACCGGCTATTTGTATTCATTGCGATAACCAGGCAACAATAGCCAGGGCCGAAAATTTTGTGTATAATGGTAAGTCAAGACACATCCGTCGTAGACATAATACCGTTCGGCAGTTGCTCTCAAATGGAACAATATCAATTGATTTTGTTAAGTCAAAAGAAAACCTAGCGGATCCGTTTACTAAAGGGTTATCTAGAGAGCGTATAGACTGCGCATCGAGGGAAATGGGTTTAAAGCCTAAAACCCAATGAGTCATCTTAGTGGAAACCTAACCTAGCAATTGGAGATCCCATGGACTAGGTTCAATAGAAAAACTAATTATGAATGACTCAATAAGAAGCACTTAGGAGTCTAACTCCTTCCCATTTCTATGATGCAAAAAGTGCTGCATATGAAGTTTATGAAGGATAAGCTTTTGCTTTTAATGATGACTATAAAGGTATTCTTTGTAGAACATCACCTATGTAAGTGCGAACTTGGCCGGTTCTTTGAGAATTTACTTAGGCGAATTCTCTAAAGCACTCGCAGAACCCAAGTAGTTCAGGGCCGAAATAATGAACACAATAGAGAACCAAGTTTGATATGAGAGATAATGTGTTTGGTCTATTGTCTGAGCTTGCAATAACGGCTGATAATTCAAAACGTTGCATTCACTGATTAGCCAAGTGAGTTCGATAGATTCTTACTAAAGAAGGTTCAAAGCGAAAGCTACCTATCTTGATGCATTATCTTTCAAATAGTACTCTTCTTTTATCTTCCTTGATTTGAGTCGACTTCTTCCATTCATGTGGGGGATTGTTGGAATTAATTGATTTATTTAGATCATTAAATATGTTATTTAAATATATTTATTTGGGTCATTAAATATGTTATTTAATGATGTGGGCCATTGTAATTAATTTGGGTGAATTGGAAAAGTCTCCAATATAGGCCCATATGTTATAAGCCCATTTAAGTGTCTTATATATGGTAAGGAATCCCACATCGAAAGTTTACAAGAAAATTGACTTGTTTATATAGTGGGATGTGTGTATAAGTTATAATTTAATAAGTGACCTACAACTTGGCTAACTATTAGCTAGCCAAAGGCTAGCTAACTAGTCACCACGAGAGTGGTGCTTCGTACCACTCACGCCACGCCCCGGTCCCGGTCCGAGCCCTCACACATCGCAAAGTACGCATTGGGCGCTTTAGAGGTGCACTTCGCAAGTACGCATCGTCGCGAGGAGTTGAGGAGCCTTATAGTTTTCAGAAATGGAGTCATGGTTCGATGACATGGCGATGAAAGGCTCGATGAGTTGGCATCCTAGGTGGCACACACAGGTCACGTCACTTCGTCCTGCATGGCGGTTGGTCCTGTTGGACGTACGCGTGGCAACTGCATGGCTGGTGACTGTTCAGAATTGGTGAATAGGCATGATGAATGGACACTACATTTCGTGGTTTAATCTGGTCCGTCAGATTATGAAAGAGTGCGATCCAATGGCTAAAACAGATCAGATCAAGTGGTGCACCAGTTCATGAAATGTTACACACCCTTTCAAGGAGACACTTCAATCTCTATAAATAGAGACCTCCAAATTCGTTTTTTGGACACCAAAATCAATTAATATATTCTTGATTTCTAAATTCTTCTCGCTCCATATTCTGCTAAAATTCCTTCGATATTTTCGTGATTATTTCGTTCGAGTACGATCATTATTTGGTTCGACCGTCAAGGTTGGTATTGTGCAATATCGACTTTGGGAAAAGCGTTGTATCTTGGGAGACAGACGTCCATAATCCCGTTTGCACGTTGTTGGGGGGCGAAATCTGTCTTAAGGAGATTTGCTTTGGCATACCTCGCTTCATCTTCTTCTTTTTTCCGTTTTTCCTGCTCTTTTATTTGTTCTTTCGATTGGGATTGTCGAATTTCCGACAACACCCACCAACTTCCAAACTTTTACATAACTCTCATTACTTTGTCTTGCATTTAATGGAGAGAAAAAAGATGGTAAAAAATGGTGTAAATTCGTATAGAAAATATCCTCAAAATTGAAAGGCACCTAGAACCACTATTTTGGCATAAAAACTCACAAAAATTGGCACTTGGTTGTGGCTAATAATACAATTCCATTGTGATCGAGATTGGGACCATTGGAGTGAAAGAACGTTACAGATTTGGAGTTTTGGAAAGTAAAGTGATTCAAACATTCAAAAAATCTTGAAAATCATCATTTCAAGTAAGCATTTTGACCCAAAATTCATGGTAAAGCATGTTTCGAATTACTTCAGTTTAATGTCTGCAATCCTTGTTGTACGTTATAATTTTTTGAAATTGTAACTTATATTAGGTTAAAATAATGTTGGAGTGTATGTAATATTTTAAAATCGTAACGTAATATGCAGTATTGAGAAACGCAAGATTCGACCCTACTACACCTAAAGGGGGTAATTAGGTGTAAATGTGGAATTAATACTTTAATTAACAAGCAACAAGTCTCAAGTTAATTATGTCTAGGTGATTAGTCAAACAATTCAGATTTTCTTATCTTTAAATGCCGCAGTAATATCAAAACAGTAAAGAAAGCAGTAAACAACACCAGAATTGTTCACGGAGAAACCTAACGCAGGAAAAACTCCAAGTATTTTGCCAGTCAAAGATCCACTATAAACTGTTGATAAAACTTACAGACTACTAGCAAAGTTGACGACACAACCTTTTTGATCTCATGTCTGAAGTTTGAAGCAGCCCTCCTGGAATGTGCACATGAACACTAATCGTGGCTCTTCTTAGTAAAGCAGTTAATGAGACATTTCATCGAACGTCTTGGATGTAATGAAAATTCATAACATCCAATGCACAATCCAACACACCCAATGTCCACACATCAATCTAGCACCACAACAGGCAATGTAGCATCTAATCCTATCCCAATCTCCATTAAAATCAACCAAAAGAAGCATCAAAGGCAGAAAACAATGCAAGGGCCATTGACCTCACATGAAAACTTCAAAAAAAAAAAAAAACTAAAAATGTGTGATAAATGATGCAAACACATTCATAACATAATAGGTAGCCACAACATCTAAGTTCAAGTGAGAAATTAACTCAAAAACCAAGCAAATATAGAAATCCCCAAATATTGAGCAAATAGTGAAAATTAGGGTTAGATTTATTTACCTTCAAAATTTGTGAAATTGAATAAAGAAAATGATGTAAATGAAGTCCAAGCACGTTACCCAAGCCTTGAAGTGTAAGAAATTGCCAAAACTTGATGAATGAAGATCGACTTTTGAGAGAATAATACGAAAGAAATGAGTAAAAATGAAGCGTAATCACGCCTTATAAGCGACCGTCGAGCGAAGCTCGAGCGAAATGAATCTGAAAGGGTCACTCGAGTGACATTCAAGCGAAAATCGAGTGAAAGCTTAAATGGCAAAAATAGTACCAAAAGTTTGAAAAATCCATTTTTAAGCACAGTTTTCCAAAAATGACAAATATAGTACATTTTTCAAAACTTTCAAACTTAGCACCACTCTATTTTTTTTTTTTGTTTAAATAAAAATAACACGAACTTGAAGCAAATTGAGCACTCAACATTTCGATGATTAAACTCAAGCATGCAAACACAAATCGAGCATTATCAGACAGACTTTTCCACGTACGTAGTTAAGTTCAAGATTGAGTAAAGTGTATAAATGACTCAAGGGTGTAATGTGCCACTATTTTCTCGTGAAAACGACTCCAAATCTTAATTTTTGTGAGAAATGACAATCAAAACATCTCTTGTTAAAAAAATGATCCCTACAAACGAAAGTCAAACCCGAATGAATTGTAGGACCTAAAAATAAGTCCAATTAAGTGATAAATTTTCTTTTCTCCCCCTGAATATGAGCATAAATTATTTTTCAACGTTTTTTCTCGAACATAGCACCTTATGTGCAAACCCAGTCCATTAAGCGACTAAATTAACCCCTGTAACGAGCTTTAGGCCGGTTAACCCACTTCAGATTACCATAGACACTAGGTTATGAGAAACCCCTCAGGCATAATTATTCGAGTCAAATAGGCTTCAAACAGAGGATAAGATGAATCAATTAAGCACTCACATTTTTAATTTGATAATAATTTTATTTTATTTTTGTTCATCATAAATGCAGGGAGACTATCACGAGTTAAGGTCATCTAAATGTAGGTCAATTCATGTTCGAGATCACCTTGCTAACACGTGACTGCCATCCCAAATCTCACACACACGATTCAGACTCATTTCACAAGATCATAGTGTGTGCAATGCAAGTGATTACATGATGACACATATACTCAATACTCCACATTAAACTGAACCAAGCAATGAAAATAACAGTATAGCATAGATAATTGCTTACTTTGTTTCATATAACAGGTTTAAAATCAAAACAATGTGTCGTTTGCCCAAACAGAAAGTATAATTTATTTTTTTTTAAAAATACTGAAAGAAAATAAATGCGAAAAAATAGAAACAACAAAAATAACACAAAATTAAATAACGTGCATGCATGAATGAATGAACACAATGAACTACATATGCATGTGGCTAACCACTAAATCAGGGTGAAATTTGAATGCCCTTACCATTAAGAGCACGACCAGTTTCACAACCCTCGAGGTCGATCCTCTTGATCCAATTTTTCTTAGAAGCAAAGGATGAATGAGTTAACCGAGTCATCATTTCAGTTAAGTGGCTGACTTGATTGGCAAGAAGTCAATTTTGCTAGTGAAGTTCAAATTGTTGCTTCTAGTCGCACGATTTTGACATCTAGATCTGATGTGTCCCAGAGCACCATAGTGGTAGGAAGTGGGAATGAATCGTGGTCCAAACCTGCTCGGTGGAGGTTGTCAAAAAATAGGACGATTGACCTTATGCTGTGCGGTAGGTCTCGATCCTATGGCATGCTTACCTTTGGGTTTCATATAAGCAATCTCACAAGCCTTGTTTGTAGCAGGAATCAATGTGGGCTTAGATGTACTAGAAAAAGTATCACGGTTATGAACATAACCCAGACCATGCTGTCACATGCAGGCTTGTTCATTCCAAACAGATTGTCCAGCTTCTACGAGCCACTCATAAATGATTGGAGTTGAGCATTGGATTTATCAAAATCGTATGTTAATGATTTAAATTCAGTTTCCAAGTTTTCATTAACGAGCTTCAACTCACCCACTCTCTTAGTCAAGTCCTGAAGGTCACTCAAAAGTTTTTCACGTTCAAGCTCGAGCTCGTTTACCCTTTTCAGAACGGCTTTGTTGACCTTCTTGATTTTGAGACTTTACTCAAACAATTCACGATAAGACTCGTGAATGTTCGTTTCATCATCAAACTTACCATCAGACTGCACACTCCCATTCTCCCTTTCCCCCTTCTCAATCTCGCGATTGGATTTGATTGCAACAATCAAAGTGCAGGCCATGAATTTTTGTTCATCCACTCCTCCGGATGTCTCATTCTGAGAATCTGAATTTGACTCATCATCACTCATGGTCACGGCTAAAGCCTTACGCCTTTCCTTATTCGAGTTCCTATTCAAATTAGGACATTCATTCCTAAAGTGACCAAATCCCTTACACTCATGGCATTGGACAGATTGAGGATTCTTAACGGGAGTCCTAGAGGTGTTCTTCTCACGCCTACCTCTCGAGAGTTTGTTTGGGACTTCACTATTCAACACTTGAGGTTTTCTCCTATTCCTCATCACCTTTTGGAATTTTTTAATAAAATAAGCAATTTCATCATCCCTAATTGTCTTAGTGTCAGTGGACTCGTTCTCATCTTCCCTAACAATGTGCATGACGATGGATTTTTGTTTTTTAAGCTGTGCTAAGGTCAATTCATAAGTTTGGAGGGATCCTATGAGTTCTTCTATCTTAACACTGTCTAAGTCCTTACTTTCGTCAATAGCAGTTAGCTTAGGTCTAAACATTTCAGGTAGGGATCTAAGTACCTTACGAACGATTATTGACTCAGGGATCCTTTGGCCTAGATTAAAACTAAAGTTCACAATATCGTTTAGTTTAACATAGAACTCTTCAAACATCTCATCATCATTCATCCTAAGTTCTTCAAACCTAGACGGCAACATTTGCAGTTTGGAGTTTTTTACAGTTTTAGTACCATCATGGGTAGTCTCCAAAATATCCCAAACTTCCTTAGCCATCTCACACATAGACACTCTACTAAACTTCTCAAGAGACACAGCCATAAACAAAGTATGCAGACCTTTACTATTCCAGTTGCATTCATCCAAGTTCGTTTTGGTCCACAAAAAAATATCAATGGGTGTAACTACACCATCAACAGTTGTTGAAGGCTAAGTCCACCCATTTTGCACATAAATTCATACACGTTCATCTAACGCCATAAGGAAAGCTCTCATGAGACACAGCCATAAACAAAGCATGCAGACCTTTACTATTCCAGTTGCATTCATCCAAGTTCGTTTTGGTCCACAAAAAAATATCAATGGGTGTAACTACACCATCAACAGTTGTTGAAGGCTAAGTCCACCCATTTTGCACATAAATTCATACACGTTCATCTAACGCCATAAGGAAAGCTCTCATGCGCACTTTCTAGTAGGCATAATTACTGTCATCAAAGCATGGCAGTACAGACAATGAACTACTCATCTAGACAATCAAATGAGAGTCGGGAATCGAAATTAAGCTCTAATACCAATTGAGAAACCCAAGATTCGACCCTACTACACCTAGAAGGGGATGATTAAGTGTAAATACGGAATTAACACTTTAATTAACAAGCAACAAGTCTCAAGTTAATTATATCTAGGTGATTAGTCAAACAATTCAGATTTTCTTATCTTTGAATGCCGCATTAATATCAAATCAGTAAAGAAAGCAATAAACAACACCAGAATTGTTCACGGAGAAACCCAATGCAGGAAAAACTCCAAGTATTTTGCCAGTCAAAGATCCACTGTAAACTGTTGATAAAACTTACAGACTACTAGCAAAGTTGACGACACAACCTTTCTGATCTCATATCTGAAGTTTGAAGTAGCCCTCCTGGAATGTGCACACGAACACCAATTGTGGCTCTTCTTAGTAAAGCAGTTATCCTGGAATGAGCACACGAACTCCAATCCTGAATCTTTACATAGTTTATCTCATGTAGATCTTTCCCAAGAACTCCTCGTTCTTCAAATTCTTCTTTGATCTTCTACGCAGCCAAATTGACGAAACAATCTTGTAGCAGACCTGAGTGAAGAATCCAATTCAGTGTTTGATTTGATAGCTTTGATGTTTTCAATGAGTAGAGCGCATATAAATTGAAGGATTGAACTTTTGATCTTATGTAGGATGAATTCTCTCTTGAATAGAATGTGTTCAATCTCTTATTCGCAGAAAACGCTGCGCCTCTATTTATATGTTGGACAAATTAGGTTGAATGGGCCAAGAAAAAGTCTCGAAAGTCGAAATTAGTTCTAGCCGAAAAATATCGTCACTCGAGCGAGGGGCATACTTCGCTCAAGCGAAGGACATGTCACTCGACCGACGTGCAGGTGAAGGTCGAGCAATTGTCTCTGTTTCATCCGTTCGAGCATTGCTCCGGCGAGCAGCTAATGAAAAATCGTCGTGAATCCTTCTTGTTCCAAACATGAAACTCCGAACCCTAAGCTAACCTACCAACTATGAAACTTTACAATTCAGTCCCTAAACTTTTATAATTGTTCAAGTTGGTCCTTTTGTTCACAGAATCATCAATACAATTTATAAATCTAACATGTATTATAAAATCATAACTTATAATCTTTGTTGTGACGTGTCTAAATTTTTTCACAACTAAACATCACACAAAATCCACCACTTCTATCGACTCCATTGGCCACATTAACCACCAACACTATTGGAACCCATGCAACACCAACACCAATTTATGAATGTCCCAATTTAAAAATAGAAAATTATTCCAGAAAAAACAACAAAAAACATATCCAAAACTTTAAAAACTTACAAAGGCTTGAGCTTTTTGGGCTCGAGTCGAGCTCGGGCTTGGCTCGTTCCCAAAAAACGGTGCTTGACCCGGGCTTTGGCTCGAGCCTTTGTCAAGTTGAGCGGTTTAGGACTTTTCATTTTTTTATTTTTTATTTTTACTCGAACATACGGAAAAGTGATTATTTATTTATAAACTACAAAATTAATTTAAAAAATATAAAGTAATTAGGCAAGCTATTAAATTTTACGAACTAAGTAATCATTAATTTACAAATTAAAAAAATTAATTATGCAAGTGGTTTAAAAAGACGGGTCACATAGCCCACACACGGGCCAACCGTATTTGGGTTCGTGTAGCTCGTAGGCTAGCTTGAGCCAAGCCCCTATTTGGTAGAGGTTAGAATCATATTTTTAGTAGATTTTGATAAAAGTTGATAAAATATGTGATTGAAAAGTTGTGAATCACATGAAATGTGTGGTTAAAATTAATTGTTGACTTTAAATTGAGATTTTAATTAAATTTTAATACAAACCAAACAACGGCCAAATCTCATTTTTGAGAGCTCGTACAAACGAGCTCCAAGTCGGTTCAACTCTGGCTTTGTTCGAGTTAAGCCATGAGCCGTCTGAATCGATGGGCTAGATTGACACCATCTTCACACCACCATATGCCACCAATTGCATAACCCTAATCTTCTCATCATTCTTGCTAGAATCCCCACCACTGTCACCAGAATCCTCAAACCTGGAAAACCCTAATATTCTCCTTTGATATGCCAACATCCTTCCCACAAGAAAATGAAAAATGCGTAAGAATATAAACAATTGTTATTTATATTCGAGTAGTTTTAGTCTTCTTGCTTGACATCTTTGTGAAGCTGTATGCTATTAAAATTGATTTTTCAATTATGGAAGGAAATTAGAGAGGCTAGGGAAGAAACAACCATTAGAGAGAGAACCCAAAAAAAGAAACAAGAGAGATCGATTGGTGAAGAAATACGCATTCAATCCTACGGTTGAAATTTGACTACAAATATCATTTTTTTTATTTTAAGTGGGCTCAACTACAATGTTGAGCCAATTAACCCTAAATTCTTTATATATTTTTATAATTTCACTTATATATAATGATCACAAAAAAAAACTCACCAATATGGATTCTCACTCCAAAGTTCTTTTTGTTATAAATTAAAATTCAGATTTTAATCTTAATCAAAATCAATAACTAATTTTATCATGTATTTTATGGGATTTACAGCTTTTCAATTACATATTTCATCAACTTTTATAAAAAATCACCAAAACTCTAATTTTAATCCACACCAAACAAAGACCAAAATCTAATTTTACACTCAATCCCAAATATAGCATCTTCATCGCAATCTCCCAAACTCGAATATTCCATTTCCATGTATATAACAATTGTTGGGTTTTTTATACCCAATAAAGTAGGACGATAATTTAAAATAGATGTCAGATAATTTATCGACACTTTATTCCTTGGCTCAACCCGGAAACAACCAATACGCTTTAGGTTGGCTCACGTTGTGTTTAAGTTTTCGTTGTAGTATTGGCCCATTTAATTGGGGATCCATTCTTTGGTTTATTAAGCCACTTGAATGAAGTGTCATTGACCCAATTATTGGTAACCTAAAATAATTTTATATATCATTTATTCTCCCTGCCGTGAGTTTTTGTGGGTGAGTAAGCAATAGATGAGTGAAACGAGGGACAACCATCTTGGGGGGTTTGGAGATCAACATTGCTTCCATTTTCTTCTTCTCTTTCTGATATTGCTATCACTACCGTTATCCTTTGTGAGTTAGAAAGAGGGCCATCGAAGTGGGTGAGAGAGGCAACCAAAGTGCAACATTGTGGGTTGAGCAAGCCTCAGTTGGTGTTCGTTTGATGGTTCTTCTAAGCCCGGATTCAAGGTTTCTCAAATATTTTGCACAACAAATGGTATCAAAGTTTGTGTTGTTGAGAAATATGTGAAAAATTGGGGCAAAAATCTACTAGAAAAGGGCATAAATCGAGATTGAAAATCAAGTAGAAATCTGGAAGGAAAATTGGAATTTGTTAGAAACACCACATCAGCTGCCACCACACCATCCCAGCTCAGCAAAGCACCAGCAAGAAATAGGATGATTCTAGAATATATGAGCTGGAATTCTGTTATAGATATTCTGTTCAAATTGTTAGGAAATCAGATTCTCTTCCTATAAATATGGATCTTCACACATTGTAAATGTAAGGCAAATAATTCACCTGAAATACATAAGAAGACGTCTCAAATTTCTCTTCTTCATTTATTTCTTTAATTTTCAGCTTAACAAAATTTGAAATGGTATCGTAGCATTGATCCGAGATGGCGATGAAAATACCGATTCTTCAACCGCACCTAATCCTTACATCAACTACACCATCAACAACAACCCCATAGATCCCTCTAGTCCTTATTTTCTCAATCCAACCTATGTCCCTTGAACTATGCTTACAACTCACCTCATCTCAATTGACAAGTACCACTCTTGGGCTAGGACAAGGCGACGCTCCCTTCGAATCAAAAAGAAACCTGGGATTCATTGATGGTCTCCTCTCGTCAGCCCTTCTCGCCCCAAACGACGCCCGTTAGAGCCATGGCTTGAATGCAATGACATGGTTGTGACTTGGCTCCAAAATGCTATGTCTCCCGAAATTAAGAATAGTGTCGTGTATGTTGACTCACCACGCCTTATGGCCGGAACTAGAGCAACGTTTTGCACAAAACAATGGTCCAAGAATTTTTGAATTAAAGCAATCCATCCATTCCCTTGCACAAGGAGATGATTCTGTCAGTTTCTTATTTCTCAAAATTAAAGGGTTTATTTGATGAACTCCTCAATTTTGAACTCATCCCATCTTGCACTTGTGGCGCTATGAAACTCCGTCCTTGAAAATCAACAACGATCACTGGATGATGAAGTTTCTTATGGACTCAATGATTCCTTTACCAACATCAAAGCCCGATCATCCTCATCAAACCCATTCCTTCCTTAAGCGAAGTTTATGCACTTGTCCAACAAGAAGAGAAACGAAGACATGCCTCTCTCCTACTCCCAACCTCCATGATACTCTTGCTCTGGCTACTAAGAGCAATTTTTCACCAACCAGAGACTACACCAAACACTTCAACTATCAGAAAAGGGAGAGGCTCTTTTGCACTTTCTGCAAGGTTTCTGGCCATTCTTTGGACAAATGTTTCAAGGCCAATCCACACCTTGACAAGCCAACTTGCTCACCGTAGTCCGCTCCGGCCACAAGATTGATAAGTGCTATAAAATCCATGGCTATCCACCGGGTCATAAACTTGCCAATCGAAGCCTTGACCCGCACCTTCGCAAATCAAGTTAGCATCTCCAAACCATGAACGGATTCCCGATGATGCCCGCATTGCTCTTACAAACAAAGAATATCGCAGCCTATTGCCTCGCTTCCAAATTCCTCACAACCATACTAATCCGGTTCAAATTCTCCGCCACATCTCAGCTAACTTACCTCGTCTCCACTATGTCTCGGTATATTTTCTTGCTTTTCATCTTCTCACGTAGCCTCCTCACATCATATCCCTCGATCATAGATAGGCCACACAGATCACATGATCTCGTCGCTCTTCTATCTACACTTCATTACCCAAAGAAAGTTCATTTCCTGTGTTAAGTTTCCAAACGACACTCATGCCACGCTACTCATATAAGGGTATCGTTGCATTAAATAAGCATCTCACTCACCGATGTATTATGTATTCCATCCTTCCATTTTAATCTTCTTTCCGCACGTAAATTAATTCGTGACTCCGAATCGTTGCCTCCTCTTTTTCACAATGAATGCTATTTGCAGACCTTTCCACTCCGGAGCACGATTGGGAAGGGTAAGGCTTACAATGGCCTTTATCACCGGCTTGACAGAGAGGTCCCTCCAACAAATTCTCCTCCTCTCTTCGCCTCGACTCCTCCTCATATATCTCCCATCTCTCGTCCCGCTTCCCCGACAATAATCACCATTTATGGCATTGTAGACTGGTCACTTGTCCGACTCAAGATTACTTTTATTACAACAATATTTACCTCACTTAAAATTAATGAATCACACTTCCTTGTTCCAACTTGCCATTTTTCTAAACATCACAAAGTTACCTTTTTCAGTTAGTACAACTCGAGCACTAAAACCATTTGATCTCATCCATTGTGACATATGGGGACCTTGCTCCCAAACGGCACATGACGGATCCAGATACTTTTTAACTATAGTTGACGATTTCTCAAGATCCACATGGGTTTATCTAATGAACAATAAATCTCAAACTAGAGTTTTTCTCCAATCTTTTTGTTCACTCGTTGAAACTCAATTTCAAACATCAATTAAGGTCATCCGTTCTGATAACGGCACTGAATTCGCAATGACAAATTTTTATATACAAAAGGGCATCCTTCATCATAAGAGTTGCGTAGAAACACCCACAAAGAAATGGCGTTGTCGAACGAAAGCATCAACACATTTTAAATGTTGCTCGTGCCCCGAAATTCCGCCTAATGTTCCCCTTTTCTTTTGGAATGAATGCGTTCTAACCGTTACTTATCTAATTAATCGAACACCTTCTCCCAACTTGCAAAATCGTACTCCTACGAACTTCTTTTTCCAAACCAAGCCTACTTACACTCACTTGAGAACATTCGTCGTTTGTGTTATGCATCCACTTTAAAACAAAATAGGCTTAAATTCGATTCTAGAGCAAGGCGTTGCATCCTACTTGGCTATCCATTTGGCATTAAAGGGTACATGTGCTTCGACTTAGACACTAAATCCACTTTTCATTCTCGTGATGTCACCTTCTATGAGGATGTTTTTCCTTATAAAGATACCACCACATCAGCCGCTTCACAACCACCAAACTCCTCTTCCACCACCTATCCCAATTCAAATCACAACAAATGTTTCCCATAACGACTTCATTTCGTATAATACCACTCCTCCTCTTCCATCCCCCCATTCCATCTTCCCCTAACACCCTTTCCCCTTACAACCTCCAATCTCCCAAACACATTCAAATTCTTCTTCTTCCGACCAATCACCCTCACGCACCCCCTCCTCGTAGACCACACGTAACAAAGAAACCCCCTCCTTATCTTCGTCAGAATACCTGTCCGTTATGGTCATTGTACCTTCCACTTCCTCATCGGCTCCAAGATAGCAGGTACTGCACTCAACACTTCACTTTATCCATTATCCTCTGTTTTATCTCTTGCTCAATTATCCCCAACACATGCTGCCTTCGCAACTTCCATCCTTAATCATACTGAACCACACTCTTATGCACAAGTCGCTGAAACACTCGATCGCGCAAGGCCATGGATGATGAAATTGTCGCTTTAGAACCGAATCACACATGGGATATTGTTGATCTCGCCCCCGGTAAGCAACCTATTGGCTCTAAGTGGGTTTACAAAATTAAGTACAACTCGGTATGGTTCAATCGAGAGGCACAAGGCACGACCGGTTGCCAAAGGTTACACTCAAAAAGAAGGGCTTGATTATCACGAAACATTTTCCCCGTTGCTAAACTTGTCACACCAAGACATTACTTGCGCTTCGCTATCAAAGGCCGGTTTTTACACCAATTTGATGTCAACAACGCCTTTCTTCATGGCGATTCGGATGAGGAGGTGTTTATGAAGTTACCTCCAGGTTATGTTATTCAAGAGAAAAATAAGATCTCAGTTAAGAAAAGCCTTTACGGCCTTAAACAGCCTCTCGCCAATGGTATGCAAAGTTCTCCTCTTCCTTACTTCAATTTGGTTTTACCTACCAAGCGAGCCGATTATAGTCTTTTCACGAAGCAACTCGATCATTCCTTTATAGCCTTGCTTGTTTATGTCGATGACATCATTGTGGCCTCAAATGATCATCAAGGTGTTTCGGCTCTCAAAACCTTTCGCTTCCCAATTCAAGATAAAGGATCTTGGTGCCCTTAAATACTTTCTTGGTTTGGAGATAGCCCAGTAATCCTGGTATCCAACTTTGCCAAAGAAAATATGCTCTAGACATTTTGCATGATGCCGGTCTACTTGGTCGCAAGCCCGCTTAGTTCCCATGGATCCAAACCTAAAGCTTAGTAAAAATGAAGGTAGTCGCTTCCCCGATCCCTCTCGAATTCAGACGACTCATTGGTAAACTCCTTTATTTAACCATCGCAGGCTGATCTATCTTTCTCACTAATCTACTCACCCAATACATGTGTCAACCTCGTGTTCCTCATCTTCAAGTCGCTTATAAAATCGCATTACATCAAGAGATCTCCACAAGGTATATTTTTTCCCTCATCCTCAACCTACCAACTTACATCATATTGTGATTTTGATTGGGCTTCTTACTCCCGACACACGAAGATCCACTACCGGTTATCGCATCTTCATCGTCGCCTCGTCTCATGGAAATGCAAGAAACAACTACCGGTTTCACGAAGCTCGCCGAAGCCGAATATAGATCGATGGCCATCGCTCTCCGTGAACTTCTTTGGTTGAAATATTTGCTCAATGACCTCACTGTTTTACATCCTCAACCAGCCTACCCTTCACCGTGATAGCAAATCCGCTTTACATATCGCCTCAAACCCGGTTTTCCATGAACGAACGAAGCACATTGAATTGGATTGTCATCCGGATTCGAGACAAAATTCAGAAGGCCTAATCGTCACCGCATACACGCCTTCAAGCTCCCAACCGGGCCGACATTTTCACCAAAGCTCTTCCTTCTCCTCTGCTTCGCTCCTTCTTGCTCAAGATGGGAGTCACCGACATACACTCTCCATCTTGCGGGGGGATGTTAGAAACACCACATCAGCTGCCACCACACCATCCCAAATTTCCCAAAGCACCAGCAAGAAATAGGATGATTCTAGAATATATGAGCTGGAATTCTGTTATAGATATTCTGTTCAAATTGTTAGGAAATCAGATTCTCTTCCTATAAATATGGATCTTCACACATTGTAAATGTAAGGCAAATAATTCACCTGAAATACAGCAGCACGTCTGCAGCCTTCTTCTTCATTTATTTCTTTAATTTTCAGCTTAACAAAATTTGAAAGAATTTTTCTTCAATCTACCTAATTTGATTTTCTATTTTTCGGTAAAACCAGTAGCCAATTGGAGAAACCAACACCAAAGGTAGAGGCGCAGCTGGGGGTGAGGCACGTGGCAGCAGATGGCATAGGGATGACAAAAAATCCTGACAAACCCGATGCCGGTAGGGATAACCAGCTTAAACGGGTAATGGGGGCCTCGCCCGTTAAATTTTTTTTTTTTTAATTCAATACTTTAAATGAAAATTTTCATTAGTTCTAATAGAAAATAGCAACTAAAATTATTTGTCTAAATCTAATGAATATGTGCAATAAAAATAATTTATCAAAAACTAAAAAAAAAAATTTTAAAGGGGAAAGGACCTACCCCCGCCCTCGCCCCGCCTTAAACGGGTAACGGGGCAGGGGGCCCAGTTGCCATCCCTAAGGTGGCAGCATTGTAGCGGCATATAGAGCCCACACGCAGAACTTTGGCAAGGCGCGTGATCGCATGTGCAGCAGTTTTCGGCGTCGATGTCTTCAAACAAAATGTTCCATAAAGCATGACAAACCCTGTAGTAGTGTTTGTTTTCTATTTTGAGAGATACAGTGAAATTTGGACGATTTTTCCCTTAAACGTTCGACCGTCAAGTGTCGTTGATTGGTTCCCATAGTTGCTGGAAGCTTTAGGATAAATAATGGTGACCCTAAAGTAATGAATTCACATATCTTCTTATTTATGGACCTACAAATATTGTCCGTTCGATATCGTGTTCTTTCCTTTTATTATTATAGTTACGGCTATCATGTCGAATAGCTATTTACTTTTCGTGTTAGAAGTCATTGTGTTGGGTGACATTAGGTTTGAGATTATCGTGTGGGGTGACTATTGCCTATTACTAAATTTAGGAATTATTTATTAATTATTTACCTTAAAATCTCTATGAATTTGTTGTCAAATCTTTTCTACATTATTAGAATTGCATATAACCTTAAAAGAGTTGTTTGAGTATTTTATGTGATTGTGTCTGTACTTTACCTGTGGTCATTTTTCAGTCTTGATGGTCAATATAGGTCTAAGGCAAGAGCAAAAGGTAAGAGGCGTTCTAACCGTAATAAATTAGAAAGGATAATAGAAAAAAAGAAGAGGAGAGAGGTGTGACAAATGTTGTCACTAGGTCTAGTTATGACCCGTGTGGGGTTTATTGATATTAAACCTAGTTACTACATGTGCATATAGTTCTTTTCTTCATGTATGATCACTTAATTCTATTGCATGGTTATTTATTATACTTTCAATCTGTTTGATATGCGTAATTGTGTAAATTGAGAGTGATCTTATCACATTGTGTAATATGTTCGCATATACAATGGCTTGAGATCTATGGCATACTCATTTTGCTCTGTGAATAGTGTGATAATGTGTGGTAGTGAAAAGAAAGAGAGGCAACTGGCAACCGTTTTCTCCTTCATCTTTGTGAGCATGTATGGTTTGTGAGATCATATAGGGCAATCATGTGTAGGTTATCTTCTTCCTCTTTATGAGCCTTTTTTGTGAGTATAGTGAAGTAACTGATTATTTATTATATTCTCTTTATGAGTGTCACATTCACCCTTCCCTTTATGGGATAAATCATTTATGGACTTTTGAAACTTTGGTGTTTGAGTAACCTTATGGTACGTAAGTCGATTAAAATTGAGCATTAACCTTTGATGTCACCAATGACTTCAACTTTGCCGTAGTGGATTTGAGACACATCAATAGTAAATATGTACTATGTCTTTTGGTAATGTGGAGTATAGATGCCTGAGAGTATGACATTTGGATCACAAGTGGAGAGGTAATCAAATGTTGAAATCATCTATCTGTTAAGATTTTGATCAGGTGGAGTGTAAGAGTGATAATTCTATCATTTTTGTTAGGTAGAGGCCCATTATCTACCAGAGTTTTAACTGGACTTTCATCATATATATGAAACTTCTTAAGTGCAATCTCAATATAGTGAGATTGAGAGAGAACAAGTCCTTCGGATGTTTTAAAAATTTTAATTCATAATATTACATATGCAATACCCATATCTTTCATGTCAAAATATTTTGTCAACATTTTTTTGATAGTTGTTATGATATCACTATTACTATCCATAATTAGCATGTCATCAACATATAAATATACGATTACATATTCATTAAGTGTTGTTTTAATATAAACACACTTATCATTAATCTTAAAACCATTTGACAACATAGTTTTTTCAAATTTTGGCATGCTGTTATTTTGGCGCTTGCTTTGGTCAGTATAACGACTTAACGAGTTTACACACATTTTTCTCTTGTCCAGGAGCAATGAACCCTTCAAGTTGTTGCATGTAAATTTCTTATTCTAACTCACCATTTAAGAAAGTTGTTTTGACGTCCATCTGATGGATTTCCAAATTATGCAATGCAACTATTGCAATTAATACTCTAATAGATGTTATCCTTGTCATATGTAAGTATGTATCGAAAAAATCAAGACATTTTTGTTTGAATCATTTAACCACTAATCTGACTTTATCAACTGATCCATCAATCTTTAATTTTCTTTTGAAAAATCATTTACACCCTAACGGTTTGTTACTAGGTTGAAGATCTATCAACTCTCGGGTAAGATTCTGCATAATAGAATCAATTTCACCATTGATAGCCTCTTTCCAGAATGAAACTTTTGGACTAGACATTACTTCATTGAATGTCATATTTTCATTTTCAAACAAATAAGTTAAAAAAATCTTGACCAAAAGATGTAGATGCTTTGGTCTTTTTGCTACGTCCTGTTTCTTCATCATTTTGATGATTACCAATTGCAGTATCATAAATTCATTATTGCGAACTTATTTCTTTCCTATCCTTAGAAGGAAAAATGTCCTAAAAAATACAGCATTCCTAAATTTAATGATAGTATTTTCATGTACATCCGAAATGTCGATCTATGTACGAGAAACCGACAAACACGACTGTTATTAACATATCCAATGAATATGCAATTGATGGTTTTAGACCATATCTTAACTTGTTTAGGCTTTGGTATTTCTACCTTAACCAAAAACTCCCACACTTTTAAGTATTGTACAAAAGTTTTTGACATTTTCATAACTCATAAGGAATTTCGTTCTTACTTTTGTGTGGTAATTTATTTAGAATGTTGTTAGCTGAGAGAATTGCTTCCCCCTACCAATTCTGAGGTAAAGTAGAACTAATCAACATATCGGTCATCATTTCTTTTAAAGTACGATTTTTGCGTTCCGCAATACCGTTCGACTAAGTTGAATAAAGAGTTTTAGTTTGATGAATAATCCCAGAAATTAAACAAAATTCTTCAAACGGTGCTCTATATTCTCCACATCTGTCACTACAAACTATAGTTATTAGACCCGACTCGGACATCGACACGGACAAGGTACTGGTAGTGATGGCAACGGGCCGAGCCGAGCCGGCTCGGCTCGTTGCCCCACGAGCTCGACTCGTTGCCCTACGAGCCGAGCTCGTGGCTCGTTACAAAACGAGCCGAGCTTCTGCTCGGCTCGTTTGCTCGTGGGTGAGCTCGGCTCGGCCCACGAGCTCGTGATTCACGAGCCACGAGCCGAGCCAGCTTGGATCGGCTCGTGGCTCGTCAAATTTTTTTTTTTTTTTTAGTTTTTCTTAGTTTTTTTTATTTTTTATTTTTTCACGAGCCCACGAGCTCGGCTCGTGGGCTCGGCTCGTGGGCTCGTGCCCCACGAGCGCTCGTCTCTTAACGAGCCGAGCCGAGCTCGGCTCGTCTATGAACGGGTCCGCTCGGCTCGAGCTCGGGCTCGTCTTTTGACGAGCCCGAGCGGCTCGTGGATCGCTACAGTACGAGCCGAGCGGCCGAGCCGACGAGCCGCTCAGCTCAGCTCGATTGCCATCACTAGGTACTGGTCTCGGGTAACTGGTCGGACATGTGGGTCATTCCATAAAAATCTATAAAAAAAATAAAGTATAAAAATATTTTTAGGCAAAATTATATTTTTTAAATTATTTTTGACTAATTATTTAGATCTATAAAATAAAGTAAAATGTTTTACCAAAGTTTTTATAAACATATATTTAGAAAACATATATATGATTTATTCGATATAATAACTTATTGCACATAAAAAATATTGAAGTACACTACAACTTTAATGGTGACTAATTGTTTTACTTGGAGGTCCAAGGTTCAATTCCTTAGACCCCCAAAATTTTAAAATGCAATTTTGAAAATTGGTAAACCGGCCGGGTTAACTCTGTCAAAATCGTCGATTAACTCAGTTAAGTCAATTTTTGACTGAGTCATATGTATTCCTATTAAATTAATCTACTCGGCCCGAGAAAGGGCTCGGATCACCGGTTTTTCGGCCCAGACTGGTCGATCTGGCCGGGTTTTATAACAATATTACGAACAACTTTTATTTGTTTGCTTAGTTGATTCTTAACCTCATTATTATACTGTTTAAATGCTTCTAAGGCCTCATTTTTGCTCCTTAATAAACATACATAACAGTAACTTGTGCAATCATATATAAATATAATAACATACTTTTTACCTCTTCTAATTTGCACAAACTTTAAATCACAAATATCAGAGTGAATTAGTTTTAGAGAATTCAAGTTCCTTTTAACTAAATGAAACAGTGTTTTGGCTAATTTAGCCTCTACCCATGTTTTGCTCACAAACATGTCATTTTTGGTGAGTACAAACTTATCAGGCTTAAATACTAGCATAAACCCATTTTTTGTTTAACAAAGCTCCAGATATCAAGTTTTTACGAATATCGGGAACATGCAGCACATCGATGAGTGTTACTTCTTTCCCCGATTTCATCATCAACACTACTTTACTTAGACCAACAATTTTAGATATTGCCGAGTTGCCTATGAATAGTTATCGTCCATTAATAGGAGTGTAAGGTGAAAAGATCTCCTTCTCAACTTAAATGAGACGAGTAGTGCTAGTGTCTACGAATCACTCTCGGATTGTCCACCACGTTTGCTTCAAATACAACAGTTGAGAGCATTAGTTCAGATACACCGTTAGACAATTTGTCTTCCTCGGTCAAGTGTTCTTGGTCTTTTTTGTTTTGCTTTTTCTATCGGTAGTCATTTACGATGTGATCAGGCTTACCGCGATTATAGCAATCTCCTTTGAATTTTTTGGCCTTACTCTTTTTCTTGCCATTACTCAAGTGCTTCCTTTTCTTGGTGATATTTGGCTCCACCAAATTGACTTTAGCCTCCATTTGCAACTTTCCAAATTTCTTTTCTGAATTTTGATCATCTTTCTCAATTCTTAATCTTACAATTGAATCTTAAAGTTTGATTTCCTCGCGTTTATGTTTCAGGGAGTTCTTGAAATCTTTCCACATTGGTGGTAATTTTTCGATAATCGCAGCGACCCGAAACGATTCACGGAGTTTCATACCTTTTACATGTATATCGTGTAAGATGATTTGTAGCTCTTAGACTTTATTCATCACTGTTTTAGAATCTATCATTTTGAAGTCTAGGAATTTGCCTACAACGAATTTCTTCAATTCGACATCTTCCGCTTTGTACTTCTTTTCCAATGATTCACATAGTAATTTAGCTGTTTTGACCGAACTATATACGTTGTATAGTGTGTTGTCAAGGCAATTGAGGATATAGTTCCTACACAAAAAGTCACTATGACTCTATGTATCGAATGTTGCTCATTTTTTATGATCCATTGCCTCCTCAATAGTTGAAGCATCTTCTCTCAAGAATTTTACCAAATTCAGAGTTGTGAGATAAAACAGCATTTTCTGTTCTCATCTCTTAAAATCCACTCCCGTGAATTTTTTCGATTTCTCTTTGTGAGCTTTGTTAGGGAATACGACAGATATAGTATTATTTGTCCTTATCGTTTTAAGATTGTTGGCAATTAATGATATAATCGTGCAATACTTTTGGGCATAATATGACTTTAAAAATAATGAACGAAATAAAATTATAATGATCGGAACAAGAATTCGACTCTTTCTCCTTAAGACGATAATGTCCCGCATTGGTGCTGACGATCTCTCGACACTTGTCTCCCAAGATACAACGACCTCTACTTGTAATAGTAGCATTCCAAATTACAAAACTCGACGAACCTACTATGTCTTTTATCTTTCTAAAATTGGAGGACTAAAATGCACGACAATAATATTCGGAATTGAAATGCACAATATGGAATAATGCAAGATAAAATGATTATATTTTGCAAGAGAAAAAACTGGAAAGATTCTGGAATAAATAAAATTCGGAGTATATGAACCTTTATATCGAAGCCAGAAAGTCCCACCAAATCCAAGTCCCAAAATTGAGTAATATAAAATGGTTTATATTCTTCTTGTTTTCTCGTGTGAGATTGTCATTTTTCAATTTCCCACAAATTTTTATTCTCAATTTATTTCAACTTCAAGTGGTCATCTTTTGACCATAATTTTTCATTCATCCTTAATTGGTTTTGAGAAAATAAATATATTAAATTAATCTATTCATGGAGTAAAACACGTGGCCAAAAAAACCTTTTTTCCAACTAACGAGACCCACTAAAATAATTGGTTAAAAATTAGTCAAACCAACTAATTAAAACCAATTTTTCCAACAAGATGGTGAGGAAGGCTTCAAGAACCAAAATTGTCAAGACGAGGACTCGGTAACAAGCAGTTCCTGATTCCAAAATGAGTTTACTAGAAAATTAATTTTCTTCCATCCAGAACTAGGGATTATGTAATACCATCGGAGAATTGTGAATACTCTCTGGTTTATCCTTATAGGAAAGATTTTTACTGAAATTTACTAGACTTGATCAAGTTTTTTCTTGGCTACTTCTGCACACGTCTTTTTCAAAGCCAACTTTGAACTGGTAAAAAAGTATCATATGAAAGAGACTACCAACATACTCCCCAAAAGGCCAACAAGAAATCACAGACAGCTCACACAATGTTTTGCCAATCTTCAGTCAAAATCTCTGTTGCTTTCCCTTCACTTTATCAAAAATCTGAGCAGGGCATTGACTGAATCATGTTTTCTAATCTCCCATCTCCACCCCCACAAAGAAATATCAAGAGTTGCCATTCGAGGATAAATTACAACGACATCAAGCTAGAAATTACATAACTATTTACTTGATCAAAGATTTACATTATGAAAGTAAAATTCTAAAACATCATAAATTAAAGAGGGTGGGCCTACTTTGGCTCCACCCAATAACAAACCTAATGTCATTTGTCGCAATGAATTAAAAAAAAATGTTTACCTTCTTTAATTTCATTCCTCTTCGGGTTTCACAGTTTTTGATTATCTTGGACCAGAAAGTTCCATGCAATGTGCATCATATTCATCATCCATGGACATTGTTATCCCAAACATGCTTGAATGGTCATGATCATTGTCATCATGTCCAAAGGCCATGGTAGGGCGTGACTTGCTATTTTCCCGGGAAAAACTGGTAGTGGTATCGATATAGTTATGGGAGGCTGCCCATTTTTCTGCAAGACCATCGCCTTCCAGCATTCGGACCACCTCGGACATTTTGGGACGATGGGCCGGTAGGTATTGAGTACAAAGTAGAGCCACCTGCAGCATCTCACCCACCTCAATCCTGTCATAATTGATCCCCAACTCCCTATCCACCAACAATTCGATTTTCTTCTCTTGATGTATCTTCTTAACCTGCAATTGCACAAGTTCCAACTTGCTTCATCTTCCCATTTACCAAATTATTAGAACTCTTCAACTACGGGAGAAACAGAACTTTTGCAGTGTTAAACAAAATTATAATATTCCAATCACATAATCCCGAAATATCTTGACTAAAGCAAAGAAACGATGGATAGAAAATGATGAAGTACTCACACTGAAGTGACATAACATTGGAAGCATGAAAAAAAATACCATTTAGTAGCAAAAATATTTTACATTCAAGTGTTGAGCAAGGTCTCTTGTAAATTGTAAGTTATTAGACTTTTTGAATTGATGTGTTATAAAATGTTAATTTCTCCTTCTTTGCCCTTCTCCCCCTCATATTCAACCATGCATTCTCCAAAAAAAACAATTTTTTCATGTTTCTCCATATCTTTCCCTATTTTTTAACCAAATTCTCCAAAAAAGTCACTTACTAAATAATCACTTCAGTTAGGCCTACTTTGGCATTTCACACATTAGAAAATGTTCCAATATCGAAGTACATAATGATCAAAGAAAAAGATGTACCCATTCCAGTAACGCTCCTTTCTGGTTTACTGACTTCCCAAACTCCAGAGCTCTCATTCCAGTTATAAGCTCTAATAAAAGAATACCAAATCCGAAGACATCAGTTTTCTCAGATGATTGGCCAGTCGAGAGATATTCTGGCGCAATATGTCCAACAGTACCGCGAACAGCAGTTGTGACGTGGGATTCAGCATGATCAAGGAGCTTTGCAAGGCCAAAGTCACCAACAATGGCCTCACAGTAGTCATCCAAGAGGACATTTGCTGCTTTAACGTCTCGATGAATTATCTTAGGATCACATTGCTCATGCAGATATAGTAGACCCCTTGCAGCTCCAATCGCAATTCTCTTCCTTGTGTTCCAGTCGAGAGCTGGTTTACCTGTAATCATTAATTTAAGAAATGGATTGCAATATGTAAAAGTAAACAGTACCTTCTCAAGCATAAATTTAGTGCATGGTTTATACACAGTAATAGATAATACATAATAGTACATTGGCTTCTTATTAACACGTACATAGATTTTTTATGCTCCTTAGCAAACATGTCACTAGTGCGCTCCAAATGATAGCCTTGCTTTAGCCATAAGTTGATAATGCAACAGAATATTAACCTAACGGTTGGCAATTTTTTTAAGGAGAAAAATAGACAGCATTTTCACAAATTTTGGGCTCATCGTATTGGAAGATTAGTACTTATATGACTATTTATTTGATTAATGTAGCCTTGAGAGTTTTGTTTAACTTTTTCGACCTAAAATTGATATTTTTTTTTTTGCAACAATGTTACAGGACACAAGATAGAGGAGCATTAAAACTTTATCAATAATGACAAAATTAAGATTTTAATACTTTCCAATTTCTGATAAAATGCTGTGTAATAGATTTGTTTCCTGTTCTTAACTTACACCGGGTTGAGGCCCTGATCTAGAAGTAGGCTTATTCACCCCCCACCCAAGTACATAGTTACCAGCATAGGAGAGTAGACAGACAACTACCTGACAAGAACATTAAAGGAACACAGTATAGGTATAGTAACAATTGGCCAAATGCAAGCTTGTAAACAGGCTCTAACCTCTAAGCCTTGATGCCACACTGCCGTTAGACATATAAGGATACACTAGAAGTCTCTCATTCGGTGTGGCACAATATCCAACAATGCGGAGCAAATTCCGGTGAACTGCTAGGCTGATCAGTTCCAGTTCAGTTCTAAATTGTGATTCCCCAGTAGTTCCCGTCACATCCTTCAGTCGCTTCACTGCCACCAACGTGCCGTCCCCCAACTTCCCCCAGTAAACATTTCCAAACCCCCCGGAACCAAGTATATTCTTGGAGCTGAAATTATCCGTTGCATTTTGTAGCTCCCTGAATGTGAAGCCTCTAAGGTTGCCTAACTTTACTAGGTCCTCTTCTTGCATATCTGTAACAAAATTCACTTTTACAACACAAACTGATAGAAAAGATGTTTGAAGAAAAAATAATCTATTATATATCATATTACATTTACACTTGAAGTGAGAAGCACTCACCAGTAATGTATAGAATAGACTGCTTTATCTTGTTGTTTCGTCTCCAGACCAGATATCCTAATGCTAATAGTAAAACGGAGACAACACTAAGGCTGACTCCGAGTGCAATTGCTAGTTTCTTGGATTTGTTTTTTCCTAGAATGTTGCAGGAATGCGAGTATTAGAGACATAATTAGGGTCTTTGCACTTGAACATATTCACAGAGAAAGAATCATTAGATTACCCGAAGAGGAATTTATGGAGAAAGAAAGAGGGTCGGCCGGGATTAATGCAGAACAATTTTCATTAGAGTGGCTTCCACAAATTAGTGGATTACCCAAAACACTACAACAAAACAATAAATAAATAAATAAATAAAAAGTACAAATGAATTAGTAAATTATATGTTAAACAAATGAATACATACAAACAATCAAGAAAATAAAAGGTAGCAATGAATTAGTAAATTATGTTAACAAATGAATACATCCAAACACACACTTGTTCTACATGAATGTCTTAAATGAACACTTGCCATAGAATTATATTTGACTATAGGTACTGTCATGTCATGTATGTTATCATAAGTACAGAGAATAAAGCTTACATAAATGTTTTGGTAGGAAAGCTGGGAAGAGGTCCACTGAGATTGTTGTAGGACAAATCCCTGAAAAATCCAACAAAAACAGAATAACCAATAATTCACTTGCTCAACCAAAACCTCTATTGCTATATGATTCAGAAAATGTATCAATTATAATTAGAAAACAATTTAGGGCGTGTAAAGTATGATTAGGCTCCAATAACTCAACAACCAACAACAAAAACAAAATATAGGGTCTTACAAAAAATGAACAGAACAGTACTCACAAGAAAGTAAGTTGAGGTAGCCTGGCTAAAGACAGAGGAATAGCCCCACTGAAACTATTATTGTTCAACCTCCTGCTCATTACATGACAAATCATAGCAATAGACCGTACAAACAAAGTCAAAGAAAGAGATGGCACATAATATAAGTTATACATGAAAGAACAAAACAGAAAATTTAAATTTTGCTAGATATAACCATGGAAAATCTCATACTTACAGATATTGAAGACAATTCAAGAAACCAAAAGACTCAGGTATATGACCAAAAAACTTGTTATTGGAGAGATCTAGTGTATGAAGTTTTGGAAGATTTCCAAGCTCATTGGGAATATGCCCAGAAATATTGTTATTTTGCAACAATCTGCATTAGAAAAACATGGGAATTTCAGAATGGAGCCTCAGTGGCTTTAAAATTCACTATAGTAATTAACGTTTGCCAGTTTTCTTACACTTGTCTTAGGTTCGTAAGGTTTGCTATCATCCAAGATAAAGAACCTGATAAACCTTGGCTAGGAGCTCCTCTGTGTCATATAAATGTTAAGAATCCAGGACAAAAAAAAAAAGGCGGGTCAATTTTGTATATGGAAACCCCGAAATTAAGCTGAAAACATAAAGACTTACAGGGCAGTGACGACATTATCAGAGTTGCAAGTGATCATAGACCAGCTACAGGGATCCACTGAGTTTTCATCCCAATTGCCAAGAACTCCATGAGGATCATTTAAAGCATCCCTTATAGCAATCAAAGCTTCAACTACAACCCACAAAAAAACATCAAATTTAGTGCAGTAAATTTTACTTTTATGAAGGAAAATTTGTTCAGTGTGTAGTGGGTACCTTCAGGATTGCGGCCCTCATACGCAAGGGAACGACTGAAGAAAACTGATAGCAAGGAAAGGAGGAGGAGGGTGTTGCTTGATATCAGGGACATGATTTTCCAGTGAAAATTATGTATGAAACACCTCATCCAGTGCTAAGAAAGCAACAATAAAGCCAAACAACACACAACTTCTAGCGATTCACTCTCTACGTTCTATTTACTTGGGCTCTATCCATTCAAGAAATACCAGGTCATGATCAAGAAAACTTGGGGAAAGAAACAACAAGGACAGGAGTGTCTTACAATTGTTTCACAAAGATCATGTATGTAGACTGTAGTACTCTCTCTCTCTCACACACACACTCACACAGACATTAGCTCGCGCTCTCTGCTTTTTACGAAGTGGCCATCTTTTTCTTGAATATTTTTACACTGTTTTTTTCTTCTCCAGTCCTTTCCCTGCAGTGAATATAGAATATTGTGGAGCGATGCAAATATGAAAAGAAGGGTGAGAGGACTAAATGAAAAGAGTGCTAGTTGTGCCTCTGCACATAAAAGTGTCTGCATATATGTGTTTCTTTGTTTCACAACTTTTCCTTTATCCCTAATCTTTTTCTTTGTACAATATACATAATATTTAGATTTTCCTTCATAGTTTCTTTCTTTTTTCACAAATTTTGTATGGGGCTGTGTGTGTTTTTGTGGGGTTCTCAACTTGAGCTTTTGCTTTTTCTCACTTTTTTAAATTGCCATTTTCCCGATACTGTGTGGATGTGAGAGAGAAAGAGAATCAGGTGGGGGCTGATATGGAGATGTCAGTGACAGGGAGAGGTTGGAAGCTCAGAATTTGAGAGTGGCTGCAATTTGCCATGGGATTAATTCTCTATCTGCAAACACTCTAACCCATCACTCAATCTCTCTGATGAATTGTTGTAACGAAAAGATCAAGTGGAATAATGGGCATTTAGCAAGAAATGCAATGAAATTGGATTTTGGGAATTGATGTGAGATTCAAATCCCAGTGGTGTTTGCTGCAGAATCTGTGTATTTTTGTTCCTTTTGATACTAAAGATTGGACTACACGGTGCCCTCTTCCAAGTTCACAACGCCCCCTAATTATTACTCCTCCTGTCTTTTCTTGTTTTTAACTCTATTTTTAGAAAAATATATATAAATAACTTCTCGCTGGATCGTTTCTCGTGTTCGGAAGGAGTGCTTTAATTGAAACTGAACCTTGAAAATTTATATGTAACTAAAATAATTCCATTTACAAGTTAATCGTAATTTAATGAATGATTCTTATTCTTGAAATTCCGAACAAATTGACCTAACGAACACTCCTAATTGTGTAAATTTAGAAAATGTTAATTTTTATTAAAGCAAATGTTCCAAATATAATCTATTAAAAGAGAATGGATTTTTTTTTTATTTGTTTGCATTAATCATGCCACACATTTTATTTAATTTAAAAATATTTTAGTATAGAAGAGAAAAGATAGATGGAGACTAAGATTTTAGCTGGTTCAATAATAAATCAAATGCTGTAAAAATAATAATCATGTACCTGATTTTAAATATATATTTTTAAACACAAATCAAACTCATCTATCTACAATATTTAGTCCATGTTTGGTATAGATTAAGATCGAATTTTAATAAATTTTGATAAAAATTGATAAAATGAGTGGTGACAAGGTCGTGGACCCCATTAAATGTGTAGTTAAAATTAATTATTGACTTTAGATTTTAATCTGAACCAAACGGGGACTTAAAAAGTGGGATTGAAGAAAAACTTTTGAAAGACAATAATACCCTCATTAATTTTATATAAATCCCAATTCATCTTTCAATTATTATTATTATTAGAATTTGAAAAAATTTATAACCCACTACTCAATTATATATTATTTGAATTTATAACACAATATGGGAGAGTTTTTGATGTGAAGGGCTACTTGTGTATCTCTTTATTTTTTGGTAAAGTAGCTAAGTATGTTGCGTATTTTTAAAAACATTTCGAAATGTTTCAAATGGTGTAGTTTCAAATGTTTGCTATTTTCGTCTATCTTTGCATTATTTGTTTTGCTTAAAAATGATAACAGTAAAACATATCATGTGCTTGTATCAGCACTTGAACGTTGACAGTTTGAAAAATTTTGCAAATTAAGAGTAGGCTTAGGCTTACTGTATATGGTTTTCTATGATTGCATTTTATAAGTTTTTTTTTTTTCTTTCTATAATTGCTTATTTGCTGCAGCTTTGAGATGGAATAAATAAAAAGGAGATCCCCTTGACACATGAAAACAAAAGATTGAATATTCCATTTTTTATTTCCATGGCCTAAACAATATCAAAATAAGTCTTATTCCCAATAAATTCAAAGTTGGCTACATGAGCCCTCTTTTATCATTTTGGTCGGTTCAAAATTTGAACAAAGTTATGTCCTGGTTACCAACCCTCTTCTTATACTAAAGCTAGGGACTACCTATGAAAAACATTGATGAAGTTCATTTTGCCCAAAATTTTTCAAATATAGGGTTTGTTTGATGGATATTATTAAGGAAAGAATATATTTTAAATAGTGATATGACATGAAATATGCGGTCAAAAGATAAGGAAATGTTATTGATGTGATGGAAAATATTATTTTATTGAAAAATGTGTGGTTAAAAATGAGTTATGAAATAATGTTTTTTGAAAGAACGTGTGTCAATTAGGGGCATAATTAAGCAATCAAACACAAACTAATACAATCATGTCCGAATGTATAAAATGAATGGAGAAACTAAGAGAAAAGTCATATGAGCCTATGACATTAATAAAGCGGATTCACTCCCTTCCCCTTCCCCCTTTCATTGGTTATGCTATCATCAACGGTTTCGCTTGAGACCAGATTTTATTTTTCGAATGTTTTATAAGTTTTGAAAAACATATATTTATATAATTGAAGCACCAATGGCCAACAAAAATACAATATAAATTGTTGATAAAACTTTAAGAGATATGTTGGACAATTCAAAACCATTTGGTAGAAAAAAAATTGTGTTCGGAGGAGATTTTTGTCAAGTACTATTAGTCATCCCAAGAGCAACAAGACAACAAACAATTAACTGAAATTTAATTAGGTCGTATGTTTGCGAGAAAATGAAAAAGTTGCATCTAAATCAAAATATGTGTGCTCAAAATGTCAATCAATTTGCACCATAATTGATCCAAATTGATAATGGAGCAACATCTTACATAGAAGACGATTTCATCAACTTACCAAAGGCAACTATGTCACACTTTCTCAAAGAGTTTCAATGCAAATAACAATTTTTTTGGTAAAAGTAGAAATAAATATCATATACAAAGAAGTATTATTGTAATCAAAACATTACATTTCAGTTTACTCAACCTTTTCACATTATATACATAATTTCATAAGAAAATTTATTTATATATTTTTTTAATAATTTTATTTTTCCTTTAAAAATATCAATTACCACAACTATTTTCAAAAACAATATTAATACTTCAAAAATATTACGCTTATCATTCATCTGATATATAAGACGTGCAATGCACGTGCTTACTATTAGTTATATTAAAATGTCATTGTGCACCATTGGAACGAGAAAAGAAGGGATACAATCGATCTAGGTCTAAATATCTGAGAAAAAAGTAGCAAAATTACACTAGATTATGAGTGATATGAAAAATAAAATAACAAGAATCATATATTACATTTTTTTTTAAGAGCTTCAATGTCTAAACAAACTAAAATAGTCAAAGAAGAGAGCCGTAACGAGTTGAGTTGTTGCATAGTAGTCAAAGCATCAACTGATGTTAAAGTTTGGGATGCAATAGATTTGTTTCTTCGGCACTTTGACCAATAGAATCTTCATGGTATTTAGTTATTGATGATTTACTAGTAATTTTCACCTAAAAGTAAATTGTATCCCTGGGCATATTCAAAGACATCTATCGCGAAAGAGAAAAAAAAAAAAAAAAAGGTTAATACACTTTGAGAATCTTATCAACAATATCTATGGGACGAATAATTCTTTTATTGGTCATTATCTTCATTCTTCCGCATTTTAAAATTTCCATTCTACAATTCGGAAAGAATTACACACCTTTTCATCACTCTACTTTTTTTCTATTTTTAATTTAAAATCATCGAATGATGACAAGTGCCAGTAGATTAAAATCAAAGGAGTCCCTTTTCGACGGTCCAACAAGTCATCTACTTGAAAGAACCTTCACCCCTGCAGTGGGCTCTTCCTTGAATTATTCTAGTTGCAACATCATGAATAAATCATCGAGAGAAAAAATTAAAATAACTCAAAACTTCACAATAGATTACAAGACGATTGAGTGAAAATCTTTTATTATGATCGTATTATTTTGAACTATTATGTCATAAATAAGTGATGCATGGGAATTGGCAAATCGAAATCTTTGTGGAAGTGCGTTTATTCTTCCACGCGGTAGTAGAAGAGATTTTGCCTTTGAATTCGATAATTTTAAATTTAAAAGCCATAAAAAGCATAAAGCAAATTCGGATTTCAATTCAAAAGCAAAAGTAGCATTGGCACCCCACTCCCCATACTAATCTCTTATTTTCGGTTTCTACTTATTTTTATTTAGTGCTGCTTTTTGATTGTGAAAAAGCAAGTCCGTCGGTCCATGTGCATAATAGTGGTACGAGGGTGGAATCCAAAGCCATGGGAGAAAAAAGATTTGTTGGGAGATTTAAGTATTAAATGGAATTTATTAAAAACAAATTAGCAGTCAGTCAGTCAGGTAATGATTGTAAATTCAGTATTGCCATCATCATTATGAAGGATAGATTGACTGCTAATAGTAATTAACTATTTCTCACCCAATCTCTAAACCAATCACTCTACATAGACTAGCTCAAAAAAGGAAACATGTCAATACATAATTGGAAAAAAAAAAAAAAAAACTCAAACAAGTGCTGCCAAGTCAATATGTTTTTTCATGTCTTTGAACATGTTCAATCATCATTACTGATCTCTAAAACACATAGAATGGAAATTGGACTTTTAACTTTTAACGTTTAAATCCAATTTGGTAGAGATTAAAATTCAAATTAGAAGTTAATAATTAATTTTAATCGTAAGTTTTATAGAATTAATAATTTTTTAACAATATAATTAATATTTTTTTTTATCAAAATCAACTACAAATTTGATTTTAACCCCACCAATTAGAGGATTAATTCTCTGATTGGTCATTGAACTTTGAACAAAGTTCCCAAAGAATCACTGAACTTAAATTTTTTTTCCCCATTAATCACTGAACTTTACAAAATGTGATCTCATCGATCACAGATTGATGTATGAAATTATATTTTGTAAAGTACAATAATTAATTGGGAAAACTTTTGAAATTCAGTGACCTCTTAGGAACTTTATACAAAGTTCAGTAGCCAAAAAGGAAATTAACGTTCAGTGACTAATGAGAAACTTTTGAAATTTAGTGACTAACGAGAAACTAGAGCCTTACGTTCAATAACCAATCAAGTAATTAACCCCCATTTTTTTATTATTTTTTATTATTTTTAAATTTTTTTTACTCATACTCCATAATTTTATTCTCTCTAGTATAGCCAAATTTAGTAAAAGGAATAACAATTTATCCTGAGATAACTAACAAGTTTTTTTGCTGACCTCTCTAAGATCAAAGAGGCAACAGAGATCCATGCAGTCAATTATTTCGAAAGAGAACCTCTTTAGGATTGATCACTTAATATTATTCAATTTTGGAATTCATACACATCTTCATATAGGAATCTAATAAATTTCAAAGTTGAATAGTGAATACTATTAAGCCCCTGTTTGATGCACATTTTTTGAAAATGAATGCATTTTTACTGTTGATGTGATGGAGAATATGTGGTTGAAAAAGAAAGAAAAATTATTGATATGATGAAAATATTATTTTATTGAAAAATGTGTGGTTGAAAATAAGTAGAAGAATGAAAATGAAAAAATAATGTGACTCAAACATGACCTAAATGATTAATGTTTAAGGGGTTTTCTTTCAAAATAGTTTACTGCATAGACCTCAGTTGCCTCTTTGATCTTACGGAGGTCATCAAACAATCTTATTGGTTATCTCGAAATTAAAGATTATTAATTTTTTTATGTTTTACAATGCTAGAGAGAATGAAATTGTCAAGTATGAGTACAAAAAGGGCAAAAAAAAAAGGAAAGTACTAAAACAAAAACATAAGAACTAATAAAAATGAGAATTAATTAATTGATTGATCATTGAACTTTGCATAAGGTTTCAGGGGGTTACCGGATTTCAAAAGTTTCTCCGTTAGTCACTGAACGTTAATTTCTTGATTGATCACTGAACTTTGCGTAACGTTTTCAAGAGGTCACTGAATTTCAAAAGTTTCCCCGTTAGTCACTGAATTTTATGAAATGTAATCTCATCCATCACTCAATGATTGATATGATTACATTTTGTAAAGTTCAGTAGCTAACGGAGAAACTTTATAAATTCAATGACCCACTGTCACATTACGCAAAGTTTAGTGACCAATCAAGGAATTAACCCCCAAATTGCACTAAGACTGAATGCCCCAGGTCGGAGCTAAATATAAATGATGCTCTTATGAATTCTAAATCCATAAAACAATGAGCCATTGGTACAAGACATCATTGCCCAATTCCTCGTACGTTTTTCTTATGGCCAATTTACACAATAGGGAAAATTAGAGTGGTAAATTGAAAAATATTGATTTTTGTTTAAAATTGCAAAATTACAACAAGAGATGGTGCTTAAAGAAAAGTATAACAAAATACCGTTCATGTAGTATCTTGACGTGTGTGCAGGGACGGGGGGTGGGGGGGGGTGGGCACTGGGCCAGGCTAGGGACTGCAGCTCAGTCCAGTCCCCAGCCCACTGAATTTTTTAGGTAGAAAAAAAAATTGTGTAAAAAAAAAAAAATTCATGTGTAATTTTTTTACGTATTAGTTCGGTCTGTAATCTGGTCCTGGATCCGTTCCTTTGTGTATGTATTTTAGCAAATTACATATTACAATAATTATAACTTGCACTATGTTTCGATCATGCTATAGTGTTATTTAACTTTTTACAATGATTACTTATACTTTGTGTAATCGTGTTATTGTGTATGTAAATTTTTAGAAATTGTAACTTACATTTTATTTAAAATATTGTTAGAAAGTGTTAATCATTGTTACAACACATAAATTTTTCAAAACTAAATACCATATGAAAATCGTCAAGTCTCCGCTTCCATCCACAACAATTCACCAACGCCACCAGAATTAAAAAAAAAAAGAAGGTAGAAATAGGATGAAATTTCATATCCTCTGTTTTTTATTTTTTTATTTTTCAAATGCATCACCTTGAAAATCAACATAAGATATTCAAGTAATTAAAAGTGTTATCCAAGCAAACTAAATCCATATTAGTTGAGTTTCTCACCAACTTTAAGACCCCTCTTCTCATAAAGCAAAATAAAACTTATCAAGACAAAGTCAAAAATAGAATAAATCAAAATAAAATGTAAATAATATGTGACGACGACGTCAAACACTTGTTGCCTGTTTATACCGCAAGTATACGTGTCATAACAAGTAATATAGTAGATCTATTAGTCCGAATGATCGTTTCTATGAAGACTTTATTCAATTTATAATTTACTATTTTGACTCCCAATTGACGAAAAATAAAGAATAGTTTGTAAATTAATTATTTAAATTATATAATTATATTAATTTTATCTAAACGCGCACAATCAAATCAAATTAGGGTTTTAAAGTATGAATGTAGATGTCAGGACTTACAATTTCATCTAGTGATCACCTTCAATTTGTAGTTGATCTAGCATTCGGGAAGACAAACTTCCATACGAGGATGGATGTAATGAATATGTTCAAAAATGCTCTAATATCTCGAGGTTTTTGAATACGTGTGGGACAATTAAATATGTGGACTGATTGATGCAATCTGGTTGAAATTAATTCCACATACAATATGGAGTTTGACAGAGAGTGGTTAGACTCATTCCCACCTAACAACATCACAAACACAGAATAGTTCGGTATTAAACATTTTTTTTCCCGCGAAAGAGAATTGCCGTTTGAGGGTGAAATCACGACCTTTGCTCAACATTTATTTTTGAGAGCTGAGATCATCTTTTGGCCTCTCTCCATTAACTCATTGAGGATTATCAATTCTCTATTTTGATTGAAGGCCCAAAGGGGGAGTAGGACTCCTATTTAGGCCACTCTCTGTTATCCCAGTTGAGGAAATTCATACAAAGATTTGACTAAGCTAAGCAAAGAACCTAAAGAGGACTCGACTTCTTTTGTCCTCTGCTAACCACTATCTCTTGGGAATTAAAAGAATATTTCTTTGCCTCATTAAAGGCCCCATATTGAAAAAGTATTCGATATCATATTTCTTTGCCTCAGAAATAGTCTCGAATTAGTAGAATATATGAAGTTGGATTTCTAACCAAAATATCAGGGATGGAAAGATTATCTCTGATTGAAAATACCACAATTATACTTGACTTTGTTTTTTAACATTTGTTGCCTTTGTGATATGATCCAAAAGTCGACCCCGACGAAACCGAGTCCAGGACGAGACCTGTTGATTATCGAAGGAGGCACGATGACACGTTCGAGGACAAAGCGGGTGAAAGAGACGATGTGATTGTTTGCTCAAGTTATGGTGGACGAAGTGTCAAAGTTAGCAAGTCAAGAAATAAGTTTCATGTTGAACCCGGAAGAAGAAACCAATGGATCACCTCGGTTCAAGCAGCAAAAGAGTAGCGTGGATGAAAATGTGCATGACTTTCAGCTTGGGTGTCGAATTTTCGCCCATGAGTACATTCCGGAATCGTCACGAAATTCTGCACAAGAAAAAATGGGAGTTCAAATTAAAGTCATGCGACTGCATGGTGAAAAATACCATGCGGTCACATGGAGGTATACCAAATGCAAAAGTTTGATTTCGAGTTGTTCCATGCGACCGCATAGAAAAACACCATGTGGCCGCATGACTATTTTGAGGAGCCAAAATTTCATTTTTTCCGAATTTTCCTTATTTCACTAGGATTCTAATTTATTGCAATCTTTTGTTATTTTAGTAAATTAATTCCGGTACAATTAGGGTTTTAAGCTTGCCCTATAAATACTTGGTCATTATTCATTGTATGGACTTTTTGACAAATTTATTATTGAGATATATTAGAGAGGTTATTGTGCTTTTCAAATCTTGTTCTTCTTAGAACATTCTAAACTTATCAAGAGAATTCTTGTGATGTTCAACACCGAGTGCGGATCACATATTGTGTAATCAATAGGTCTTTCAAACTTTGTTTTTATTTGGTTGTTTGGTTCACTAATTCTTGGTTCAAACTCAAAATCGGGATTATTCTTTGTGCTTTCTTGGGATTTTCAATCTCGTTGTGGGTTGCGTAGTATTCGTTGCTACGTGATTCTCATCACTTGGAATACTTACGGAGCCAAAATATCATTTATTGGCTTTGGGTTCTTTGGTACAAATGCCCCGATATCAATAAAAGTTCATATATTTCACTTCGACCTCCGTCCACTATAATCTTCGAAAAAATTGATTAAATCATGCCGTGATTGAAATAGCAATCCTACATTTTAGGACTACCAACACCAAAGCATCAAAATCTTTCATTTCACGTGAAAATGAAACTTGAACTTGAGGACTAATGTGACCTGCTGAAATAATTATTATCCTCATGGGCTTCACATCAGCCCCAAAAGGGTTCCATTACATGTACACATTCAACAAAACGAATTTTCGGACTCGGTCTCTAAAGCGTATCAAGTCAAAAATGTATCTGATCATTAAATATCTCCTTATTGAGGAAACATACACTCTCAATTACTTGGCTAAAAGGAAATTGGCAGCCTCGTCCAAATAGCAGCATTAAATCCCTCGACTCGATCTCTGACATAGACGTAATTTATGTGCAAATTCTGATACAATCATAATAACATAGATTTCAGTTCAATAAAATCGTACATGGACATAATGAATTGCATGACAAAGGTTACTAAAGTAGAAACCTCAAAGCGAATCTTGGAAATTGGACTTAAACATAACTTTCAACATAATTATGAGGGATGTCAAATAATAAAAACATACAAAATGCCCCTAAAACGTCTATAAATAGGGCTATTTGTAGAATTGATAAAATGTTTGAAAAATTAAGATCCAATCCTCCACTATCTAAAAGTCACATTGGATCAAGGAAAAGTTAAAAACACATCCCTATTCAAGGGTAATTTCCAACAAAAATGAACGGAATTAAGCCACTTGTCCCGGCTCAATGACCGGGACAAGTTCCAGGGCGCCGAGGTGGCGCCCTGTAATTCGAAGTCAGCTCCCCCTCCAATGTGAGGGCGCCACCTCGACGCCCTGGAAAGGGCCCGGAATTTGGCCATGTTTTTCTAGTAGGGATGAAGTAAACGATGAAAACTCTATCTTTCTTTTATTCTGCAAAATTCTTGGATCCTAAAACCTTGACAATTGGCTTTAAAAATATTATCCAATTTTTTAGGTCAACAAATAGGGCCTTACTATTAAAATAATACAAAAAAAAACTGAGACATGAAACGATGGGAAAGAGGAGGAGGGGGGGGGGGGGGGGGGGGGAAAAAGAAAGAAAAAAAGAGAAGTGAAAGAAATTCAGTAGCAAAAACTCACCTAATCTTGGTTTCTCGATTCATCAAAGGTCTACTGAGAAGTTCTAAGAAAGTTATTTTGCACTGTCGAAATAGTGTAAAAATAAACCAAAATATATTTTAAATTTAAAAATAAAAAAGAACATATAAAATTAGAGGTGTCAATCCGGGTGGTCCGGGCCGGGTCGGCCCGCCTACATGTGAGCCCGGTAACGGCCCGCGTGAAAAAAAGCCCGCCCGCTGCGGGTTCCGGGCCGGTTACGGGTCGGCCCACAATTTTGGACTACAACCCAGGCCCGCCCGCTAACCCATCCGGGTCGAGCCCATGCGGGTCACGGGTCGCGCGGGTCGCGGTTCGTTCCGATTTTGACCCGTATGATTGTATAAATAAAATTATAAAAATATAGAATTTTTCATATTTATAGCAAAAAATATATTTTTTTATTAAATGTAAACTAAGAATTGAACAAAATGATAAATTCATAATTATATCAAGAAATTTTTATATAGAATTCAAATTTAATGTTACATGAATTATTTATAACTTTGCAAACTTCTACAACATTATCATCTTCTAAATTTATTGGAGAGCAACTATTATTGAAAATAGGATTTTGAGAAAAAGAATCGCGAGAATCCATAATATAGTAGGATTAAAAAATTTAGTAGTGACTAGTGAGAACCGAGAAGAAAGAAATATAATCAAGATGATTATGATATTTGCAATTGAATAATTGTAATTGTAGTAAGGTAGTAACAAGTATAAATATATAATAACTAATGAGAGAGTATTGTAAAAATAATCTCCCCCCCTTTTTTTAATTTTTGTTTTATTTTTTTTATTTTTCAATTTTTTTTTACGGGCCGCGGGTTAACCGCGGCCCGTGGGGGTGCAACCCGCGAAACCCTCGGGTTACACCTCTTTGGCCCGTGAACCGCCCGCACGGGTCACGGGTCGGCCCGCGGTCCCGGTTTTCACGGGCCGGTTTTTACGGGTCATGGCCGGCCCGTCCGTCTTGACACCTCTATATAAAATTGAGTTGCAAAAGCTCACAAAACACTGAAATTTTTAATATATTTTATTTATTTTTTAATTCATCAAAAGCCAACTAAAAAAAAAAGGAAAGAAAAGAAATCAAAGGCACCTGGAGAAAGTGAAGAGAAAGAAAGAGAGAGAGAGAGAGAGACTTATTTTTCTACTTCTATTGTTATTTAGCTCCAATGTAATTGCAATCCTAGTCTAGATGGTGTTATGCGACATTAAGCCTCCATTTGGCCCCCATTTTTTTTCTATTACATTACATTAATTTTTTTTCTCTTCATTTCAATCACACATTCATCAAATAAAATAATATTACACACAAATCTAAAACTTTTCATTACTTTTCTACCACACATTTTTCCATCAATCACTATTCCAAAAAATTTCAACACACTAAAATGGGGGCCAAACGGGGGCTAAATGATAAGTGGTAGGGCTGTAAGCAAAAACCGCCAAACCGCCAAACCGAACCGAAATAGCAATTTCGAAACCGGCGGTTTGGTGCCACGTGGACCCGTCAACGAAATGGTTTTGAACTAAACCAAACCGTTCAAAAACGGTTTGGTTTAGGTTTGAGAATTTTAATTATGGTTTGAAACCAAACCGGACCGGCGAAAAATATATAAAATAAAAAATTGATTTTTTTAAAAATTTATCCAAAATTTCAATTTTGTAAAATTGAATAATTTTGTTATTTTGTAGGTATTTTTGTCAATTTCTAATTTTCTATTAATTATTAAGATTTATGACCCGCCCAAACCTAATTATATATAAAAAAAAAGGTCCAAATTTGAAAGAAGTAGCACTAAACAGCTCAACCAAAGTCCATATACTTACAAGTCACAACCTTAATCTTCCAATTTCCATTTCTCTCACTCGCAACTCGATAGTCGCAGCTTCGCTCCCCGCGGCGCCTCCTAGTTTCCCCAAAATCGTCAACGCCCTTGAAATCTCGAACCTCCCAGTCGCTGGTAGTGTACGTTCGCCGGTATTATTAGACTATTTCAGGTTCTTGCATATTTATTTGATCGTGAGTAAGGCTTAAAATTGAAATTTTGTCACTTTCTAGTTGAGATTTGTTTACATATTTATTGATCGTGAGTAAGGTTTAAAGTTGAAATTCGGGCTATCAGGTGCGCAAAATTGAAATCTCGAACCTCCCAGTCGCCGGTAGTGTACGTTCGCTGGTATTATTAGACTATTTCAAGTTCTTGCATATTTATTTGATCGTGAGTAAGGCTTAAAATTGAAATTTTGTCACTTTCTAGTTGAAATTTGTTTACATATTTATTGATCGTGAGTAAGGATTAAAGTTGAAATTCGGGCTATCAGGTGCGCAAAAGACATTTGTTTACATATGAGAGAATATGTATAATTCCGTGTTAAATTGCAGAAGATGAAGGTGGGTATATATAGTGGAATGGGGGAGAAAAATATTTGCAACTTGTCTTTTGGAAGCCATTATTAGATGGATCCGTGTCTTAATTCTTTTTTTTTTTTTTCCAATTTGCTAATTAAAATTTTTTTTGTGTATGAAAGACAAAATTGATCATGAGTTCTGTGGCTTCTTGAGTATGTGAATGTTTCTTCCTTTTGCTAGTTCTGTGACAAAATTTGATATTTCTTGAGTTCTGTGACAAAGTTAATTCGTTTATTCCTTTTGCTAGTTGAAAATGGACATTATTATTTTTTTTGGACCTTATATTTATTTTAGTGAACTTGTATTGTATCTTTATCGTAAAATATTATTCTAAAACGTCAAAAGGGCGAATAAAAAACTATACTTTAGTTTTTTGTGATTTTACTTTTATTTTGTTGGTATTTAAATTTATAGTAAATATATTTAGTTTGTTTTAGATCTATTTCTAGTAAGATATAAATATATATTGAATTAATGGCATAAAAGTAGATACTAGACAGGAAAAAAATATACGCGAAACCGGCGGTTTAAAATCGGACCAAACCGTTAGGTTTAGGTTTGAGTTTTTTTGAAACCGGTCAAAACGGTTTGGTTTAGGTTTGAGCTTTTCTCAAACCGGTCAAAACGATTTGATTTGAAAATTTGTCAAAAACCCCAAAAATCGGACCGCTTACACCTCTAATAAGTGGAATTACAAGACTCATTTAATTTCACATTTCATTTAGCTTATCATCTATCGCCACCTAAAGTAGATTTACAAATCGAATGGGGCTACATGACATTATTTTTCTATTATATATTATGTGACTTTTCTTGTTAATTTAATTTATGAAGTATTCTAGTAATCCCAAATAATGTTCGAAGAAAATATTTTTGATTTTATTTGCTTCCATTCTCTCTTGGTTGGATGTAATATATTAAAGTAATGTTATTTATAATCAATGACTACTGTATGACAACTAGTTATATGAGTCTTCAATCTAATGCCTCAAATAACAAGCTACTACATGAGATAACTATTGTAGTCGTTAATCTTGAATAACATTATTTTATATTAAGATCATGTTTGATGCCTCTAAAAAATTGATTAAAATTTAAGTCAAAATCAATAATTAATTTTAACCACATATTACATACGATCTATAATTTTTCAATCATACATTCTATCAACTTTAATCAAAATCTGCTCAAAATTTGATTTTAAATTCTACCAGACAAGGGCTAAATGATAACATATGTGGTTCAATTTATATGAATTAATGTTAACTATAAATAATGAAGGGCATTGTTGACAATATATATATATATAAAAGCGCAAAAGTTTTAGCCAAAATACCAAGAATTTTTCATAATTAATTCTTTCAGGAATAAGCATTTCACGAAGTCAAGAATAAGTATTAGCGAGGCGGGGAATAAACATCTCGCGAATAACTTTCGAACCATCGAATTCTTAAAGTAGCCTTAGGTAGATGATGCGTTATAGTTAGGATCGACGATAATGAGTGGCGAGGAATAAACATATCGCAAAGCCAGGAATAAGCATCCGACGTGACGAGGCGGGGAATAAACATCCCGCGAATAACTTTCGAACTATCGAATTCTTAAAGCAGCCTTAGGTAGATGATGCCTTACAGTTAGGATCGACGATAATGAGTGGCGAGAAATAAAAATATCGCAAAGCCAGGAATAAGCATCCGACGTGACGAAAAATAAACATCTCATAAATAGTTCTCGAACTATCTTATAAGCGGTCTCGAATACACGAAATTTTAGAACTAGGCTCGACGATAGTAAGAGACGATGAATAAATATCTCGTGATGCTAGGAATAAGTATCTAACGATTTGCCTCTTCCTTTTTTTCTAGGAACTATGACTCATAGAATGCTGCTTTTGATAATAAAAAATCCACGAGTTAGAGATTGCTTTCAAAAATGTGAGGTCTTACAAACTAGCCTTGAACATGCGAGGTCTTAAAGTTTGCCTCGAATAATGGAATCCATATAAAATGATAAATATATCCTTTGAATAAGAGAAATATTCGGCTAGAACACCACATGATGCTGAATTTCTATTTCACATTCCATAATTCACATCTCGACAGACCAATTTAAAATGTTAATGTAGCACTATCTATTCATTAGATCTTTCTAAACCATAATGGATCTAAACACAAAATGAAAATAGTATAATTTCCACGTGGTTCCACCAATAACCACTCCACTAGAGGCAAGGATTGAAGAATAAATAATTCCAAAGATAACATTTTTTTTAAATACTTTTATTTACACTGGAGTTTCCACCATGGGATCTTGTTTCACTTTCAAAATTCTTGTGGGGCACTCATAAAAATGCGGGTGAACTCTACATGATGATCATAGAGGCAATGTGTATTTAAAGCCAGCTTAAACTCATCCCCAGATTCCTCAAAATAAAGCTCAATAGGTATATGAATTCTTGAAAGTGGAAATTACTTTTGGAGAAACAATTTCTAAAATCAGATTTTAAGGTTTAAGTTTCAAAAATCAGATATTTTATATATAGATATAAAATTTTTATATTTAATTAAATATTAATAATAATATTATAAAAATTAAGATATATACACCCACCCCCACCCCCACCCCCTAAATTTATTTTCAAACCCTAAACACATCACTCTCTTCTCGCTGCCGACCAACTCTCCCCTCTCTCCGTCGTCTTCTTCTTTCTTCTCATCATTGTCGCCTCCGAGATAGCCAACCACCACTATATCACTGGCTTACAATCCAGCAGGCAGTAGGGCGACCGCCATGCTCGGAGCGTCGCATCGTGAGGTATCGCCTCTGTGCCTCACCTTCTCCAGCAGCGGCGATACTCACCTTCTCCAGGAACTCTGCTCCAATTGCCTTCTCTAGGAGCTCTGCGTCAATCACCTTCTCCAGGATCCCACATATGAGATCTACTTCCGTTTTGGGGATTTAAATTCAATAGCAATAGTTGGAATTCGATTTTGCAAAAATATGGTTTTCTCGTTTCTATCACTTTTTCTGATTTTGTGGTGCCCGGAGTTGGGGACTGATTTGTGGTGTATGTGCAGATGGTGGTGTTGGGGTTGGGGATTTTGTTGGGTAGGGTGGTGGCTGTGAAGTGGCAGTGGAGTGATTGTTGGTGTTGGTGGTGTGGTGGTGGCGTCGTCGGCCACCGTGTGAGGATGGCCGCAAGTGACGGTGGAGACATTGGAGGTGGTAATGGTATGTGACCCGTTAGTTGACCCATGACCGATTATTTAACCGTGACCCTTAAAATTCGAACTGTGACTCAAAATTAATTAAGTTGTCACCGAAAAATTTACCGGTGATCATTTGAAAATAACATGTGATCCTTATTAAAAAAAAAAAAAAGAAAATAACTCGTGATTATGAACAAAATTCTGATTTGTGACCTGAACTGTGACTTGTGACTTGAGTTGTGACCTGAACTGTGACTTGTGACCTGAGTTGTGACCTGTGCTGTGACTTGTGACCTGAGTTGTTGGAATCGGAGTAGTCGCCGGAGCGGTCGCCGGAATCGGCATCAGAGCGGTGGCCGGAATAGTCGCTGGAGTGGTGGGGGTGGGGTGGAGGTGGGGGTGGGTTAATTATATTTATTTATTTATTTATAGGTTAAAAAATCTGATTTTTGAAATGTGAAAGTTGTTTTGTTATTTTTGAAATAAGGTAAAGATAAAGTAGGAAAAGTGAATTTTTCCCTTCTTGAAAATAGCAGCCCAATTACAATGCTTACATATAAGGGAAAAGTTCATGGGTCAGGTGTTTACTATTCCAAAATTAAAAATCAGGCCCAACAGTTTAAAATTACAAAAATCAGGTTTTTCTTAAATTAATTAATTACATTTCATAATTGTTATATTAAATTAAATATTTAACTGTAATATAATAAAATCACCCCACCCCACCCACCCCACCTACACCACCACCATTGCTCCGGCTACTACTCACGTGATCGGCGATCGCTTCCGATATGCGATCAGATCGCTCTCCGATGCGGCGACTTTTTCGAGGTCACAAATCAAGAAATTTGTAGGTCACGGGTAATTTCGAGGTCACAGATAAAAAAATTTGTAGATCGCAGATTATTTCGAGGTCACAGATGAAAAAAATTAAGGTCACAGATTCCCTTTTTAAGTTACAAATTATCAATTTCAAAGTCACAGGTCAATAGTAAGGTCACAGACACCAAAAAGAACCACAATAGCTAGGTCACAGTCACCTAAACTTTATTTCAACGAGTCACAGACACAATTCCTAGGTCACAGACACCTACCTAGGTCACAGAGACTCGCGATCGCCACCTCCAACGCCTTCGACCCGTCACAACAACACAGAACCATCGCCACAACAGTTCCAACACCACCAAAACGTAAAAATAATCACCACCTCACCATTTTCATTTTCAAAAAAATCACAATGTGCAAATCACTAACAATATTTGAGAATGAATAAAAATCCAATATCACCATAACTCAAAAACCCAAGATCTGGTAGTAGGAAGAAGGAAAGAAAAAAAAATAAAAAAATAATGCAGACCGGCAGCAGCCACAGCGTCGTGACGCTGCACACCAGCTTCACGCGCCGCTGCGCACGTTGCGACGACGGCGCTGATGCTCTGCTGCGATTTGCGGCGACGTCTGCTGCAAATCTCGGCGGCGATGCGACGCTGGCTGCTGCGATCAACGTATCAGCTGCTTTGCAAATCACAGCAGCGATGCGGACGGGAGGGAGGAGAAGAGGGGAGGGGGAGGGGGGGAAGAAAGGAGGAGAGGAGGGTGGAGGTGGCGGTCGCGGCGGGCGGTGGTGGCGGCGGCGGGTGAGAGAGGGAGGAGGTGTGAAATGGATTAGGGTTTGGATAGATGTTATATTTAAAATAAAGTGGGTGGGGGTAGATAGTGGGGTGGGTATATATGTTATTTTAATTTTATAAAATCATTATTAATTAAAATTATAAAAACCTGATAATTGAATAAAAAACTTAAAAACCTGAATTTTTAAAATGTAAAAGAAAACACATGGTTTGGTGTAATTTCCTCTACATATAAAGTTGGGAATTAATTGGAGTGGCCCGATAAGAATGAGTATCTTAGGCGGCCCAATTCAAAGAAACATGTGCCAGCAAATTGAAGTGTCCAACAAGCCCCCAATACTTTAAGATAAGTGGAAATTGAGCCCCTTACATAGTTTTTGATAAAATTTCAAAAATTACTTTGTAATTAATTTTATCTTCCAATTACTGCTAAATTATAGTAAAATAAAAAATGAGGAAATTAATCCACTCATACACGTTAATCAATTGGTTGCTAATTTTGTTCCTCCAAACACGCCCCTTTCATTTAATCGATTAGTCAAAATTCTCCAAATCACAACTCTTCACATTCATTTCGTAATCTCCACCATCTAGAATCTTCACTAGAATTCGAAAATCAATAGCACACACTGATCGTTTTATAGACACTCAGCAAATTTTATGTTGCAGTACTTTTGTAGGTGAATAACAAAAATCAATCCAAAACATGGCAACTGTAAAGATGTATGTACTAATATTTACAGTGTATAGGTTTACATTACATGGTCAGGCATGTAAAACATGAAAGACATGTCATATGAAAAGCAAATATGGGTATACATATTCTTAACCGTGAAATCATATTTTCGGATGACAATTTGAATTGTGAATCGTGGAAACATATTTTCGAATGTCAAAATGGGTCCACAAAATACATAAAAAGGTGAATCGTGAAACCATATATGTATATATACGGAGCAAATAATAAGGCCCGAAAGATTACATTCACAAATTATAAATTTATGCAACTGGAATAAAGAATATCAGATTACAGGGTTATGCAACTGATACAACTTTGATGGATAGACACAGTTGAAATAGAAGAGAGAACGATTATCACCACAAAACAGCCTAGGAAAAAGTTTGCCCAAATTCGGCTTTTTTTTTGAATTCTATAGTGATTTTGAAGAGCCATTGAATGAGAAGCTTAATTTTAGGAATATTAAAAAAAAAAAAAAATTGTATTTTATGGTATTTCTTGAAATCTTTACCAAATCAAATTTTAGTAACTGGATTAGAAACATCGCATAGTATAATTTGACATTTTATTTTGTAGTGACGTAGATACCAAATTTGCCGTTAAGATAATTAGAAAAATTATGGGCAAAGAGAAAATAAATCTTTGAGCCCATATTAATATGATCCAAAAGTAAAGCCCAAAAGAAGAATTCATTGTGAATCCATTGGGCTAGAGTTCGAAGTAAAAAGATCCAATAATTTAATAGGATAATAGGCCCAGCAAGAAGGACATCAAATAGCGCATGATTAAGAGAAATAAAGCCAAAAGGATAAAAAAAGTCGAAAAACGGTTGCCTTGGGCAACCAAACCATCTGCAAAAAAAGCTCAAATAACCAACCCGTCTCTGTCCAAACACGGTCATGTCTCCATCAAATCAATGTAGATACAACAGGTAGAAGTTGGACCACGTACTGATGGGTTACCTATTGTTGGAATTTGGTTTAGAGAACGAAATAAAATTAAGTATGGAATGTGACTTTTGTGTCAACTTCGACCAAATATTCGGATTTGATCCGATAGTCAATTATGAATATAAATAGACTAATTTATTTGTGTTATATTTGGAATCTCAAAATCAATTCCGGATTAATGAGAAATTATGTTCCAAAGTTGGACAGAAAAGAGAATAAACGGGTTGAAAAATGGCTAACTCCATTGCTCGAGTGAGCCCGAGCGATGATACTGTTGCTTGAAGCTAGCGAGGGAAGCTCTGAAGAAATGTGTCACTGTCGCTCGAGCAAGAAATTAGCGACATTTCACTCACAACCTTTCATCTTTTATATAAAGGACCATTTGGAGCGCGACATTTCACTCACAACCTTTCATCTTTTATATAAAGGATCATTTGGACGTTCATTAAACATCCCATATCATTTGTATTGTGTATAACATCAAAAAACTCTTGCAAAAAACTCTCCAAAAGTCATTCTAAATCTGTTTTTCGTATAGAGAGAGTTTCGTTCTAAGTTTGTTGTTGCTTGTGGTTTGAAGTGCTTCTTTCACAAATTGTATCCATTGTATCTTGGGAGACAAGTGCCGTAGTCCGTTGCACCGTTGCGAGGCAATATTGCCTTAAGGAGAAAAATATTTTCATTTCCCTTGGATTTCATTAAAGTTTAATTATGCTCCTGAGAATTAAACTTGAATACTTCATTGTCTTGAACAACTATTTACATATACTACTGCCACAACAATCTTAAGACAATCCGTCCGTTTTTTATTGTTATATTTTTTCTTCATCTTTGGAATAAGAATTTGTGTGCTATTTCTTTCTTTCTATATTTTTGTACATTGAACTTCTGTTTATAACAGAAATGAATCATGTTGAGACACTTCAAGTCAAACAACAAATGGTATGAATCATGTGGTTCTACCTTTGGCCATACCTATATCAAACTCTCACATTTGACATGGGGAAAATCGAAAAAGTTTGAAGGTGTTGATTTTAAAAGATGGCAACAAAAGATGTTATTATATCTTACTTATTTGAATTTGGCAAAGTTCCTAAAAGAAAGGGCTCCTGCTGTACAAAAAGGAGAAAATAATCTTATTGCATTAGATGCATGGAAGCATTCAAATTTCTTTCAAAAAAATTATATTCTAAATGGATTGGACAATACACTTTATGGAGTGTATAGTTCAATGGACACGGCCAAGGATCTATGAGATTCGTTGGAAAAGAAGTACAAGACCAATGATGCCGAAACAAAAAAGTTCATTATTGGGAAATTTTTAGACTATAAAATGGTAGACTCCAAAACCGTGATAAGTCAAGTACAAGAACTTCAAGTTCTACTTCATAATATACATACCGAAAATATGGAATTGAGTGAGTTCTTCCAAGTTGCAGCCATCATTGAGAAACTCCCTCCTATATGGAGAGATTTCAAGAACTATTTCAAACATAAATGCAAATAGATGAATTCGGAGAAATTGATAATCCGTTTGAGGATCGAGGAAGACAATAGAAACACTGAAAGGAAATCTATTGTTCAATTTGAAGCAAATTTTATTAAATCTGGTTCGAAAGTTGTCAACGAGAAACGAAAGATCTCCGGTGTGATACCAAAATGAGACAACTCCAAGAATGCTAAAAGTTTAAAGGGAATTATTTTAATTATGGAAAATGTGGACATCACTCTAATAAATGTCGAAAGCACAAGCAAATGTGGTTGAAAGAGACCATTTTCTGAAGGGGTACAAAAGATGAATCTTTCAGCGGTTGTTTCTGAATGTAACAATGTTGGAAATTTAAGGGAATGGAGGGTTGATACTGGTGCTACCCGTCACATTTTTACAGACAAGACTATGTTCTTTAACTACATAGAGTTAAATGGAGAACAACTTTTTATGAGAAATTCTGCAAGTTTTAAAGTTGAAGGACAAGGGAAAACTTTGAAGATGGCACCTGGTAAAGAACTTGTCCTCTTCAATGTCCTACATGTACCGTACATTCGCAAGAATCTTGTATCCGGGTCTCTATTTAGCAAAAACGGTTTTAAACTTGTATTTGTATCCGATAAATTTGTGCTCACTAAGAATTGTATGTATATTGGTAAATGATACTTATGTGATGGAATGATCAAAATGAATGTTCTTACAATTGTACCGAAACAAAGTATTATGAATAAAACTTTGAATCTACTTATATGTTTGAATTGTCTTGTTTATGTCATAGTCAATTATGACACGTCAATTTCAAATCTATGCGCAAACTTATTAATCAAAGTTTAATTCTGACATTTAAGATTGATCATAGTCATAAGTGTGAAGTATGTGTTGAAGCAAAGTTGGCCAAAACACCTTTTCACTTAATTCAAAGGAACACGACACCTTTAGAATTAATATATAGCGATATATATGTGACTTGAAATTTGTTCAAACTAAAGGTGGTAGGAAATACTTTATAACTTTCATTAATAATTGTATAAAGTATTGTTATAGCTTTTTACTACGAAGTAAAGACGAAGCCTTAGATGTCTTTAAACATTATAAGACAGAAGTTAAAAATTAATTTGGTAAACGAATAAAAAATATTCGTAGTGATAGATGTGGTGAATACGGGGCATCATTTGAAGAATATTGTTCCAAGTATGGAATCATTCATCAAACAACGGCACCTTACTCACCCCAATCAAATGGTTTGCTGAATGCAAAAATTAAACTCTTCAAGAAATGATAAACTCAATGTTGATAAGTTCGGGTCTACCTCACAACTTGTGGAGAGAAGCTATTCTATCGGAAAATAGCATTCTTAACAAGATATCCCTTAAAAAATGGAAGAGACTCCATATGAACTATGGACATGCCATCCTCATTCTTATCAATACTTGAAAGTGTGGAGGTGTTTGGATAAGGTTGAAGTACATAAGTCTAAACAGGTGAAAATCGGTCTTAAGGCGATTGATTGTATATTTATTGGCATAGTGCATATCGTTTCTTTGTACATAAATCTGAAATGCAAGATATACATGAATGAAAAATAATTGAATCGAGAAATACATCATTCTTCTAGAATATTTTTTCATATAAGAATAAGGAAAATGCAAGTTCAAATAGAAGAACTTATGATACTACAAATGACAGTTCAAATAAGGAAGAACCAAGACGTAGTAAATTGACTAAAATATCTACTTCGTTTGGCCCAAATTTTCTAATGTATATGGTAAAAAATGAAACAAAGACTTTCGATAAACCAATGTCTACACTGGAAGCACCGCATTGAAAAGAAGCTATCAATAGTGAGATAGATTTTCTACCATATAGACTTACGATAAACCCGGTCACAAAAGTACCGAGTGCCCGAACAAAAAGAAGAACATCAAGAAAAAGGCACTCCAAGCTAATTGGGATGATAGTGAGGATGAAGACCAAAATGAAAGTGATAGTCAAGACGAAATCGCCAACATGTGCTTCATGGCTCTTGAAGATGAGGTAATCTCAAAAGAAAAATATTCTTATGATGAATTATTTAGTTCTTATGATGAATTGCTCGAAGATTTTGAAAAACTTACCTTGAATCACTATATTCTCAAAAAGAGAAACTCTTTATTGAAAGATGAATTAAAGAAAACTTTAGAAAAATAAAAAGAAAATGTTGATTACAATTTATTAGTTAAGGAAAACACTTCTTTAAAAGAAAATGTTGAAGATTTGACGAAAATTATTTATAAATTTGCCGAAGGTAAGAACAATTTTGATATAATGCTTGGAAATAAAAAATGTGTGTTTAACAAAGGGGGAATCAGATTGAAACATTCTCTAAAACAAAAATCTCTCAAAAACATGTTCATTAAAGCTTCAAACATCACTTGTAATTTTTGCAATAAAAATGGATGTATCTTTTAATTGTTTAATCAAAAAGAGGTTTCATTTTGAAAGCAAATATAAGTGGATTCAAAAATCCACTAACACTAACTATCGAGGATCCAAGGATGTATGTCTACCAAAGACCAAAAATTGAATTATTTTTGTAGGTACCAAGAAAAGTAAAGAGCAAATGAACCTTGGATGGTGGATGCTCAAAGCACATGGTCGGAAATCAAATATCTTCTTTAATCACAAGTAAACTCGATATTATATTTAGTATGTGATGATTGTCCTCTTATTTAAAGTTGTATATATTTGGCATCTTGTATTTAATTGAGGGGGAATATATTACAATGGTTGATTTAAAGTTTTGATCCTATATGCTAAACTATTCCTCTCATATGTTCTACACTTTTTGTTTATTCAAAAAGGAAAAATTGAGTAAGATGGATTTGAAAAGCATTGAAATGGGATAATCTTTTATTTTTTCCTATGGTCACGTTTTGATCTTAAAAAGCTACCTTTTTGCTTATACCAAAAGGGGGAAATGAAGTGAGATGATTTTGCATGGTTATTGATTTGTAAAAGTTAGGGGGAAATATGAATTACATGATAAATTTGCAATGTATATTCCTTTATCAATTTGACATCAATTATTCAATCTCAATTTGCAAATCATCTTGTTTGTCATAATCAAAAAGGGGGAAATTATTGATATATAGTTGATTACAAGTTTAAGGTTTTGATTATAACAAACAAGATAATCTTGTTTACGTTACAATTGATTATTAAAGTGATTATATCACTTAATGAATATGCATGCTTAACCTATACGAGAAAGGGGGAATACATGTATGAAAGATAGGGAGAATGTATAAACTATATGTGACATCTAACATGTTCTCACTTATCAATTTATTCTCAATCATCTTTGTTTGTCATAATAAAAAAGGGAGAAACTGTTGACCTATGGTTAGCTTCATGTTTTGATTATAACAAACAAATTGCTTTTATCTCTAACAATTGAATTCGAGTCGTTATAGCTAAGTTGATCAATTGAAGGCATAAAAATCGCTATCAAAAGACTTGCAATTAATGTTCAATGAAAATCGAGATGGAAGCCGAGCATTTATGCAAAATCAATCAAGACAAGCAATTCAACAGTCAAACATCGAAGACATTAGACTTAGATGTATTTGATTCATATGTAAAGGTAAAGAGCTTTAATCATTAGCAATGAATAGTGAAAAGCTCAATATTGATTTTATGCACGAAAAATCACGACATAAAACGTTTTTATTTTTCAAAGGTAAAAATCGTAAATGTAAATTTGAAATATATCAAATACCTTGAAAAATCATTTAAAAACGTCCTTCAAGAAATTACATTTGTTAAAATAATAAACGGAAGGCGTCAGGGCAGTTTCTGCCATACCAGACGTCCGGTAGGGCAGATTTTTGCCCAACGGCCACATTTTCGACCGTTATCAATTCTAACTCAAAACTGCTAGTTGTCCATCCGGTACATACCGGACGTCCGGTATGGGTCATCCAGTTGGACAGAGTTTTTGATACTTTTGCTCCTATAAATACCACTTCATTCTTCCATTCAACTAGACTTTGAGGAGCATCAAAAGTGAGATATTTTCTTAGAATTACTTGATCTTTCATTTTGCATTTACTCCATTGATTTCTTCATATCAAAACTTTGATTGATTTAAACTCTTTTAATTATCATCTTCATCAAAATTCTTCATCTCTCTTTTTATACTTACTTATTTATATCATTCATAGAAGAGAGATATATTTTGAAGAAAAGTGTTGAACTTACATTGCATCAATTCTTCCACTTCTCTAAAACTTTGATTGAGTGAATTAAACTTTGAAATCATTATATTCATCAAAGGTTTCACAACTAACACTTGAGTTTTCATTTATTGCTATGTATTAAAGTGTTAGCCTATTTCTCTTCTTGTACGCAACTTTGAATTTATCATTCATTAAGAAGAGAAGATTTCATTTGTAGAATTCGTTTGAATTGTGGGTCCTGTTGAAGTCCCTTAAAGATCAACATTGTATAAGGATTGTTGCTCCTTGTTATAAGTCATCGTGTGGGTCATATTGAGGTCCCGTAAAACTCAATCGTGTGGGTCGTGTTGAGGTCCCGTAAAGCTCAATGTTGTAAAATGATCGGTGCTCCTTGGTTATAAGTCACCGGAAGCGTTGTAAGGGTTGGATTGCACCATAAGTCAATCAACATAGTGAAAAAGGCATTGATTGTGCCGGAGAGCTTGGTAACGGGGGACGTAGATCAAGTTTGGGATCGAACCTTCATAAATACATCGTTTGCATTAATCTCTTTTCCTTTTACTTATCGCTTTTATATTTGATCTTACTATTTGAATTAATCTATTTAGTCTTTACTTGCTTGAATTCAGATTAATTCTTCGAAAAAGTTTTAAAAACCAATTCACCCCCCTCTTGGTTAGTTATTTTTGGGCTAACAATAGATAGTCTTATGTATATTACAAACTGCACTCGATCAGATATAACATTTGCCGTGAATAAATTTAGTAGACTCACAAGTAATCCAAGCCATAATTATTGGAAGGCTTTAACAAGGGTTCTTAGGTACTTAAAATATACTTTAACCTATGGATTATGCTTCACAAACTATCCTACGGTATCATGTTTAAGGTGAAGATATCATTTCATTGAGGTCACCTATGTAAGTGTGAGGTGGGACCGTATCAATGAAAATTGTTCAAAAACTGAAATTTTCTAAACCCTTACGAAACCCAAGAGTAGTTCAGGGCCAAAATGAACCAAATCATGAGAACCATGAATGATTTATGAAAGACATCTATGTGAGTATTATTGTCTAGGTTTACACCAACGACTGAATGATTCAAGAAAGCACGTTCACCAATTAGCCAAGTAAATCGATAGTATTTCATTAAGGAAGGTTCCAGGCCGGAAGCTACCTTACCCGATGCAGTGCTTTTCTGCTCTCTCTCTCTCTCTCTCTCTCTCTTTCTCTCTCTCTAATGCATCATATTTCTACATAGCATGGGCATGTTCAAATTTCTATTCATGTAGGAGATTGTAGGAATTTAGTTTAGAGAAAGAAATAAAATTAAGTATGGAAGGTGATTTTGTGTCAATTTTGATCAAATATATGGACTTGATCCGATAGTCAATTATGAATAGAAATAGACTAAATTATTCAACTCGTTGAATAGATCGTCGTGTTATAATTGGAATCTCAAAATGAATTCCAGATTAATAAGAAATTACGGTCCAAAGTTGGTTAGAAAAGAGAATATATGGGATGAAAAAATGGCTAATTCCATCGCTCGCCTATCACTCGAGCGAGCCTGAGAGATGAGATTGTCGCTCAAACATAGTCTAGCGATAGGCTAGCGAGAGAAGCTCTGATGAAAAGGTGTCACTGTTGTTCGAGCGAGAAGCCAGCGACAGCAAATGCTGCGACCTTTAGCAAAGGTTGTTGATTTGGGGCGCGGTATTTCACTCACAACATTTCATCTTCTATATAAAGGATCATTTGGACATCCATTAAGCATCCCATATTATTTGCATAGAGTATTACATCAAAAAATCATGAAAAATACTCTCCAAAAGTCATTCTAAAACTATTTTTCGTGTAAAGAGAAAATTTCGTTTTAAGTTCATTGTTGCTTGTGGTTTGAAGTGCTTCTACCACAAGTTGTATCTTGAGAGACAAATGTCGTAGTCCGTTAGCACCATTGGGGGGTAATATTGTATTAAGGAGAGAGTATTTTCAGTTGTCGGATTTTGTTTTCTCTTTTGTTTTCTTCTTCTTACTTTCTTTCTTTGAAATTTAATTACGCTCCTGAGAATTAAACTTGAATATTTCTTTGTCTTGAACAACCATTTACATATACTACCGCCCTGACACCCTTGTGTCGTGGGATGTTGCTTTTTGCTAATACTGGCGACTGCTACTTTAGCTATCTTGATGGTCGCTGCTAGAGGCTATAATGGCTTATGATAGTAGGAAGTCAAAGACACAGCTTGTGCAAGAACATGAAAGTCATATTCCGACGGGTCTTCAAGTCGGTTTGAAATTTTGGATTGCATTTTCACTTGAATCTATTTAGATTTATTTGGCATTGTCTTTTACACAAAATTAGTACAACAAGATGTAAATTTTGGGAGTATAATGTGTTGAAAAATGGGATCAAGACGACTACAGGAGTGGGTTTTTCGTTACTTGAGTTGAAACAAATCAAATGTTTTCTCACTCTTTGATTTTCTTGTTGCCAACAACTATATGAAAATTGTGGTTTTCATTTTTCAAAATCCAGAAAGTGGAATGTGGAGGGCTTACTTTTGCTTCTTGTCATTAGCATCACCAGTATCTGATTTTGGTAGAAGGTTTTCTTTGATTTTTGCCGAGAAATTTTATTTTCCAGTTTTGTTTGATATATCCATTTTCGTTGTGGGTTTTTCCAATCGTCGACTGGAGATATCCATTTTTTATGGCGAAAAATTCCTTTTTTCTTGGAAAGTTTTCGAACCTTGATTCATAATTTTCTGATCGCAGTTTCCTCTCTTCGACAAGTTTTCCCCTTTCGGGGAAAATTTATTTTCCATCGTCTCTTTTCAATGGCATTTTTTCCTTCATTCCATTTGGTGACTGACTTCTTCAATGTTTTGATGGAAGACATTCTATTTTTCAGTAGAATGAACTATTCGAAAAAAATATAATTTTCTTGTGGCCTTTTAGATGTGGTGACATGGTTAATATATTAGTCTCTCACAGATGGTGTCAATCTATTAACTTTAAAAATTATGTCAGCAAAATCCCAGTCAAATCCCTTCCACGTGGGTATCACCTACACATTGAACATCCCGTTATGAGGCAAAGGTCAGCGATTGAGAAAAAGGTCCAACAACCATTTGCACTCCAACGATTAAGTCAATAGTTGGACAAAGTATAAAGAGTTCAAGAAACGGGAGGGGGATTTAATTAAGTTTAGAAATCATATCTTGTTTGTGAATGAAATCACACACACACACACACACACACACACACACACACTCATATATGAAAATGTAAATAGGCCACGTGGGTTAGTGGGTCGAGCCCAAGCCCAACATGCGGTTTCTTAATTTAATAGGCCCAATCCAATTGAATAATCAATGTCGAGTTGGCAAATGTGGAACCCCCTCCGTCATGTACATGTCATGTAATTTATGAATATAACATAAAGGCTTACTTTTGGTGATGGAAATATGCTGAACATTTTAGACATTGGCACCACACACTTGAATACATTTAGCCCATGTTTGATGGGGGTTAAAATCAGATTTTTAATAGATTTTGATAGAAGTTGATGAAATATGTAGTTGAAAAATTGTGGAACTTATAAAATATGTTGTTAAAATGAATTGTTGACTTTGGCTTATATTCTAATCTTGATTTTAATCGGTACCAAACATGGGCTTGATTACAAATCACTTGCTTTTTAATAATCCGTTGCTTGTGCCATCAATCAAGAAAAATCTTCTTAATATTTTTCAACTAACATGTGATAATGGTGTATGTGTGGGGTTTCACTCTAATTTTTGTGCTGTCAAGGACAGACAAATGAAAGAGGTGCTGCTTATAGGGAAGCTTAAGGATGGATATGGACAATCCCGAGCATCCAAATCAAGTTCAAAAGTCTGCCTATCAAGAGTAAGATTACCCAATTAAGTTAAATACTTAGTCCGTGTAGTCAACTCAAACACTTGAATTCTTCTCTAAAGGTGTCAAAACATCAGAGTCTAGCATAAAGTTGTGGCACAGGAGGCTTGGTCATCGATATGCTCATCCTGTCTGAAGTCATGAAGTCTTGTAATGAAAATGTTAAATCCAATGAAACCTATTTTTGTTGTAATGCTTGATGAAAAAATTCATTCCTTGTCCTTTTAAATCTTACTTATCACATGCATTAGTTCCTCTTTATCTATTCCATAACAATGATTACGACATTTGTTCGTTCTTTTATTTACATCATGGTTGACATTATCATTGTTGTCAACAAGTGGATGAAAAACTGTTCAATGGTGTAATGTCACATGACAGAGTGTAAACAATGTTGTAAATCATGATGTACACCAAATATGATTGTTCCATACTTATGTGTGGGGTCGTGCACATGTCAACTCAAATTTTGGGTTCAGATTTTACATGTTTAGAAGGATTTACTTATAATAATATATCTAAATATGTTCAGAAATATTTATAATAATCAAAATTTAGATAATTAAGAATTTAATAGAGGCAGATAACATTTGAAACAAAAAAATCATTCCTAAGTTGAAAATCAAATGGAATGGGAAACTTTTTGCTCTATTCTAATTGTAAAGTTATAAATAATGCTATTCATCTCTGATAAAGTTAATATCTAGTGTATGTGGCAATGTGGCCATTGTCATATTAACTAATGAATTAAAATGTATTTCGACTTCTTTGAATTACGTGACGGTAATCCCACTATTGTGTAGAGATGAAATCCAAGTTTAATATTTTGGTGTAAAATCCAAGTTTAACACTTTAACTAAGGCTTCTATTATAGAATAATGCTATTTGCAGTCGTTCACTGATTACTTTAATCACGCTACGTGGCATACATGTGGCTGTTAATAATTTGATGTATTACCTCATGCATCAAACTTTAACCGTCACATGTATGTCACGTAGAGTGATTACGATAATGAACGATTGTAAATGAGATAATTCTATTTTATACCTTCACTTTTTATTAGTTTAGGCCAATTTTCTTGCTCTTTCCAAAATTCTCTTTGCCTTCCTATTCACCAAGCAAAAAATGAATCTTATAACCTAAGATCTATTTAAAAGGAAATGAAAAACTTGAACAACGGGCTACAATAAACACCTAACTCGATTCACATGCTCTCTACGAAGTGGAGGAAGCTTTTCTGAATGTCAAAAAAAGAATTTATTCTTTTAACACGAGATGTTCTTAAAATTTATCGCAACAAACTAGTCTATGCCTTCAAATTTGTCAAATTAAAAAGTAGAATCACGAATTCTTTTCCAGTAATGTTGGTGACCTTATTTGAATTTACTGGTCGTGCGATTTAATAATTTAAATATAATATAAACTAGTTAAATAATTCTTTTTATTTATGTGAGTTTACAAAAAAAATCTTGGGAAATTTTCATAATAGGTTTAGTTTTACCCATTTCAAATTTAAGAGATAAAATTAAATTTTTTTTTTATAAATAAATAAATTAAAGATATATTTTATTAATTAAATATATTCAAGTCAGAATTCTATTTAATTTGGTTACAAATTCTATATAATTGGTCACATATTATTAATTAATCACAAATTTTACATGTCACAAATTATTTTACGGTCACAATTCAAAAAATTTATAGGTCACAATTTGTTTGTCGGTCACAAAAAAAAAAATTGAAACTCACAAATTATTTTACGGTCACAATTCAAAACTTTTATATGTCACAATTTGTTTATCGGAAACAAATCAGAAATTTTATAGGTCACAAATTATTTTATGATCACAATTCAGAAATTTTATAAGTCACAATTTTTTCATCGGTCACAAATAAATGAATTGAAACGTCACAACTTATTCATTGGTCACAAATCACAAACATTATAAGTCACAATTAGTAGACAGTCACAAATTGTCAAATTATCGATAACAAATTAACAATTTTTTAGATTACAAATTATTTTTTGTCCACAATTTATATTTTTCATTGGTCACATTTTGTAGGCTCAGTCGTGGTCCGCAAGCTCCAGTCTCTGGGATACACCAATATCCTCATCTGCACCCACTCAGAGCTCGACCTCACCATCTAATCCGACGTTGACGACTTATTCGCCGCCCACAAGCCCTACTATGTCATCCTCGTTGCCGCTAAGGTCGGCAGCCTCCATGCTAATAATACCTACCCCACCAACTTTATCACCATCAATCTTCGAATCCAGACCAATATAACTGCCTCTACATTTAAACATAATACTAAAAAACTCTTCTTCCTCGGCTCATCCTGCATTTACCTCAAATTCTCCCTCAACCCATCCTTAAGAATGCACTTGATATGGTCATTTTCTTATCAACCCTGAACAACAATGCTCGAGGCTATTTTCGGTCATCTTAGGAGTTTGCTCAATGTGTCCTCTTCGAGTTCCTTTGTCGGGCTTTATTGTCGCACGTGACGATTCCACTTCATCTCGGATTTTTATCTTTATCTCATTCTCTATTTCAAAAGACATACCTTAGTTGGACTCTACTTCCATCATCACACTTATCGAACTCCAATAAGATTGGATCCTAACTAGCTTACAACTCCTCATATTGAAATACTCAAGTCTTTTACATCTCCTAAATAGATAGGTTTTCAAGTATCATAATTCTAAAAAGAGTGTGCTAAGTACATCTATAAATATAGGTTCTAGTTCAGGTTCTAGTTCATTATTCAGTTATGTTTTTACATTCAATTTATAGTCGTACGCTTATATTTCCCCGTTTCTCTAATTTAAGCATATGAGGGGTGAAAAGGGCACACCTTGAAGCCTTTGTTTCAGGTGTTGGAGATTTGGTTCATGATCATCCTCAATCTTCAAACTCAAGAATCGACGGGTGAAGATTTTTCGTAATATCATTGGCGCTATTTGTGGGAAACGATACATTAACCATGTTCTGACCAGTTTCAAAAGGTCACCAAGAATGGATAATTTATTTTTTGGGCAGTGTTATCTATAAAAAAACATATCTAGAAAAGGAAGATTCGACATAAAATACAATTGGAATATGAGAAGATTTGAGAAAGATAAAACAATTTTTCAAGATTTTCACTTAGAGAGAAGCTGTTGTCCAAAGATCCAAGCTCCTTCTATTGCCAAAATGTATAGGATTTGTCTCTGCCATCTATTGTTGAAGCCACTGTATACATTGATCAAGAATATTGAGGCATCCGCAGCCTTATATCCCTCGACAATGGTTGTCAAAACGGTGGCATCTCGAGCTATCCACATAGCAGTCAACTTTGACAACGGCAACATGGTGGCACCATACTGTTTCAACGTTGAACTTTTAGTTGCTTGAGTGAACAAGAACTTTCAATTTTCCTTGAAATTTTTGGGTTTGTATATATTTTGGGCGAGCTAGAAACAATATTTGTAAAAAAAAGAAAAAAAATATTACAACGCACTCCAGGTGTTCGATGTATTCCCAACTTAAATTTAGTTCACTCCAAGGCCTTATCTATCACCTGTTCGATGAAATATCTCAACCAAAGTTTAGCTCCAAGCTACAGCTTTTGAGATGGATGCAAAAAATTGCAACACATACCGGTACTAATAAGAAGACGACAAGAGCATCCAGAATTTATTTTCCTTGGGCCATTCAATTTTATTTTCTTTAATGGGCTTCAACGAATTTGGGTATAATGTTTACACATTGTTGGGCGCACTAGTTTTTCATCCTTTGGCCTCGTAACTTTTAACTTGACTAAAGATTTTAGGCTTATTGATTTTGAGTCGACAGGTGGGGGACTTTGTGGCTGGGAAGGAACGAAGGAAATGGTAGTGTGTAATTGATCGGTTGGGCTGTTGATTTGGCAGAGGCGGTGTAGAGGAGATGTTGTTTGCGGTGTATGAGGAGTCGTGTGGTAGCTCAACAGCTCAAGGAGTGTCTGCGTCAGAAAGGTTGTATGCGATTGCTGCTTGGGGTGCCCGTGAGGAGTTGGAGTGGTGGGATTGGTTGCCGGCGACGAAGGTGGTTGCTGATGAGAGGGATTCTTTGTTGAAGTAGGGTTTTGGGAGATCGGAAAGTGCGTGAAGAAATGTGTGATAGCGAGATGACTGTAAATTATCTGGTGCCAGAATTCTTGATGGCTGGTGGTGCAGGGGGAGGTGTTGATGGTAGTGGCGGTGGAGGACTTATTATTTGTTGGTGGGGTGATGGCTGTGGTGTGGATCGTGTGGTAGTTTTGGGAGAGGGGGTGGATTTTGGCAGACGACGGTGGTGTAGTGGTACGATGGTGGTGCCGTGGAAGGTGTTGTGGGTGCGTTCATGGTGCTGTGACCAACAAATTTAAAAATCTGTGACCGATTCATAATCTGTGACTTTTAATTTTTTTATTTGTGACCAATGAAATAAACTGTGACCTATAAAATTTTTGATTTGTAACCTCGAAAAAATCTGTGACCTATAAATTTTTTGATTTGTGACCTCGAAATAATTTGTGACCAACTAATTTGGAAATCTGTGACCGTGTGACCTATAAATTTTGATATGTGACTAACTAATTTTGAAATCTGTGACCAACGAATTAAACGTGACCTATAAAATTTTTAAACTGTGATCATTAAATAATCTGTGACGTATAAAAATTAGTATTTGTGACTGAAAAATAATGTGACTAATTCAATTATAAATCTGTGACCGAAATGATTGCCGGAATAGTCGTCGGAATCGAATCAGTCGCCGGAATGGTCGCCAGAGAAGAGTGGTCGCCGGAATAGTCCCCGGAGCGGTAGGGGTGGTGCATGTGGAGTGGGTTTATTATATTATATTATACTAAAAAAAAGAAAGAAAGAAAAAAAAACCTGATTTTTGAATTTTCAAACTATAAACATGATTTTTGAATTGGTATAAACTAAACACTTTATTTATGAATTTTTTCCCCGGACATACCAACACCCTATGGTTATTCTATTTTGGGTCTTCATTATGGGCTATGCATAATCATTGCATAACTAGGCCCAGATAAAGCATTCCAGCTTCTTGGATGCTTCTATTTCTCCTTGATCCGTTTCTTCTGTCTTGACTGCTACAATTACTAAACTCGGGCAGATTCATGAAGGAAAGAGAAAGCTGGTTGAAACTGGGTTCCTTTCCACTCACAAAAAACTTGGCTGCAACTTTTCTACAACTATACTTGAAATTACCAATGGACAAAGCTTACACTAGCAATCAAGCAAGAGAAGTGGAAATCACAGTTATTATACGTGGCTATTCTTTGAAATGACATCATAAATTTGATGGCTCTAAGAAGGTAATTTTCAGAATATGCTCAGTAGCCTCGAATAGCCTGGACTGTGAATTTATTTGATGATCGTTAACTGTCGAGAAGTGATCAGAAGCTAATACCTTCTTTATCAATTATTATGAAAGCTAATTTGGCTTCAATTGGACTTTTGGTTACTACATCGTGCTGGGATTTCAATATTATGGAAGCTAATGTCAACCAAAATTTTTGAGACTATCGAATTCTTTTATTCACATTCTAGTAGATTCATTCAGTTGTCTGCAATGACAAAATGTGAAAGATGTGTGAAATGTGTTGCTATAATTCTTGATGGTGTCGTGGATGGGTTAAAAATCTAAGTCATTTCAAAGGAATTGTTTTTGCAAGTGCACACAAAGTGTTGATAAAATGCTTAAGCTATATTTTAATATTGTTCAAAGGCTCCATTGATCATCTTAATTGCTCAAGGTGAGCTTTAGCAAATGGTTTTCTTATTATCTAAGGCGAGCCTTAGCTCTTGATTTTCTTATTATTGAAGGCGAGTCCTAACTCATGGTTTTCTTATTATCGAAGTCGAGTCCTAACTCGTGGTTTTCTTATTATCGAAGGAGAGTCCTTTCTTATTATCGAAGGCAAGTCCTAGCTCGTGATTTTCTTATTATCGAAGACGAGCCCTAACTCATGATTTTCTTATTATTGAAGGGGAGGCTTAACTTGTGGTTTTCTTATTATCGAAGGCGAGTCCTAGCTCGTGGTTTTCTTATTTTGGAAGATGAGCCCTAACTCATGATTTTCTTATTGTTGAATGGGAACCTTAGTTCGTGGTTTTCTTACTATCGAAGGCGAGCCATAGCTCGTAGTTTTCATATTATTGAAGGCGGGCCCAGCTCTTATTATTGAAAGCGAGCCCTGGCTTGTGAATTTCTCATTATTGAAGGCGAGCACTAACTCGTTGTTTTCTCATTATTGAAGGCGAGCCTTAACTCGTTGTTTTCTCATTATCGAAGGCGAGCCCTAACTCGTTGATTTCTCATTATCGAATGCGAGCCCGCCCTTGTTTTTTCATTATCGAAAGCGAGCCCTAACTCGTTGTTTTCTCATTATCGAAAGCGAGCCCCAGGTCATGGATTTCTTATTATCCGATGCTAAAGCATTGCCCACAAGCAAGCACTCGAAGCCTTGCCTCGTGCAAGCACCTTAAAGCCTTGCCCATGAGCAAACACTTAAAACCTTTCCCCATGCAAGCACCTCAAAGACTTGCCGATAAGCAAGCACTTGAAGTCTTGCTCACGAGTAATCACTTGAAGCCTTGCCCCGTGCAAGCACCTCGAGGCCTTGCTCATGAGTAAGCACCTTAAAGCCTTGTCCACAAGCAAGCACTTAAAGACTTGCATCGTGCAAGCACCTCAAATCCTTTCCCACAAGCAAGCACTCAAAGCCTTGCCCCATGTAAGTACCTTAAAGACTTTCCCACGAGCAAGCACCTAAAGTCGTGCCCCCGAGCAAGCACTAAAAGTCTTGCCCCGTGCAAGCACCTCAAAGTCTTGTCCACGAGCAAGTACTAAAAGCCTTGCCCCATGCAAGAACCTCAAAGCCTTGCCTATAAGCAAACACCCAAAGCCTTGTCCACGAGCAAGCAAGCACTTAAAGTCTTGTCCCATGCAAGCACATCAAACCTTTATCCCGTGCAAGCATCCTTACAAATACTTCGTACTTTAATCCTAAAAATCATCAAGCAAAAGGATCGACCTTATAAACCCAAAGCTTTCTCTCCAAGATCTATGTGCTCGGGGGCCTATCAATACTTCCTTCACTCGACTTGAAGCAGTCAACACTCAACCCGAGCAATCTATATATCATCTTCGAGCCTCGAACATTCTAAGCAACATTCTCAAGTCCCGAACATGGATGCACGGGTGCCAATGATATGGTCATTTTCTATCAACCCCGAATAACAATGCCTGAGGTTGTTTTAGGTTATCTTGAGAGTTTGCTCAATGTGTTCTCCTTAAGTTCCTTTGTCGGCCTTTATTGCCTCACGTGATGATTCCACGTCACCTTGGATTTTTATCTATCTCATTCTCTATTTCAAAAGACATACCTTAGTAGGACTCTACTTCCATCATCGCACTTATCTAACTCCAATAAGATTGGATCCTAACTAGCTTACAACTCCTCATATTAAAATATTCAAGTCTTTTGCATCTCTTAAATAGATAAGGCTTCAAGTATCAGAATCTTATAAAGAGTATGCTACTTACTTTTATGAATACATGTCCTAGTGCATTCTTTAGCTATGTTTTTACATTCAATTTATAGTCTTACACTTGTATTTCCCATTTTGCTAATTTAAGCATCAGAGGGGCGACGATGGCGCACTTCGACGCCTTTGTTTCAGGTGCTGGAGATTTGGTTCATGATCATCCTCAATCTTCAAGCTCGAAAATCGACGATGATGATTTTTGGTAATATCAGCGCTATTGACTGGCATGTTAGAGCCGACCAACAAATGGTATGCGATAGCCAAAATTTATGGGATAAAAATGTGCCAGACATTTTGTCTTCAGCATTCATTTAATGCTATTTCAGCAAATGCCGACGAATTTGTACAGCCCCTATGACAACTTTCACCTGGAGAACTCCCATGTTTTAACCGCTTTACTACGCAGGTTTCACGAAGCTAAAGTAAATCACATAGCGGGAGTGGGAAGCTATTGTGCGAGTTTCTACATGTGGACGATTTACCGGATACTGTGGTGCTTTTGATGGAGAACTATAGTGGGTTGGATGATGTGAATGTGAGGAGGGAAGGAGGTGAGCATAAAAGAGCTCACGAAATTGGTGAAGGATGTGGTTGAATATAAAGGAGAGATTTTTTAGGACTCGAGTAAGCCTGATGGCAGGCCAAAGAAGCTCATGGATAACTCGAAGCTTGCTGCAATAGGGTGGGAGGCCAAGATCTATCTTAAGGAAGGACTCAAAGATACCTATAAATGGTACTTGGAAAATGCTGTCAACTAGCAATAATACAGGTGATTGTTGCAATTTAGTGTTCTTCCTAATCTATAGTTTTTGTTCACTTCATTGATTATAGAATTTTTATATGTTGGATTTGAGTTATAGATGATCATTAGCCATGTGGTGAGACCATTTGAGCATCGGTTAATTTGTTGTACAATGGTGTTGGAGAATCATTGTTTTCATATTTCTTATTTGATGATATATTATGTTCTGAAGGAATTATAATGAGACATGGCATTGGCTATTCTCTAAATCTCTCTTTAGTGTGACTTATCAAATGTGCAAGTTCACATGCAATGGGAATATTTGTAAACTATGACCTTATGTATCTTTCTGTAGCAAGCTTAATTTGTATAAGGCATTTGTGTTTTGGCCTTTTGATACTAACATTTTGTTTCTCTATAATCTGAAATAATAACTGTCCTTATTACATTGTTAGCGGTGCTAATTGTTGATGGTTTATGGTGTTCCTCAACCAAATTTTCCATATTCCTTAGTTGGCCAAAGTCATTCAAACTAACCCCGAAGGACCATTTTTGATCATTCTGGATCCAGTCTTGCATTGAAAATTGGCTAGCATTGTGACAAGGGCATTGAAGTCACGAGGCTTCAACAATAAGATGTACCCTGACATTTATCTTTCTTGATGTTCATGTGAAAAGATGTTGTTGTAACGTTAATGACGGATGCCCCCTACCCTGCCTTATTTGTGCTTTGTGTATATACATCCAAACCTTCTGACTAGGAACGTATGGAGTTAGGTTACGAACATGAGTTGTTGATGACAGATGCTAGATTTTAAAGGGAGAGTCTATAGAAACAGAAGATTATATGAAGCAGTTACTATAAATATTTATAGGTCAAAGTTATTAATTGTGTTGCATAGAAATTTCAACTAGGGTGACGTGTCTGTATCTGACGCATCAAATATCGACACTAGGTCACTTTACCACATTCATTTTTCTTTCTTTATTAAAAATATTATATATTTTTAACTCAAATATATTATTGAATAACAAATATGTTATTTAAAAAAATTTAAAAAGAAGAATTAATAACAATTATAAAACTAAATATATATTATATGAATGAAGAATTTTAAAAGAATTTAATTAACTGTTCGATGACGTGTGATGTCGTTATTTTTTTTTAAAATTGCGTGTCGACGTGTACGTATCGGTGCATCATAGGTTATTAACTTGTATTGTATTCTTGAATGGAGCTTTTCGTCTCATTGTTTACCTTTTCAACTTGATAGTATTTGGTCATTTCAATATTTGCCTCCTTGGTACTTGGAACACACATTTTTCTCGTCCTATAGTTTTAGCTTGATTTTGAAAAACTAACTTCTAGTCATAGTTAGAATCATAGCCATGAGGCAAGGTGTGCTTCGGCATTTGACTTAAGCTTGTGTATTCTTGCTGCTGTGCTTCAGATCCCCTATGAATTCTGCATTGTGATTGGAAGCACCTGTTGTATCTCTAATCAACTGAAGAGTGACGAATTAGGTCTCAGATTAAGTAATAGAAATTAGCTGCTGGTTGATGAATGAGATCAATCAATTGTACTCAATAGTGGATCAATGCAACGTGTTTATTGAAAGAGTGAATGAACACATAAAATAACAAATCGTAGGCTATTGGAGAGGCTCGGTCTCTCCCCCTTTTCCTAATAGAAACTTAGTAATTGAATGTCCCTCTATTCCCGTGTTTCCTCTATATTTATTTACAATCCCTACTACAAGACTATTACACTTTTACCAATATCTAACTAACTTCTGCTGACTTGGAAAACCTAGTGGTGGCAATCGAGCTGAGCCGGCTCGTGGGCTCAGCTAGTTGCCACCGAGCTACGAGCACTCGGGCTCGTCCAAAAATTTATTTTTTTTTAAAAAAAGGCATATATTATTAATATTAAAAAAAAATTACCCGAGCCACGAGCTAAAGCTCCCGCACACGAGCCATGAGCTCATGGGCCGAGCTAAGCTCGGGTATTTGTAACGAGCCGAGCCCGAGCTCAGCTCGTGACGAGCTCGTGGGTCAATGGGCCGAGCCGGCTCGGATAGGCCCATTAACACCTCTAGGAAAACACCTCATTCCTTCTTACATACATGAACCTGATTGGAGGTCTATCAATACCCACCACCTCGAAATGCACCTTGTCGTCAAGGTGGAAGCTAGGGAATTGTAGCTCCTAGTGTTACAGCCCATTTTTAATTAGTTCAAGTCAATGGTTGAATTGTCAAGGTCAAAGTCAATATGGACTTAATTGGAATAATTTTTTTGGGGCTTATGTTATATTTAAGAAAATTGAGGGTTAAGGTGGTTTAAATTGGAAGTTAAGGACTTACTTATATTAGTTTGGAAAGTTATGGGACTACCTTTGCAAAAAGCCCATAATTTACCATTTTACAACCCATTTCTCTTTCCTTCACACCACATTCACGCAGAGAGGAAGAACAGAGACCGAAAAGAGAAGAAAAAAAAGGGAAAGAGGAAGAAAAGAAAGGGAAAAAAGAAGAAGAAAAGGAAGGAAAAAGGGAAGAAAAAGGGTAAGTGTTGATTTCTCCATTTTAGGTTTGATTTATTCTATTTTTTTCATGAGATAAGGAATATATTATGTCAATTTTCTAGGGTTTTTACTTGGCTCGAAAATTTCAAATGTAGGTAAAAGATTATGATTTTTAGTTCAAGTTTCTTGGCGGTTAGCTTCCATTTACATTTAAGGTAAGGAACCTTATTTTTGGGCAAACCCTAGAATTGCTAATTTGATTCTTGAGTAAGGATAATTGTGGAAAATGATTGTGATGATGAAATATTTACTTGGAAGTATATATTTATGGAAGAAGAGGAAAATTTAATGGAATGAATTATGATTACTAGTTGTCACTAGATTGAAGTGGGTATTTGCATATATGCTCGGATTGAAGGTTATGTTGATGAGTTGGTCATTAGTAAATGGACTAGAAAGTGAGATTAGCTCCAATGGATTAAAGGAATAATTTGGGGAATTTATTCAAGTATGGAGGAATTAAGTTATAAGAGCTTGTATGTTAATACTAAGACTACTTTCTATGGTGGTCGCTAAATTGATTATTCATATCGTATTTCAGGTGGTGACGAAGAGATTGGAAACGTCTATCAGCCAGTCTAGCCTGTAGTTCGTATTTTGTGACTGGAAAACTTTATTTTTCAAAAATAAATATTTATTAAATATATATTATATTCGAAAGTTAATTATTCCCTATATTTGATTTGATGGCATGATTTCCAAAATCAAATGGATTTTTGTAGTCACTTTACTTTTAAAAGTTAAATCTAGTTCATTGAAATTATTTCTCTAGCATGTTATATTCATATTATATATTTCAGCATATTTATAGTTATTTTAAAACCATCGGAAAGTACCCAGGTGATTTTACCCGCTCTGCACTGATGTGAATGTGTTTCCACGGTGTATGACCAGATTATGAGAGGTCTTTGGGACCCACTCTCGTACACATATAGGCTTTGGGCCGTGTATTAGGGCGATTAGCCTTTGAGGCAGCTCTGCGTACGTATGACCAGTTTATCAGATTTGAATGGTTTTGCCTTGTACATCGAGATTACTGTGTACATGAGTAAGGCTATTCATTGGGTACTTCTTGGTGTGATTATTTAGTGTATCATTTATATTCATTTAGTTTTAGATTCACAGATTTTCAAATATCAGATAATATGTCATTTCAGAATATAGAATTCAACTATTTCAATTACAGAAATACATTTTAACTTATAGAAACGACAGCTTTACACATATTTATGTTGATACCAAATCGTCTATACTTGACACATTTTTACAGTTGGCTATTCAGAATAAATAGTATGAATTTTATGATTTTAACATGTTTCAGTTATAAAAGAAATTATCAGAATTTCTACAAATTGTAAGAAGAAAAAAAAAATAAATCAGATTTTCAGTAAAAATGTATAAATGGAAAAAGTATATGTATTTGCGAACTATCCACTCACTGAGTTACAAACTCACATATTTTTGTCATGTTTTTCCTATCAGGAGGCCGCTGAATTTGAGAAATCTGGAAAGCCTGTTGAAGTTCAGAGCCTGACTACCCATCATTAGGTTGCATGATTTTAACCATATCTAGCATGTAAATGTTTAATTGGGAACTTATGTCATAAAACACTTCGTCTAATATTTTGTGTAATGTTCACTTTGTCGAGGGGTTGCTTCATTGTCGTAATGCATGCATGCAAACATGGTGTTTTGAAGTAGAAGTGTTCGTTCAAGTTTAATTCCATATTGATTTAGTTGTGGTGGCATTGATGGATTTGGTGATTCCAAAATATTTGATATTGATTATTGTATGGGGTCTTTCGTAAATTTTCAGGTTGGTTTTGTTCTATTTTCAGGGGAAACTCTGCCAAAATTTTTAGAAAAATATTGTATTCACTAAATAGTCAAACAGTCGTAGAACAGTCTATGTGGCCTTGGTGGTGGGTTTGGAACTCATCATCGGCGCACGTCACGTCTGGGTCCATTAGGGTGACTCGAGACGGGGTCGTGTCAATTGGTATCAGAGCCAGGTTTTAGAGTCTATAGGTAACACTGCATGTATTTTATGTTCATATATCATACATTATTGTAGGTGAGTCATGCGTGGTGGTGGCAGAACTCGCAGGCGTCAAAATTCAGTATCTCAAGCTCATGATGCTCCTGAGGGAGGACATGTTGGAGGGGCCAGTGGGGTCGCAGAATCTGTTCATCAGTCTCAGGTGCAACGACCACATCGTCAGATAGACTAGTTGCAGCTATTTCTTCCCTTCTACCCAATGCTGACAGAGATAACTCTATTGAGAGGGCTATGAAACTTGGGGCGAAATGTTTTATGGGTACATCTAATCCAGCTGATGCTGAACTCTGGATGAAGACTTTGGAAAGTATATTTGATGTGATGGAATGTTCAGATGATAAAAAATTACGCCTAACTGTATTCTTATTGAAGGGGGGAGCTGCTGATTGGTGGATTTCGTTTCGATGTCGATCTCCAGATCCTAGTGTTATCACTTGGACTAATTTCAGGGAAGCTTTCTATGAAACGTACTATCCTCTATTTTTTCAGGATGCAAAACAGAATGAATTTTTGCGATTGGTTCAGGGATCCATGTCGGTTGCAGAATACCATGTAAGGTTTGTAGAACTGTCAAAGTATGCCGATGCATTGGTTGCGGAGGAGAGAGATAGGTGTAGACGGTTCGAACAAGGATTGAGAGCAGATATCCGTCCTATGGTTTCAGCTTGTTGGTAGAGGCAGCGTTAAGGGTTGAGACAGCCATTTGAGAGGGACATAGTCAAGGAGCACAGATGACCTTCCGAAGTGGTAACAGTCAAACAGGAACTTCTGGAGAAAGGTTTAAAAAGAACAGAAAAGGTTTTTGGCCCGGTGTTGCTAACTCTAGCGATTTTAAATCTAAGTCTCGTAGTTCTAGGTCTAGCCAGGGATCAGGCCATAGTCAGAGTTCGGTACAGCAGCCAGTCGGGAGTCATTCTCGTTTTCAGGGTTTTACACAGAGAAATTAGAGTGTGAGGCAGAATGAGGGTTCTGATCACCGTAGCTTTCCACAGTGCCAGTCTTGTGGGAAGTTTCATCCAGGCGAGTGCCTTAGAGGAGCTGGAGTTTGTTACCAGTGTGGTCAGATGGGACACATGAGGAAAGATTGTCCAGCTCGATCTCAGCAGATTGGAGTAACTCAGACGATCTTTCCTCAGCCAGGGGTCAGTACAGCTAGACAGAACCGAGATCAGAGAGCTGCATCCGCAGGGTCGACAGGAGGTGCGCAACCTAATGTTGCTAGGGGCAGTGCTTCTAGATAAGGAGCTCAAGCGAGTCGATCCAAGACCCAAGGCAAAGTTTTTGCTATGACGCAGCAGGAAGCAGAGGAGTCACCAGATATGGTAGTGGGTATGTTATCTATTTTTGGTAGAAATGCTCGTTGTTTAATTGATTCGGGTGCTACCCATTCCTTTATTTCTCATGTACTTGCTAGCTATGCTGATCAGATGTCAGAGTCTTTAGATAGTGAATTGGTAGTAGCGACTCCTGTAGGGGATTCACTTTTAGCTGATCGGGTATTTAAAAATTGTGGGATTAGAGTGAACGATCATGAGTTGAAAGCAGATCTAATTCTACTCGATATTCACGATTTTGATGTTATTTTGGGGATGGACTTTCTATCTAAATATCATGCTTCAGTTGATTGTTTTCGCAAGGAAGTGGTATTTAGAAGTCCAGGAGAGTTAGAAATTGTCCTCATTGGAGAACGCAGAATTTTACCATCTTGTGTGATATCTGTCCTGGATGCCCGGAGAATGCTCAAAAAGGGTTGCCATGCATATTTGGCTCATGTGATTGATACTCAGATCACTAAACTGAATATAGATGATATATCAGTTGTGCGAGATTTTCCCGATGTCTTTCCAGAAGACCTTCCAGGATTGCCCCCAGACAGGGAGATCGAGTTTTCTATTGATTTGATCCCCGGGACAGCACCTATTTCCTAGGCACCTTATCGGATGGCACCGAAAGAGTTGATAGAATTAAAGGTACAATTACAAGATTTGGTTGATAAGGGTTTCATTAGACCCAGTGTATCCCCTTGGGGAGCGTCTGTTTTATTTGTGAAGAAGAAGGATGGTACTATGAGATTGTGTATCGACTATAGATAGTTGAATAAGGTGACTATTCGCAATAAGTACCTCTACCCCGCATTGACGATCTGTTTGATCAACTTCGAGGTGCCTCAGTATTTTCAAAGATTGATTTGCGTTCGGGGTATCATCAACTTAGAATTAGAGATGTTGATGTACCAAAGACTGCTTTCAGGTTTCGATATGGCCATTATGAATTTTTGGTGATGCCGTTTGGATTAACTAATGCTCCGGCTGTATTTATGGACTTGATGAATAGAGTGCTTCATCCATATTTAGATAAATTTGTTATTGTCTTCATTGATGATATATTGGTATATTCTTGCAGTTGTGATGAGCATGCTGAACACTTGAGGATTATTTTGCAGACTTTGCGAGATAAGCAGTTGTATGCTAAGTTCAGCAAATGTGAATTTTGGTTGGATAAAGTTGTGTTTCTGGGTCATGTTATCTCAGCAGAAGACATCTATGTAGATCCTGTAAAAATTGAGGCTGTGACGAAATGGGAACGCCCTGCTAATGTTACAGAAGTACGGAGTTTCCTTGGGCTAGCAGGTTATTACCGTCGATTTATAGAGGGTTTCTCCAAAATTGCCCTTCCCTTGACTAGTTTGACTTGGAAGAACTCTACATTAGTGTGGTCTGAGCAATGCGAGAAGAGTTTTCAAGGATTGAAGAATAGATTGGTTTCTGCTCCTGTACTTACTCTCTCTTCACTAGGTGAAGAGTTTATAGTCTATAGCGATGCTTCACGCCAAGGTTTGGGTTGTGTCTTGATGCAAAATGGAAAGGTTATAGCTTATGCTTCAAGATAATTGAAGAAGCATGAGTTAAACTATCCAACACATGATTTGGAGTTAGCTGCTGTGGTGTTAGCATTGAAAATTTGGAGGCATTATTTGTACGGTGAGAAATGTCAGATATTTACCGATCATAAAAGTTTGAGGTATATATTTGATCAAAAGGAATTGAACCTGAGACAAAGAAGATGGTTGGAGTTGATAAAAGACTATGATTGCAAGATTGACTACCATCCAGGGAAAGCTAATGTAGTTGCAGATGCTCTTAGCAAAAAGACTGGTTCTTCCCTTCAATCCAACGCAGTATATGCTGGTTTGTTGTGTGAGTTCAGGAAGTTACATGCTCGATTGTCAGCTACTACTTTAGGGGCGGTATTAGCTCATTTTCAGGTGAGGCCCACTCTGGTGGACAGGATTGGATTAGCCCAATCTCAAGATCTGACACTGAGAACATTGAAAGCCGAAGTTAGCGCTGGATTAAGAACATACTATGCAATTAGGAGTGATGGTATGTTAGTCATGGAAAATAGATTGTGTGTTCCTGATGTTGCAGAATTGAAGAAAGAGATCTTAGAAGAGGCCCACAGTGCTACTTATGCGATGCACCCAGGCAGTACTAAGATGTATCATACATTGAAAGAGCATTATTGGTGGAATGGCATGAAAAGAGATATAACAGAATTTGTATCTAAATGCCTGGTCTGTCAACAGGTGAAACCGGATCGTCAGAAAACATCTGGATTTCTACAACCTTTTCCTATTCCAGAATGGAAGTGGGAACACATTACCATGGATTTCTTGTTTGGTCTTCCTCGTACTCAGAATGGTCATGATAGTGTTTGGGTGATTGTGGATCGTTTGACCAAGACTGCCAGATTTTTGCCAATCAAAGCCACTTATTCCTTGAGTAAGTTGGCAAAATTGTATGTTGATGAGATTGTTAGCTTATATGGTGCACCAGTGTCTATTGTATCAGATAGAGATCCTCGATTCACATATAAATTTTGGCCTAGTTTGCAGGGAGCCATGGGTACTAAACTACATTTTACAGCTTTTCATCCTCAGACAGATGGCCAGTCAGAGAGGACCATACAGACTCTTGAGGATATGTTAAGAGCCTTTGTTTTAGAGTTCAAAGGTAGCTGGGATACTCACTTGTCTTTAATGGAGTTTGCTTACAATAACAGTTACCATTCCAGTATAGCAATGGCTCCTTTTGAAGCTTTGTATGGTAGAAAATGCAGAACGCCAGTATGTTGGGATGAAGTTGGTGAAAGAAAGTTAGTAGGTCCTGAATTGGTTCAAATGACTTCAGAAAATGTGAAAAGGATTAGAGAAAATTTGAAGATAGCACAAGACAGATAGAAAAGCTATGCAGATAGGCGCAGGAAAGATCTTGATGAAGTATTTTTGAAATTGTCACCTTGGAAAGGAGTGTTGAGATTTGGCAAACAGGGAAAGTTGAGTCCACGATTTATTGAACCTTATCAGATTACGGAGCGGATTGGTCCAGTTGCATATCGATTAGATTTGCCAGATGAATTATCCAGGATCCATGATGTTTTTCATGTTTCTATGCTTCGTAAGTATATCACTGATCCGTCTCATGTTCTAGAGTCTCAACCAGTTCAGTTGAAAGAAAATTTGACTTATGAAGTAGAGCCAGTGCGAATTTTAGACAGAAAGGAGCAAGTTCACCGAGGTAAAGCCATTTCGTTGGTAAAAGTCCTATGGGAAAATCAGACGGAAGAGGAGGCTACATGGAAAGATGAGGACCAGATGCGTGCTCAATATCCTCATCTATTTACTGATTAGCCAGCTGTTCATCGAATTTCGAGGACGAAATTCTTTTAAGGAGGTAAGATTGTTACAACCCATTTTTAATTAGTCCAAGTCAATGGTTGAATTGTCAAGGTCAAAGTCAATATCGACTTAATTGGAATAATTTTTTTTGGGGCTTATGTTATATTTAAGAAAATTGAGGGTTAAGGTGGTTTAAATTGGAAGTTAAGGACTTACTTATATTAGTTTGGAAAGTTATGGGACAACCTTTGCAAAAAGCCCATAATTTACCATTTTACAACCCATTTCTCTTTCCTTCACACCACATTCACGCAGAGAGGAAGAACAGAGACCGAAAAGAGAAGAAAAAAAAAGGGAAAGAGGAAGAAAAGTAAGGGAAAAAAGAAGAAGAAAAGGAAGAAAAAAGGGAAGAAAAAGGGTAAGTGTTGATTTCTCCATTTTAGGTTCGATTTATCCTATTTTTTTTCATGAGATAAGGAATATATTATGTCAATTTTCTAGGGTTTTTACTTGGCTCGAAAATTTCAAATGTAGGTAAAAGATTATGATTTTTAGTTCAAGTTTCTTGGCGGTTAGCTTCCATTTACATTTAAGGTAAGGAACCTTATTTTTGGGCAAACCCTAGAATTGCTAATTTGATTCTTGAGTAAGGATAATTGTGGAAAATGATTGTGATGATGAAATATTTACTTGGAAGTATATATTTATGGAAGAAGAGGAAAATTTAATGGAATGAATTATGATTACTAGTTGTCACTAGATTGAAGTGAGTATTTGCATATATGCTCGGATTGAAGGTTATGTTGATGAGTTGGTCATTAGTAAATGGACTAGAAAGTGAGATTAGCTCCAATGGATTAAAGGAATAATTTGGGGAATTTATTCAAGTATGGAGGAATTAAGTTATAAGAGCTTGTATGTTAATACTAAGACTACTTTCTATGGTGGTCGCTAAATTGATTATTCATATCGTATTTCAGGTGGTGACGAAGAGATTGGAAACGTCTATCAGCCAGTCTAGCCTGTAGTTCGTATTTTGTGAGTGGAAAACCTTATTTTTCAGAAATAAATATTTATTAAATATATATTATATCCGAAAGTTAATTATTGCCTATATTTGATTTGACGGCATGATTTCCAAAATCAAATGGATTTTTGTAGTCACTTTACTTTTAAAAGTTAAATCTAATTCATTGAAATTATTTCTCTAGCATGTTATATTCATATTATATATTTCAGCATATTTATAGTTATTTTAAAACCATCAGAAAGTACCCAGGTGATTTTACCCGCTCTGCATTGATGTGAATGTATTTCCACGGTGTATGACTAGATTATCAGAGGTCTTTGGGACCCACTCTCGTACACATATAGACTTTGGGCCGTGTATTAGGGTGATTAGCCTTTGGGGCAGCTCTGCGTACGTATGACCAGTTTATCAGATTATCAGATTTGAATGGTTTTGCCTTGTACATCGAGATTACTCTGTACATGAGTAAGGCTATTCATTGGGTACTTCTTGGTGTGATTATTTAGTGTATCATTTATATTCATTTAGTTTTAGATTCACAGATTTTCAAATATCAGATAATAGTTCATTTCAGAATATAGAATTCAACTATTTCAATTACAGAAATACAATTTTAACTTATAGAAACGACAGCTTTACACATATTTATGTTGATACCAAATTGTCTATACTTGACACATTTTTACAGTTGGTTATTCAGAATAAATAGTATGAATTTTATGATTTTAGCATGTTTCAGTTATAAAAGAAATTATCAGAATTTCTACAAATTGTAAGAAGAAAAAAAAAAAAATAAATCAGATTTTCAGTAAAAATGTATAAATGGAAAAAGTATATGTATTTGCGAACTATCCACTCACTGAGTTACAAACTCACATATTTTTGTCATGTTTTTCCTATCAGGAGGCCGCTGAATTTGAGATATCTGGAAAGCCTGTTGAAGTTCAGAGCCTGACTACCCATCATTAGGTTGCATGATTTTAACCATATCTAGCATGTAAATGTTTAATTGGGAACTTAAGTCATAAAACACTTCGTCTAATATTTTGTGTAATGTTCACTTTGTCGAGGGGTTGCTTCATTGTCGTAATGCATGCATGCAAACATGGTGTTTTGAAGTAGAAGTGTTCGTTCAAGTTTAATTCCATATTGATTTAGTTGTGGTGGCATTGATGGATTTGGTGATTCCAAAATATTTGATATTGATTATTGTATGGGGTCTTTGTAAATTTTCAGGTTGGTTTTGTTCTATTTTCAGGGGAAACTCTGCCAAAATTTTTACAAAAATATTGTATTCACTAAATAGTCAAACAGTCATAGAACAGTCTATGTGGCCTTGGTGGTGGGTCCAGCATCTAGTTGGAACTCATCATCGGCGCACGTCACGTCTGGGTCCACTAGGGTGACTCGAGACGGGGTCGTGTCACCTAGGTTGCCTCAAACTCCGTCAAATTATTTTACTTAATTAAGATATCCAGACCCCCAGCCGTGGTGTTAGGATTAGGACAAACTCCAAGAACAGACTCCAATTCCAGAATAAACTCCCCATTTGCTGACATTTAAGGTGGAAGAGATGAAACCGGCTGCATGTTGCCAATGGCCTTACGGAGCTGAGATATGTGGAAAATTTGGTGGATATGAGCTGTAGGTGGAAGTTTCAGTTTGTACACTACTTGCCCAACCTTCGACTCCACTTTGAACAGTCCATAGTACCTCGGAGATAGCTTCTCAAAATGGCGTTTAGCCGCAAACTTTTGGCGGTATGGCCGGAGCTTGAGATAGACTAAGTCCCCCACCACAACTGAATTTCACAGTGATGTCCACCTGCGATCTTCTTCATCCTCAGTTATGCTCTAGAGAGCTGCACATTTAGTTTATTTAAGGTAGCTTTCGGCCATACACATTCTGAAAATGAGTGTGCTTGGTAGTAGTATGGAATGAGGTGTTATTCCAAAACTCAACCCAGTGTAGATATTGATAGGGACCACCTGAGTATTCAATGAAACAGATGAATAATTGCAAAAATTATACAACTGTATTGATTGCAAGATGAATTACAGAAATAAATGAAATACAGTCAATATTTCGAGAGGGCTGCACTCTCCACAATACGGTCTTCACTCACTATTTTGCATGCCCAATCCTTTCCTCGCTTTCTTTATTTATAAGCTACTTGTAACAAATTTTCCCTCCCATTTTACTCTCTAAAAGATTAGTTTTCCACCTACTTGCAGGTTATTATTCTTCTAGGTCCTTCTAGAATGCGTGAGGTGGATTGGATCCTATTAATACCCTGGGTTTTCAAATCCACCTTATCCTCAATGTGGGAGTCAAGGAAGTGTCGGTGGTGCCAATTGCCCGCTCTTCCATCGTTACAATTTTGGTAGGGAAGATTTATGTCCCTTTTGAAGCCCACGGATATAGAAGAGTAGCTAGCATGGTGAATTTGGGTCCACTTGGGTCTTGGGCTGCCATACCTACTTGATTTTTGTCTTAAATTACTTGGGTAATCTTCATGATAAAGCTCAACCCACTGGGCCACAATATAGAGACGTCAACGTAGGTGTCTGATTTTAGCCCAAGGAAAATACATGGGTAGTAGCTAATAAGTGGGCTATTGGAGTTAGTTTTTATTCTGGATGGGCCAAAACATAACTGGGCCTGTTTTAAATACTTATTTCGATCTTCTTTCTATTGGCGCACTTCTCAGCTAAAGTCCAATTCCATCAAATCCAATAATTTCCATTCGTTCATCTTCTCCAGATTCAGCCCAATTGTAGTGACCCTTTCCATCTCCGATCACTTTTCCTTCAACAATGGTGATGGTAAGATTTCAATTAGTTTCTGGTTTGTTCAACTGCTAGAATTGGTTAAGTATAAAATCATGAAAAAGTGACTTACGTGTCAACTTTGACCAAATATTTGAACGTGATCCAATAGCCAAATTATGAAAATAAATAGACTAACTTATTTCACTCGTCGAGTAGATCGTTGTGGTATATTTAGAATCTCTAAACTAATTCCTAGAGAATGAGAAATTATTGTCTAAAGTTGAAAGAAAAAAAGAGAAAATTGGCTAGAAATTTGACCTATTTCATCGCTCGCCTAACACTCAAGCGACAGGCGAGCGACATGCGAGTGACATGGTCTCTGTTTCTGATGCTCGAGCGATGCAAGGCCTACAAGTTAGCAACAACAAATGTCGTGACCTTCGACAAATGTTGCTGAGTTTGGGGCGCGACACTTCACTCACAACCTTTCATTCTCTATAAAGTATACCATTGGGACATCCATTTGTTCATCCCAATGATGTGGAATCATAGCATAACATTAAATTCATTCTTTTCCTAGCCAGAATTCTGCATAAAAGCTATTTTTCCATTTTTCATTTGAAGGAGTACAAAAAACAAATTTTTGGTTTGTTATTCTTGTGTTTTGAAGTTCTACTAACACAAGAAGTTTTACTTTATATCTTGGGAGTTGATTGCTATTGTCCGTATGCACCATTATGGGACAAATTCGACTTAAAGACAAGAAGTTCAACTCTTGCCTCGACTTTGCATACATTTCATTTGGAGTTAAATTCTTTTCTTTGGTGTTTCACTCATATCCTTACCGTTACTCTGTCAAATTTTTGGTAAGTTGTTTTAAAGTCATCACTCAAATTCATCATATCTCATCTAATATTCTTAAGTCGAATCTACGTTTGAGTGATAACTATACTCTTGAATTGTATTCGGTTAAACTGATTTTGCTTCGGTTTAACTTCTTCTACTCTTTCTCAAATTTTGATTTTGGTTTATCTTCTATTTTGTGTAAATAGAAATGAATATGGTTAAAAATATCGATACTTCTTTGAATGATACTTCGAATATGGGAACTTCAGAAGGAATGCTACCTAACTTGGTTCCTACCATTGTGATTCCTCCGATTGCGGGTGCTCTTTCTACAGTTCATACTAATTCCGTTCCACATGGAGAGAAACCAGAGAAGTTTAGTGGGGTTGATTTTAAGAGAAGGTAGCAGAAAATATTGTTCTATCTCATGACCCTAAATTTGACAAAACTCTTAAAAGAATATGATCTCGCCGTACAAGAAGTGGAAAATAATAGGGTATGATTGATTCATTGGATGCTTGAAAACATCCTAACTTCTTATGCAAAAACTACATTTTTAATAGATTGGATAGCACATTATATAATGTGTATAGTTCCATGAAATCTGTAAAGGAACTATGGAAATTCTTGGAAAAGAAATACAAAATTGAAGACGCCGGAACTAAGACGGTCATTGTGGGAAAATTCTTAGACTACAAAATGATAGATTCAAAAAGGTCATCAGCCAAGTTTAAGAATTACAGGTTATACTCCATGACATTCACGCCGAGAATATATCTATTAGCGAATCATTCAAGTGGCTGCAATTATCGAGAAACTTTCACCCATGTGAAAAGACTTCAAAAATAATCTCAAACATAAGCGCAAAGAGATGAATATTGAAGAACTCATTGTCCGGTTGAGAATTGAAGAAGATAATTGAAATTCGGACGAGCGTGTTGAAAGTTATATACCACAAACTAAGGCTAATATGGTGGAATCGTATAACAAAAGTAAGAAAAGAAAGCATTCCATTAAATCATCCAAGAAGAATACAAAAAAGTTCAAGGGTAATTGCTATAATTGTGGAAATATCATACATCATTTTGTTCATTACTGTAAACCTAAGAAGCAAGCCCAAGTGAATATCACTGAATCTGATGCAATATCTAATGGTATATCGGATATGAACTTGTCGGCTGTTATTTTATAATGCAACAATTTCAAAAATCTCATGGAATGGTGGGTGGATATAGGTGTTACCCGTCATATTTGTGCTGACAAAGGAATGTTCTCATCCTATACTTCGGCCAATGGTGAGAAATTGTTCATGGGAAACTTTTCAAGTTCAAAGTTGAAGGACAAAGTAAAGTTATTTTGAAAATAACATCGGCCAAGGAATTTAGCCTTAATAATGTTCTTCATGTGCCGGATATTCGGAAGATAGTGTCGGGTTCTTTACTAAGCAAGAATAATATGTATGAAGGTAAATGCTATGTAGAAGATGGACTATTTAAGATGAATGTCCTTACCATTGCATCGAATAACTCAATAAATAATATATATCTTCTTCTGCTTATGTTCTATAGTCGTCTATGGCATCATAGATTAGGACATGTAAACTTTAATTCTATGCGCAAACTAATGAATTTAGTTTTACTACCGAATATGCATTTTAATACAAATGAAAAATGCGAAATTTGTGTAGAGGCTAAGTTAGCCAAAAAGCCGTTTCATTCGGTCTAACGTAGCACAACACCTTTGAAACTTATTCATACCGATATATGTGATTTAAAGTACGTCCAAACAAAAGGTGGTAAAAAGTATTTCATCACGTTCATAGATGATTGTTCAAGATACTGCTATTTATACTTGTTGAAAAGTAAAGATGAAACTTTGAAAGTGTTTAAGCACTATAAAATTGAAGTTGAAAATCAACTTGGAAAAATGATAAACGCAATTCGTAGTGATCGAGGTGGAGAATATGTTGCACCATTTGAAGAATTTTGTTCAAAATCTGAAATTATTCATCAAAAAATAGCAACATACTTACCTCAATCTAAAGGTGTTTCCGACCGCAAGAATCGAACACTTAAGGAAATGATGAATGTAATGTTGATTAATTCAAACCTACCTCAAAATATATGGGGAGAAGCTACACTTTCGGCAAATCATATCCTTAATAAAATATCACACTAGAGTAAGGACGAATCACCTTATGAATTATGAAAATGTCAGCAACCTCACTACAAATATCTTAAAGTGTGAGGGTGTTTGTCAAGTGTACAAATAGCTAAACCTAAACAAGTAAAGATTAGACATACGACAATTGATTGTGTCTTTATCAGATATGCAATCAATAGTAGTACATATCGATTTTTGGTTCATAAATCTAAAATACTTGATGTACATATAGGTGCCATTTCTAAATTAAGGAATGCGGAATTCTTTAAAGATATCTTTCCTTGTAAAGAGAAAAAAGTAAGTTCACACAAACGAACTTACGATACTGCAATTGGAAACTATCAAGAAGATAGTAATCATCAAGTACACGAAGAACCAAGGCGCAGTAAAAGACAAAGAAGTTTAATGAAGCCATATCCACTCCCGAAACTCCTTTTTCGAAAGAAGTGGTTAATAATGAAATTGAATCCATCATTAATAACCATAATTGAGAATTGGTTAAACTTCCTCCGAGAAACAAAGCTTTAAACTGTAAATGAATTTTCAAAAAGAAATTGAAGTCGGATGGATAAATAGACAAGTATAAAGCTAGACTAGTAGCCAAGGATATAAACAAAAAGAATGACTAGATTTCTTCGATACCTATTCACATGTTACAGGGATCACGTCTATACGTGCATTGATTGTTATTGCTACATTGCATAATCTTGAAATACATCAAATGGATGTTAAGACTGCATTTCTGAATGGTGAATTAGAAAAATAAATATATATGGAACAACCTGAAGGTTTTATTGCTCCGGGAAATGAGAATAAGGTGCGTAAACTTATAAAATCGTTGTATGGATTGAAATAAGCCCCAAAGCAATAACATGAAAAATTGGACAAAGTTATGTTGTCAAATGGTTTCAAAATTAATGAATGTAACAAGTGTGTTTACATCAAAATCACACCTAACGAATATGTGATTGTATGTTTATATATTTATGATATGCTAATCATGGGAAATAATTCGAACATTATTATCTCGATTAAGAAAATATTGATAAAATATTTTGACATGAAAGATATGGAAGTAGCTGATGTGATTTTAGGGATTAAATTCTCTAAAACATATGACGATTTTTCATTGTCTCAATCATACTACATTGAGGTTATACTTAGGCAGCTTGATGTGTATTACCAACTGCACGCGTCCTAATATAGCATATGCAATCAACAAGTTGAATAGATTTACAAGTAATCCAAGTAATGACAATTGGAAAGTTTTAATATGAGTTGTTAAATACTTGAGACATGCGATTAATTATGGATTACGCTACTCAAGCTATCATGCAGTGTTAGAAAGATATATTGATGCAAATTGGATATCTGACACAAATGATTCAAAGTCTACAGGTGGTTATGTCTTTACCATGGAAACGGGGCTGTGTCCTAGAAATCATCTAAGCAAACTTGTATAGTTCAATCCGCGATGGAATTTGAGTTTATTGCTTTAGATAAAACCAGAGAAGAAGTAGAATGACTTCGTAATTTTCTTGAAGATATTCCATGTTTAGAAAAACTAGTACCTGTGATTAATATACATTGTGATAATTAATATGCAATTGTAAGGGTATAAAATAGTATGTATAATGGTAAATCTCGACATATTCGTTGGAGACACAATGCCATTAAACATTTGATATCGAATGGTATAATCTCAATTAACTATGTTAAATCAAATGAAAACATAGTGGATCCTTTGATCAAATGATTAACTAGAGATCAAGTATACCATCTTTCTAGGGAAATGGGCCTAAAGCCTATCAAATAGAATCAATATAGCAGAAACCCAACCTTGTAAATTGAAGATCCCAAGATCTTTGTTCAATGAGACAACTAAGTTATAAAAGATTCAGTGTAAAGCACTTACTCCCATTCCTACAAAAAGTGCTGGAATAAAAATGTTCAAGGATAAGTGTATACTTTTAATGATTCCTATATCTTAAAGTAGACAAGAAATGTATGATACAATACAATAGGAGATCATCTATGTAAGTGTGAAGTGAGCCATGTCAATTAGTCGAGCTGAAACTCAAAGCTTGGCTGAGTTTTTTTGTGCCCGAGCCGAGTCAGCTCGTGTTTTTTTTTTTTAAAATTTGTTATAAATCTATAATTTTTTGTAATGTATTTAAAATTTGTGCAATTTATACGTATTATAAATAATAACTAAATATTAATATATAAAAAAATATATCCTAACTTAAAAAAAAAAAAAAAGCTCGGCTCACTGGTCAATGATGAGCTCGGGCTAGACTGAGCCTCGGCTCGATGCCATCGAGCTACGAGCCGACCCGGCTTGGGCTTTTTCTGAGCCGAGCCCTGCTTCCCGAGCAATCAAGTTTTTTTGACATCGCTATGTGAAGTAGGGCCGCTTCTACGAAAATTTGAGGCTTGAATTCTCTTAAAAATACTTATAAAATCAAGAGTTGTTTAGGGCCAAAATGAACACAACCATGAGAACCAAAATGGTTAGATGATTTATGGTGTTGGTATAGTTGTTTTGATTTACCCAAACATTTGAATGGTTTAAGACATCGCGTTCACCAATTAGCTTAGTAAATTCAATTGAATACAACTAAGGAAGCTTCAAAGTCACAAGCCATCCATCATATTACTATAACATGTCGTATGTACTATTTTGTTAGAGTCTGCATATCATTTTCATTTTTGGATTGCATATTGTGGAGTTTTCATTCATGTGTGGGATTGTTGGAATTAGTTAAGTATAAAATCATGAAAAAGTTATGTGTCAATTTCAATCAAATATTCGAATGTAATCCGATAGTAAAATTATGGAAATAAATAGACTAACTTGTTCTACTCATCGAGTAGATCGTCGTAGTATATTTGGAATCTCCAAACCAATTCCGGTTGAATGAGAGATTACTGTCTAAAGTTGGAAGAAAAGAAAGGAAACTAGCTAGAAATTTGACCAACTCCGTCACTCACCTAGCGCTTGAGAGACAGGCGAGTAACGGGGTCTCTGTTTCTGACGTTCGAGCGACGCAAGGGCGACAGGCTAGCGACAACAAATGTCTTGACCCTTGGCAAAGGTTGTTGAGTTTAAGGCGCGACACTTCAGTCACAACCTTTCCCTCTCTATAAATTAGACTCTTAGAACGTCCATTTGTTTATCCCAATGATACCCAATTATAGCATAACAATAGATTCATTCTTTTCCTAGCCAGAATTCTGTATAAAAGCTGGTTTTTCATTTCTCATTTGAAGGAGTACAAAAACTAATTTTTGGTTCGTTGTATCTTGGGAGTCGATTGCTATCATCCGTAGACACCATTGCGGGGTAAATTTGACTTAATGACAAAGAATTCAACTTTTGCCTTGACTTTGCATACATTTCATTTGGTGTTAAATTCTTTTCTTTGGTGTTTCACTCATTTCCTTATCGCTACCCTGTCAAATTTTTGGTAGTAAGTTGTTTTAAAGTCATCACTCAAATCCATGATATCTCATCCAACACTGACAATGGTTTCCTCTTCTCCTTCTGCTGGCTTGGCGCACCCCTTCTTCCTTCTTGCATATGTGAACTAGATTGGAGGTCTATCATGGGTATACAACTAACATTACAGATAGCCGATTGAGATAGATCTGCAAACGTAGCAGACTCATGTAGCTGCTTGAGTATCCAGCCTAGCTAATTTAGGTTTTCTTGAATATTGAATTATGATGACACTTTTCATAATTTCAATTTTTTTTTTTTTGGAAAATTTTAGAATGTAAGTTTTTAGGTTGTCTTTATTTTCATTAGTCTGCTCGGAGTTTTAGAGCCTTGGTGTTTTGTGTTTACAGTTTTGGCCCAATTTCTTTTGATAAAATAAGATTTTGATTTTGATAAAAGTTGATGAAATGTATGTTTAGAGAGTTGATAAAAGTTGTAGGTCCCATAAATTGTGTAATTGAAAATGACTTTTAAGAGTTGGAGGCCAAAAAGAGGGTTTTGTATGTAGCCACATTGTGGAGATTATGCATTCTTGAAAGGGATTCATCATTAAAGTGTAAGCATGACATTGATTTTCTTTATTAGTTAAAAAAATAATCATAATAAGCTGTTGATCTGAAGTTATTAAAAGAAGTTAATATGTAGCCGTGTGAAGTTGCTGAATTTAAAAATCTCATTCTTCATTGCTGTCATGATAATTTTGGATGTAGGTGAAGCTATATTGTGAAGCTGTGAAAAACAGAATAAATACTAAGTGAAGAGAGGTTAAACACATAGTATAAATTAAGTTAGATCATTATTGTTCTTATTTTCTAAATTAAGTTAGATCATTAATTATTGTTCTTATTTCTTAAAAGATGACTAGAAAGAAGACAATGGATTGTTAGTAGACGTATGCCTAAGAGACAAATTGAAGCTACAATCTTAGCCTAAGTGGATACTAACTTGCTTCATCCCCACCCCCGTCCCGCTACACCGCTCTCTTGAAGCATCCTTGTTAGGTCAGATTTAAATCTTCTGTTATGGAAAATATTGCTGTGCCCATGTTGCTTTGTTAAATTGCTATTTTTTTTCTCGTTCCCATTTGAAGACCCTTTTTCACTTCGTACATGTCTTGACATCTTCAGGAGAAACTAATTTCACATTGTCTGGAATAATTTTTCCAGATTTCTTTGACCTATTTTTCTCTTCCATTCTGATTTGCATATCTGTACTTAACAAAGACAGTGAAGACAAATATTCTTTGCTGAGTTCCTTGATTCTTGTTGGAAAAAAATCATTACATCTGTGTCCTGCTACAAACTGTAAAAAAAAAAAAGCTGTGAAACAAATGTTGTACAATAGAATTAGATAGTATATATAAATATTATTCTTCAGGATGCTTTATGGCCTGGAGAAGGAAAGCCTTGCTGCAAGCCAGCCCTGTGTTGGCTAGAGACATGGGGTATCTTTTCTTTTTCCTTAAAATAAGAAAAACCCGTATTTTCCCACCGCCTCCAATAATATGGTCATATGCGTGAATGCAATACGCCAAGAGCATGTATAAAATACAGCAGTGTACTCAATAGTAAAATTGACCCCACCAAACACAAAATATGAAAATAAGTTCTCAAATTTTGCGGAATAATGATAGATGTACATCAAAGTGTACATAATGGTGTCCATAATGGACACTCGGCAACTTCCTATTGGAGGGAATGATTGTGGGACCGGCACTCCCTCCAATGAAATGATGTCGGGTGTCCATTATGTACACCCTTATGTACTCTTTGATGTACAAGAAGCATGGTCCAATTTTGCGTCACCTCATTCTGTTCTGTTCATCTTATCATAATGTAAGGGTATTGGAAAGTTGGAACATATTTTATGAGTTTTGATCCCCTGCTTAGTTATGCTAGAATAATTAATTGATTAGCTATTCATCAATTAAATTAAATTAATGAAATTAATTTAGTTATGCTAGAATAATTAATCAGTTAATGACACAAATTAAATTAAAACAAAATAAATTAATGAAATTAAGCAATTACATTTTTTTCTCCTGAAATTATGATGCAAAATCTCAACCGTTGGATGTTATATCCCTTGTTTTTTTTTTTTTTTAAATTTCAGAAGTACTTCTAAAATCCCTACCGTGAATTTTTTTTTTCTTTAATATATATATATATATATATATATATATAATGAAGTGCTGTATCAATGGACGAGGCTGTGGCAAAGTGTGTAATTTTTTTTTATCCTTTCTTTTACTGATTTTTTCCGTAAATGTCGAATTTCCAACCTTGATACAGACAGATTTTTTATTTTCGAAAAACAGTATTCTGAAAAGGACTGTTGTTGATGGATCAGAAATCGAAGAATTTGGATCACTTATTAATGGCCAACAGTTTTCATCACCAAGAGTTTTTAAACTTTCGGTTTTCTTGAAATTTAACACAAAAAACTTACAATCATGCTGCACATTTTGTTTTACATCTTTTTTGATATTGTGTTACGTGTCGACACATGATTAAATCATTTTTTAAAAAAAAATACACTTTCATTCTCACCACTTTTTGAATTTTCATACAATGTCAAAAAAATGTAAACCTAGGAACGTACGCATTATTCAAAAACTTATTAATGCCTCCCACTATGCATTGAAAATTATTTGAAAATGATTATTTGAATTTTTTTTGTGTGAATTTTTAGTTAAAAAATAGAGAAAAATTATAAAAAAATGTAATAAATAATTATTTTAAAAAATATGTGATTGAAAATTAGTGTGAATTCAAATAATCAAAATAAAAGAGGCTAATGATCTTTGATGGTACAAATTATCTATCCCCTGTTTTGTCGGGATTAAAATCAAAATTTTTGTAGTTGATGAAATATATGGTTAAAACTCTGTAGATTTCATAAAATATGTGATTAAAATTAAGGATTTGACTCGTATGTTTTAGTCTGATAATGACATTTCCTTACCTTTGGTACAGTAATACACTTCACAGTTTTCACCATGCATTGGCATTGGCATTGGCATAGGCATATATGACTTTGGGTGGTGATGAATGTATTGTGTCCCTACATTACTACTTACAATTGTTGATATTGAAAATTCAAAAATAGAAAATGGTAATTAAATTTGATGTTAGTCCATAATAATTCTTATGTTATGAAAAGAGGGTTTAGTAAAATTAGTATGAACACAACATAATTGACAACTATGTCCTACCATTAAAACAAGCAATAAATGAATCATTCCTAAATGTATAGTCGTATTTATGTTATGTTATGTTTGATAAATGAATAATTTGGACATTTTCGATCACAACAAATAGGTCATTCTAACCTCATATTTTCTTATCTTTCGTTCTCGTCTTTTTCCACCCATATACGCAAACTTATAAATCAATGTTAAGATCAAACAAGATTCAAAACTAAGTTGTCAAATATTTTGTACCACAAATGAAGAGCTAGCTAGCACTTTTATAGACCCAATTTAACAAGGAAATAATCAAACCATTGAAACAATTAATCCAATGTACATAATCTTGGCTCCATTTGTCCCTAAATTCACTTTTTCTAAATTTCATTTTCAACCAAACTTTTTAATATAATCACACATTTTTCAAAAATCACTATTTCAAAACTTTTTTTTTTTTGCCTTGAAGAATAGGTTCAAACAGGGTAATAGTGAAAGTATAGATACACTCCAGATCTGATCAACTCTTCATAAAAGTTTTCCACTGTGGACAAAAAAATTTCGTTGCGACGTGGCAAAATAACCTTATTTAGAATTCTCTATGACAGTCATACATTTAGAGAATCATACTTACGATTCTCTTAGTCACATCAACATTGAGAAATTTTTAATTCACTTACTGTAGGGGGAGATCAATTCTAATACTCAACGCATGTATAATAAAACACAAACAATGATGATGCCATCAATTGAGCAAACACATTATGATGGACATGTACGGATTTTGATAATATCAAATCAACTATACCAATTCCCACTGGAAAGCAACAAAAAAAAAATGTTTTTTTTTGAAAAATTAAGACTGATACAAGATTAACATCTTTAATTATGTTTTTCACCATTAGACAGACAGGCAGACATATAAATATTTTCACATGATTACTGTACTGTGCAATGTTGATGATTTTCAATTGCCAAAATAGGCAGAATACAGAAATTCTGATATGTGATAATAAATACAAAAATTAAATTTTAAGGGGTTACAAATCTAATCATCAAGCAATTACTAAAGAGATTAGTCCAATGCTAACTACAAAATGAGAAATTAGAAATTAAAGAAGCCAACCTTGATGAGTTGTAATATGAACTCTTTGCAAATCCATTGTTTATAAACAAGCCAAATCAAGTGGAGAAGAAAATTTTATGTCACGGATAAAAAAAAGATTGAGCCGTCCCGCCAATATCACCACCACCAGCACCGCCGTCAAAAGCCACCTACGTAACAGAAAAGGAGAAAGAAACCAAACCCCACTTGCAAATATGGATTTTGGGAACCAGCCCAACTCATAAAAGAACCAGAAAAAACAGGCAATTGCTCCGCCACCATTTTCTTGAAAATTCTAGCATCAGGCTTCATTATATGCCAAAACTTCCACTGCTTCAGCCACCAGCAAAACCCTCTTACCCTGTGAACACAAAACATAAAGCAAAGATTGGTTTTTTCAACTCCCATATTCAAAAAAATTTAAAGGGGTTTCTTGGTTCATCTTGAAGAAATGAAATGTGAAAAAACAAAAGGCAGTATTTTGGGATAAGAAACTATTTTCTCTACTGTTCAAGATTTTTTTTTTTTTTCAAAGGGTTTGATAGGTATTGTTGTCCTATTTCTTCAGTGGCAGCACAAGAAAAGAAAGACTGAGGACACGAGGCCTTTGCTTTGTGTTTGTATATGTGTATTGGATTACACTGGTAACCTTCTGTCTCAACAAAGGGCCAAGTAAATAAGCTTGAAAATATGTGTTTGGTGTTTTATACACATACATACAACATATACATACACATTGCATATCTCATCCCCCACCCCACCTCAACGCTCCTCTTCCTGTCTACTATTAAAACACTAGTTGGCCCAAAAGTCCTGTTGACAGTTTAGCTAGATTTGCGCAAGCAATCTATGTCCTGTTTTGGTTCCCTTTTTTAGCCTTGAGAATTAAAGAAATCCCTCTTCTATCCTCCCATATTCTCGTGTTCACCAATCACCATTTCAAACTATTTCAGCTTTTGGGGGAGGGCGTAGGGTACCTGACTCTGCTGACAAACAGGCATCAATTTCGAGGCCCATCTTTTTTTTTCGAGACTGCAACTAAACCCTATTGCCCCACGATTGACTCATTGAAGATTGTTTGTGGCCTAAAAATTCATTCGTTTGTGGGATTGATTATAGGGAGGCCTTTTTTTGCAGTTAATTAGGCTACAAACGAGGTTGCTTTTCCCAAAGAATTGTTTTGACCTCTCAGTCAAATCTAATAAACCCTTTTAATTCATCATAAACTACCATTGTGTAGAATTAATTTTTCAGAATAATGAGATTCAATATGTAAAGATTTTTCTGCTTTTGAAAACTAGGGTTCCAGATATAAATGAGGTTCACAGAAATTTTAAGTTATCTAATAAAATTTAAACACCAAACGCATTACACAAAATGTGAATTAAATGTAAAATCTGGACCAAATTAGTTCCCATCAAATCCAAAATGACTCAACTCTCAAGGAAATTTCTTTTCTAGTTAGTGTTATATTGCAGCTTAATATTAAGTGTTCATGGTATGTTTGGCTTGGCTTAATAAAACACTTATCCAAACATCATCGTATAGAGAAAATCGGCAAGGACAGAACATGTCCAATACAAATTAATCAGAAAGGAATTCAAACAAAACATTGCATTTTTTCTGGTAAAACTTTGCACATGAGAAGAGAGAGATAAGGGTGGGTTGGGTTCGTTATAGAACAAATATGGCAAATAACTAACACAGAGACAAAAATGAATCAAAGAAAAAGAAGCCCATAACATGTATGGGTTCTACTTTTCAGGGTGATGGCGTGCTATGATTTTTACCAAACATATTGGGCATGAGAAAATGATGGGTTCATACGAAAACAAAACTCCATACAAGAAATGTCTGAAGAAGAAAGATGTGAACTCAACAGTGAAAATAATACAAGTCTGAAGATATCGATCACTTTCATCAAAGATCTGTCCTTCTTTTTCACCAATGTTGCAACATGTAACATACCTTTTAGTTTTGTCTGAAGGGCAAGAAATTTGTTCATAGAGCCATAATTTGCAGCAACTTGAAACTCTCCTTCTATGTGCAATTCATTAGAGAGAGAGAGAGAGAGAGAGAGAGGGCAATATCTATACCACCATTATGAGCGCAGAGCTTGATATAGCGACTTTTGGAAAAGCAAAAGTGAATATCTTTTACACTTTGATGGTAGCAATCTGATTTTTTCTGATGAAGATTGAAGAGTGCAATATTAAATGCTTTTCCTGTATAAAAATTTAAAATTTTGATATATTTCTTCAAGTGAAGGGATGTGCAAAGCTAACATTTATGAACTTCTGGTCATTTGCTGGCAATCATGTCATTGTTTTTATCTTGAGATATAACTTTTTTTTGGGTACAATACAATTCACTAGATAAATTAGTTTTGACGTGTATTATATATATAGAGAGAGAACGGTCTATTAATTTTTTCTGTCACGAAATGGACTGTTTGTTATGAAATTGTGACGTAGATAAGAAATTTATTTTTATCCACTCTTCGTGCTCATAACATTCCTCAGGACACTTTGTTGCCTTCTCCCATATTTGTTACTATTGTCTATGACAACTCAAGAGGGGCAGCACAAGACTGGCTCATCATCAACCGAACATTAGGATCCCTTGACGTTCACCACGGCCTTCCGTGTAATAGACATTGCTATATCTTTCAATCTCTTGTTGGGATGGCCTGATTGCAAGAGACCGGTGCACTTGCGTCTACCTAACAAAAATGTCAATATGAACTCCAAATGATAACGTAGATTGGGATGGAATAAATATGCTATTGCAGCTAGTGGGAATGACTTCAAAATGAATCGTACAAACTTAAAATAAATTAAACTACCTATTATTCAAAACAAGCATTTTTATTTGTTTGAGAAAAATGATTTTTATTTTGAACATCTGACAGGAAAAGTAATAGTTTTTAACCAAACAAATTACATACAAATTAAATGTGCTCAAAATGTCCCTATATTATCAGAAAGTGTTTAATTATTTGTCTTATTACTGTTTCAAAATGCCTCTAATTAACTAAAATAATTATTTAAATTTCTCAGATCTCAACAGGCACAGAAACATAAATTTGATGATAATAAAAATTTTTAAATTATGTAAAGAAGTACAAAAATTTCTTATCAAGTAAATTCAAACAGGATTGTAAAAAAAAAAATAAAAAAATAGCATGTTGATAATGAGATCAAAAAGCCAGTGGCAGAGCTTTTATAATGCCGGATTTTGGACCACCATTCCCCATAGGCCGTAGTCAACTTTGAATGGCAAAGTTTTCTTAAAAGGATTTATATATATAGAACCTTATTTTGAACGACTTTTTCTTCTATGTTATAATCGGTCAGCTAAGTTGGTCATAGTCGACCCCAAGTAGAGGCGAATGATCTACGGATTTGTATCAAGTTGAATCGACCTTTAAATGATAAATAAGTGAACATATTGTTGACCTCGATTTCTATATGGATGATATGGCCAACAGATCCGACTCCAATCACGTCCACGTAGCCTTATGCCTGCGTACTTGGATAAATCGTCAGCAACGTGATTTTCTCCATAGGTGGGGACTTGGTCTCGTGCATTTCGACGATCAAGTCAATCGCTTGTATGAATATATTTGAGCATGAGACGTGCTTAACACGTGAGTCACAAAGATATACGAATGCCGAGAGATAGGATAGAACCGGTTTATAGAATGAGTGAGCAATGTTACAATTGAGCATGTAAAATTGCTATACCTTCAAATGACATTGTGTGTGAGCTTTTACAGTAGAAGCGAAAAAACATAGTAGATGGATGAAAAGACGCGTGACCTCATCTTAACGATAGATGCACCGTATCATAGATGTCATTCCATCAGTCCTACACTTAGGGGCATTTAATGAATCTGTAAAGTAGTTACCCTATGATCTAGATTGGCATGTAAGTAGATTGACAAATGATTTGGTAAAGTGACTGCTGCAGAGAAATTATAATATCAATCAATTACAAGAGATCTTGAACGAAAGATCATATGGGGAACGTGCCTCATACACTTAGAGACTTCACCTTGGATTGGAGCTGCAACGTCTCGTATTGCCTCACCTCGTCTACGAGGATTCGACCTTTCATGATGTTCGGCTTCTAAATGAGAGTTCAACCACTTGATGGAGGTTCAACGAATTGTCGGTTAGGCAAAGTGAAGTGCAGCGTGGCCTGTGTGGATCTATGTTTGCTTATCATGTGATTGCATTGTGTTCGTTCTTGATGCCTCGTTAGATGAGGGATAATATATATTAATTTTCAACAACACAATTGAAGAAATCATTTGATATGATGATTAACATTAAGTAAACAAAAGCAGCAATTTCACAAAGAAATAAGTACAAAAATTATTTGTTGAATATTAAAAGGAGGACGAAATTGAGAAAAAGCAAAAAGTAAATGGGGGATAAAAGATGATTTTGTTATGATTAGTCCACGTTTGATTGTATGGGATGTGACTCTTTCTTCTCAGGTGACCACGTTCCCATGTGGGTGCACCTACCTGCCACTTTGGACAGTAGAAAACTAAGCTATTGTTCGAGCCTCGTTATTTGGTAAAAGAAAGCATTTTTTAATAGTAAATTGATGGAGAATTTGTGGTTAAAAAAAAAGAATTTTTTTTTAGATTTACGTATAATATTATTTTATTTAAAAACATGTAGTTGAAAAGAATAGAGAGAAAATGATTTTAGAATAATAGGGATCAAACGATGGCTAATATTAATTAAGTTGCCAAGGTTTTTCTCCATCATGTAATAATAATTATTATTTCTACTTACCCATGCTTTGTATTTGGTGTTCATAACTTTGTTGAGCAGATCAAATAATTGATTGTAGTGATCATAATAAAATCAACAACATTTGGTCTAAAGATACTTATCAGCATTTTAGTGCAATGGAGTAGAAATATTGTACTATTAAGCAAAGTTAAGCTCTCGAGACGGGCTATCAACTATGACATTCACTTCGCATCTCGAAAATCTAATGTAGAAAGCGATTCTATATCCAAGTGGCAGCATTGGTCCCTTAACTACTGTTCTTAAGAAATGGCCCGATCCGCCCATTGCTCGAAAGAAAGAAAAAGTATTAGTCGATCAAAATGATTATGGTCATAAGCAACTTAGTTGAATAGTGGGTGCCTTGTACAAGGTCAAATTTGATTAGGGATAGCTAAAATTTCTGTAATATTTCTATATAACTTATTCATTTAATTAAGCTTGTGACTTCACATCTCAAAATATTAAAATTATTTTTCCATAATAAAAAATAGTTCTAACCAAGAAAAAGGGGGGACGAGGATGGGGTGGAATAGTGGGGACAAAATGGCTCTATTTTGGAAGACATAAAGTCAAAAGTTTAGCTGAAATGATCAATTTATGCTGACTAATTGGCTTCTTCTACCCTAATTTTGCGGCTTCTTTTTGCTTGATTGCAAAACAAGAATGCTTCAATCTTTATTATATGGATTTTATTATTTTGTTTGTCTCATTGTCAATACTTTCGATTAATAATTTACATTTATTTTATGTTTCTATATGAATAAAACTAAAACGAATTTAGCTGTAATCCACAAAATATAAATTAATTTAACTGTCAAAATAAGCCTCCAAACTGGGGTTCTATCCTCAAGTCGTAAAGGGAGATACACAGAGAGAAGAATTGCTTCCCAAATATCATGCCCAAATGTGTATAAGATATGACTGCATCCGAATTTACTCGGATAGCGAACCAGGGGAAAGGTCGTCACTCCTCATGATTAGTTTGGCGAAACTCAGATACATGAGTCATAAAAAATAAAGAAGACTTTTTTTCTACGAAGAAGCAAATCTGAACATGCTAAGATTCACATTAATAGAATATAAGTGATGCTCACCTCAATTTGTGTACATTTGATGTGATCAATAGATCTTGGGCCCACTGCATCTATGTAAGCTCATTTCCTAAACATTTGAATAAATCGTTAATCACTTGTGGCCTTCTCCAATGGTGGAGGAGACGATCGTGAGCACTCCAACAGCGAAGTCGATCAATTAAAAGAAATATAATGAATGTGGGATAAGCTTTAAAGTGAAAGCCACAAAAGTGTTCGAACACCGAGAATATGTATGAATATAAAGAGGAGAACAATCTTTTTTTTATTAGTTAAAGGAATGCGTTACATTCGAGATTTTATTAATATGCCCTCACTTGTGGCGGAGAAATACCGTAGTTACATGAAAATACTGAGAGTAGTAAATGAGGAAGTACTACTTCCCTTACAATGAAAGTAAATGACGAAAAATAAAGTAGTAAATAAGGAAGTAATACTTCCTTTACAATAAGAACTAATGTAAAAAAAAAAAAAAATTTATATATATAAAATAAGTATTGAAAGTTAAAATAAAATTCAAACTCTAATACTGGGCAATCCATGTGTGTCAACTTGTACTAGTGCCCTAATATTTCGTGGTAGGTCAAGTGGTCTATATACATGATATCGTCGATGATCCCAACCCTCAGCAGCAAGAGTATCTGTAACCTGGTTTCCTTCTCTGTAAATGTGGGAGCCCGTATCTCTATCAAAGGATATGATATCTGTGATACGTCTAAGTATACCCTTAATAACCTATGGTCCTCCTCCTCTAGCGATGCAGTGAATAGTCACTATAGAATTTGACTCAACCCAAATCACTGAATAATCTAGTTCTTGAGCTAGTAAAATCCCATCAAAAACAGTCGTGAAACTCTGCCTCTAATATCATGCATGGTCTATATGAAACTTAGAAAACTCTGATATAGTGTCCTACATAATCTCTCATGATGCTTCCCCATTCGCATAACCATCATTGACGCATCCATCAGTATTGATCTTGACAGATCCGACTGATGGAGTATGCCACCAAACTAGAATAAAGGGAGATGGGGAAGGGGGGGTCCATAAAAATACCAAATATGGGTGCAAGAGTCAAATATCCTAGGCCCTGCAATAGTTAATGTTTGATGGAAAAGTAGTCGCTCTAGGGCTTAAGCTTGCAGTAGTTAAAGTTTGACATTAGGCTATTGTAAGAGGTCACGTCAATCACTTTCTTAAAATCTTTGTAAAGAAAATCTCTTAGGAGAAGTAGATGTAAAAGATGCTCATTTGTGATTAGGAGGCATCTGCCCTATCACATGAGCTTCGATTAGGGTGGTGGGTCACTTCTCCAAGATCGTTAAGAGGCTTTCGCTTTGGTAATGGTGCTTCGGCTAAGCGATGATCACCTCTCTAAGGTCGTTTTGCGGCAGGTGGCCTCCTGCTTCGGCCATTAAGGTTCTGCTTACACAAGATGGTTTTAATTTGATGACACGGAGTGTGGACCTTGTTGTGTTTTTGATTGCTTGCCATGTGGGATGCCTCATGGACTTCTTTGTTAGCTTAAGTGCAAGGCGTTAGGTGATATAAATTGTATAGAACAATTTTCAAGTGATTAGATTTAATAAGACTGTAGTTATGCTATTTTTCCAATTCAAATATAATTCTTTTTAAAATTGTGTTTTCATACTAAAAGTTACTCACGGATAAAGAAATATCAACATTCAACGGGAAAATCGTCGTGTTAGGCCCAAGAAAATTGATTATGAGCTATTTTGAACATGCAATTATAAACAAACATGCATGGCACAAACGAAAAAAATAAAAAAGAGTTTTATTGTTTTCATTTTCAAATTTGAGGCCTTATGGGCATAGGGAATCGTGCCATCCGTAGAAGTATTTTATTCCAAAATATTGTAGACTTTATACTATTGTGATCTTTTTTCTCCCATACCAAGGTTAGATGCTGTGGTATTAAAAGTAGAATGTTTTTAAGATATCAAGCCCAACTCAAGTGGTAAGAACGAAAATTTTTAATACTCCATTCGGGTGCTATTTTTTTGCTCCTTATTAGAAAAAATATAGTTGTTACAAAATAAAAGTTGTGAGACAAAAGAAAAAAAAAAAGGCTTAGTGAAGCCCATAAACGGTAACATTTCTTCTAAAAATGAAGTAGAAAATGGAAAACAAACTGGCTAAATTAGAGACTTGGATCCAGTCTCATTTAAAGGAAGAATGAACTTAATTTTTTTTATTAATAAAAAAAAATGAGTAATGCGTAAAATTTTAGTTTTGTTTTTTTTCATTTTTATTTTGGACTTTCCCGTATAACATGTGAATATGAGGACGGTAACGAGTGTATAATGAGGTGGGATGATTTGGCACTAGATTTTTGAAATAAAATTCATCTAACCTAATTATTGAAATGAAAACTCAAAACAACAAGTCTATATGTAATTTTCCCATTTTAAAAATTTAAAATTTGATTAACCCAATAATTGAGATGTAGTTGAGCTTAAAGCCCGTTCTTTTAACTCAAAATAATCAGTCTATATGTACTACTACATAAACAATACATGTTTACAAAATATGTTTTTTAAATTTTTTTTATTACATTTTTGCGTTTGAAGTTGTAAATTGTGAGATTGAAGAAAATTATAAAAACAACAATGGCTGTAACTTTGCTTCTTCTTTCTTATTAATATACAATTTAGATTACATTATATATATATATATATATATATATATATATATATATATATATATATATATATATATATATATATATATACACACACACACACACTTACACACACACACACACTTCACGTGAGAGCTGAGAGAAAGAAATTCAGTTACAAGAAATCATTTCCTATAACAAAATACATGTGCAATGCAAAACAAATCATTGATCATGCAATCTTCTAGGCTCTTCTATTGTACAATCACCAATGTGTGTTGATGTAGCTTAGATTGATGAGTCAGATGCCAGATTATTTCTCCATTGCTCAGCTTGTGCTTGCTTCGTCTTTCAACAGTCGACCGCAAGACGGAGAGTAGATATCTGCTACTTCCATCTTGGCCATGTGAAAATAGAAACTTCCAGATTTCAAAGCCTTAGTTAGAATGTCTTCAACTTGATAACTAGTGTGCACATATTCAGTAACAATGCTTCCAGCTTGTATCTTATCCCGAATGAGATGATAATCAATCTCTATATATTTAGTTCTCTCATGAAAAATAGGATTTGTGACAATATAGATGGCTGATTTATTATCACAATATAGGCTAGCTGCTTGACTATGCTCAATATGTAAATCTTTTAGTAAGTACCTTAGCCAAGTTAATTCACAACAAACACTTGTCATTGCTCTATACTCGACTTCAGGGGAAAATTGTGATACTACATTTTGCTTCTTTGATTTCCAGGATACTAGAGATGAGCCAATGAACACATAATAGCCTGTTAGAGACCTTCTGGTGTCTGGATAGATTTCCCAATCCAAATCTGAGTATCCTTTTAGCTGTAGTTCAAAAGTAGATGAGTAGAATAAACCCTGCCCTGGAGCTCTCTTAAGGTACCTCAGTACTTTATGTGCTGTATTGAGATGAGGTATTCTAGGCTTATCCATATATTGACTTAAGAGTTGAATTGAGTAGGATATATCTAGTTTGGTTATGGTTAAATACAATAGACGTCCAATCAGCCTTTTGTAGATAGATGGATCAGCAAATAGTTCTCCTTTCCATTTAGATAATTTGATGTTTTGATTAAGGGGTACCTTGGTTGGTGTTGATCTTATGGTTCCTAAATCAGTTAAAATGTCCAGGGCATACTTTCTTTGGCAAATATGTATCCCTTATTTTGATCTAGCCACCTCAATGCCTAGCAAATACTTTAACTTACCCAAATCTTTGATTTTCAACTGGGCATCAAGTGCTCCCTTAATTCCAAACAATTTTCAGCCATAATTATATCATCAACATAGACCAAAAAAAGCCATGAAGGAGTTTTGAGTAGACTTAACAAACAAGCTATAGTTTGCCTTTGATTGAGTAAAACGATGCTGAAGAATGAAATTAGACAACTTTGAATACTATTGTCGTGAAGCTTGCTTGAGTCCATATAGGCTCTTGTGAAGCATACAAACTTTTGAACCACTAAAATTATCATAACCTGGAGGCAAGTCCATATATACTTCCTCATCTAAATCTCCATGTAAGAAAGCATTGTTTACATCTAATTGGTATAGGAACCAACCCTTTATAGCTGCAATTGCAAGTAAGGTTTGAATGGTGACAAGTTTTGCCATTAGTAAGAGGTTTCATAGTAATCCAACCTTCTTGTTAAGTTGTTAAGTGTATTCCTTTGCTACCAGCCTAGCTTTGTATCTTTATACAATTTCGTCAGTATTAAACTTTATTTTGTAAACCCATTTACACCCTATTGCCTTCTTATCATGTGGTAAATCGACTATGACCCATGTATCATTCAACTCAAGAGCCATAATCTCATTTTTCATGGCCTCACACCATTCAAGGGATTTTATAGCCTCTTAATAAGTTCTAGGTTCATTTTGTGTAGTGATAGAAGAGTCAAAGGCTTTATGAAAAATGGATAACTTATCATATGACATACTAGAGTTGATGGGATAGGGATTACCTGAGGAAACGGAGCTCGCTTTCTTGTCCAATGTCTGCAATGGGGAAAGTGAAGTAACCTGCTAACATATAAAATCCTGCAGGCGTGGGGGAGCTTTCTGAATTCTGGTAGATCTTCTAGGTAAGTGAGGTATGGTTTGGTTGTTTTCTCTATTAGATAAACACTGGTTTGGTTGCTGTCTAGTTTGAGGGTTAGTTGTGCAGATTTGATATCTGTTTTTTGTAGGATTGGGAACATGTGTAGATTGATTTTCTTGTTCTTTGAAAATTTTAGTTGGAATAGAGATGACATGATTTTGAGGAAAACACAGATCAATAGGATTTGGTGGGATATGTATGTTTGTAACTTTAGTTTCTTTGCACGGAAAGATTGTTTCATGAAATACAACATTTCTTGATATGAAGACTTTATTTTTTTCCAAATCAAGGAGTTTGTAGCCCTTAAGACCAAAATGATAGCCTAGAAAAATGCATCTCCTAGCTCTAGAATCAAATTTATGTATGCCATTTGTGAGAGTAGTGCCAAAAGCAAGGCATCCGAACACCTTGAGATGAGAATATGTAGGTTTGGTCTGAAATAACATCTCAAAGGGGCTTTTGTGTTTTAGAAGTGTTGAAGGGATTTTGTTAAACAGATAAACAACAGTTAAAACACAATCATTCCAGTATTTTAATGAAACACCACTATGAAATCTTAAGGCCCTTGCAACATTTAAAATATGCCGATATTTCCTCTCAACAGTAGCATTTTGTTGAGGGGTTTCAACACATATTTTTTGATGGATAATGCCCCTTTCAAGGTAAAATTGCTTCATGCTGAATTCTCCCATTGTCACTACGGATGACTTTGATTTTGGTTTGGAATTGAGTTTCTATCAATTTACAGAAACTTTGTAAAGCATTGGTGTCTTCAGATTTAAGTTTGAGCATATATATCCAAGTACATCTACTATAGTTAGAAAATAGCGAGATCCATCATAACTAGTTTCATTGCAAGGTCCCCAGATATCACAATGTATTCAATCAAAACACCTTGCTAATTTGTACTGACTAACAGAAAATAGAAGTCTATGTAATTTTGCCAAGGGACATACAGAACAAGGTTTGCTATTGGAAGCCAACTTAGGTATCTTATCTTCAAAAGCAAGAGCAGAATAGGATGGATGTCCCATTCTATAATGCCAAAGATCAAATTCCTCAGTATGATTGATAGTAAAGGATGAAATGGGAGATGTGGAAGTTAGATGAATCAAACTTTCTTGAAGGGCCATATGAGAGGCTGTTGAAGGTAAGATATGATGGAGACCAGACTTCACTTCACCCATTCCAGTCATTTTCCAAGTCGAAGGGTCCTGTATGAAGCAAACATTAGGAAGAAAGACAACACAATAGTTCAATGCCTGAGTGAGTTTTCTAACAGATATAAGATTAAAGGAAAAGGAAAGAACACATAACACATTCTGAAGGATTAATGTGTCTGTGACATGAGCAATGCCAACATGAGTTACTGGGACAACAGCTACATTTGGTAAAGTTACTGAGCAGGTGAATTGGGACTTGATAGAGGAAAAATATGATAGATACAGATCATATGATCTGTTGCCCCTGTATCTAGAATCCAAGGAACTGTAGGATTATTGGCATTTGCAATATTAAGAGTAGATGAGCAAAGTGATATACCAGAAATTTTTGGAAGAGCATTGTCAGAACTTGAAACAACAATGCTTTGAACCCGATTTGCTGAAGGACCCGAATTTGGATTCGTTGATGATTTGAGAATGGCCATCAAGTGAGAGTACTTCTCTTGAGTAAGAGATACATTGGTCTTATTAGTCTATTGTTCCTGATTCATAGCCACAAAAATGGAAGCCTGATTTGCTACTGGTGTGTATCTGTTCTTGCCTTCAAATTTGTGACTTGATGGGTAACTATGCAGCTTGAAACGTTTACTTGTAGTGTGTCATGGCATCTTACAGTAGGAGCATACATGTTTGTTAGGATATTTGAGGCATCTTTCAAGAGAGTGGCCTGCAACTTTACAGAAGGTACAATAATACCTATCTTTCCTCTGTGACGAAAAGTTCTACCTGCCATTGTCTCTAAAATTGCCTTTAGCCAGTAATGACATTATCTCACTGATAGAGCCATCATTTGAGATCTATCTTCTTTTCTTGTTGAATTATGGAATAAACTTCATTTAGGGAAGGAAATCGTATGTTCAAAAGAACTTAAGCCTTAATTGCTTTGTAAGACTCATCCGATCTCATTAAGAATTTCATCACCAATCACGATTTTGATGTTCAACTACCACTTTCAAACCTCCACATGTACAATTAGGGATGGATTCATAGTTTAATAATTCATCAAGAAGCGTTTTGATCTTAGAAAAGTATACATTGATAGCATCCTGATTTTGGGCCAATGTTGTAATGGCATGTTTGATCTCAAAAATTCTAGGTGCATTCTATTGAGTAAACCACTACTCCAACTCCAGCCATAACTGATGTACAGTCTCAGCATATGTAGTGCTGCATTTGATGTCCACAGCTATGGTATTTTGAAGCCAAGTGATCACAATATCGTTGCACCTAAGTCAGTGCTCCATCAGTGGATCGTTTGGGTCCTGTGGCTCACAAAGGTTCCCATCTATAAATCCCAGTTTGTTTTTTTATCCTAAGAGCTCTCTTCATTGACCTGGCCCAAGAATGGTAGTTGTTTACATCCAGTATATGTGTGACCAGAATGGCTCTAGTACCATCGTTGCTGCAAATGTAATAGGGGCTACTGATATGCGTTGGATCATGAAATGCTGAGTTGTTATTTTGAGTTTGATTAGTGTTTGGTGGAAGATTTGAGGATTCATTATCTGATTCCGCCATAACTCCCTGATACCATGTACATTTTAAGATTGAAGAAAATTATAAAAGCAACAATGGCTGTAACTTTGCTTCTGATTTCTTGTTAGTATATAATTCAGATTACATTATATACACACACTTCACGTGAGAGCCGAGAGAAAGAAATTCAGTTACAAGAAATCATTTCAGAAGGAATATTCTCTCTTATAATAGAATACATGTGCAATGCAAAACAGATCATTGGTCATGCAAAATCTTCTAGGCTCTTCTATTGTACAATCACCAATGTGTGCTGATGTAGCTTGGATTGATGAGTCAGATGCTAGATCATTTCTTCATTGCTCAGCTTGTGCTTGCTTTGTCTTTCAACAGAAGTGGATAATTTGGATTATTTGAACTATTTAAGGAAATTTCATGTGTAATATTGGTTTAGTTAATGAGTTTGTACTGAGTCAAATGTTTCGCGTATTGGTTAGACTCCATTCGATTTACGAAGTTACCATAACAGTTTGGTATGTTCTTTATTTTTATAACATTCCATGTTAATACATATACTGTTTAATTGACTTACCAGTTTAATTGCATTATAATCAAATCTTTCCATACTTGGAGGGAAAGTAGAAACTTTCCTTTTGATTAGATATTATTTTATATTCTTTATTTAACTTTCTTACCATTTATTTATGGTACGTACCTTTTTTATTTGATGATTCTTGTGTTTATCAACTGTTAGAATTCGGGTTGAAACACTAGTCAAGAATTTTAGTTGAAGTCTATTTGTGAATTCTTGTCGAAACTCAATTTGGAAGTTCTATTGGGAGTTTGAAATTTGTTTTGAACATGAAAAGAGAGGAAGAAATCGTGCAAAGAGAAGGAAGTAACGCGCCCGATGCTCGTTAGTCGTTGAACAACTGCTTGATGCTCAGAACAGGGGAGAAAGTGTTCGCTAGCCACAAGGAGGCCGCTTGAACGACTGGCCACTATTCGATGTTCGTGAGACCGCCGCTCGAGCGCGCAATCTTATCCAATTTTTGAATAGTTCAGGAATTTTGCAGGTTTTTAAAATCCTATTTTATATCAAACACTCTGTTATTGTATAGACTTGTTATAGTTGAACTCCACCAAATCTTAGGCTCATTTTTGCACTATATAAATGAGGAGTAAACATCTAAAAAAATTAATCCTTACATTCTACATAATAATTTGTAATCATTTATTGTTAATATTGATAAATTCTTCTTTTCTGTCCTAGTATATTTTTATCAAGTAAATCTTATTTTTTTAATATGATTTTTATATTACAATAATATACTCATTATTTGCTAACAAGTGGTATCAGAGCGTGTACCTACTGGCAAGATTTTTAACAAATGGTATTAGAGAGAGGTTCGATTAACTCAGTTCGAGGTTTATTTTTTGTTATAAAATATAATATTTCACTTTTAGATCGCAACAACAGATTCTTTGACGGGTAAAGATGTGAATAGTGCTCGCTCAGATGAATTCGGATGATACATTATTAGGATTTGACAAGATGTCCTCAATTTATACTATGGAAGAGAGACAACGTAAGAATTGAAAGGCCCTACCACAAATACATCTTTATCTTCATCTTTCAAATAATATTCTTCAAAACGTTTTGAATGAGAGGATCGCAAGTGCATTAGGTTGAAATTGGAGTAATTATGCATGACAAAAAGTCCAATAAGCAAATTGCACTTGAAATATAGATTGTATTCTCATTGTATGACACGAGGTATATCATTGGAAGATCATGTAACCATTTTTAAGGAAATCATCGCTAATTTGGAGACGTTGGAGATCAAGTATGAAGAGGAAGATTTTGGGTTAATATTATTGTGTTCGCTTCCCGCTTCATGCATGTCGTTTAGAGACATAATCTTACACAATTGTGATATTCTCACCATTGAAGGAGTTCGTGATGCTCTATTTATAAAAGAGATGATGAATCATCTTGTAGGATTTGAGGTCTGTGGAGATGAACTTGTTGTAGATGAAGGTTATATGTGGGACAGATCAAGGTCTAATTACAATAATAAAGTTTGTAATTATTGCAGAAGATTGCTACAATGATAGAGAACTTTTGACTATTTTTTACGGTGACTCCAAACCTGACAAAGATTGGATTCTTAATATGGCTTGCAATTTTAATATGTGACCTAATCAGAATTTGTTTTCGATATATGAAACAATTTTTCAAAGTGTTGATGTAATAATAAATAATATACCTTGTAGGATAGTTGGTATTGGAAGAGTCAGAATTAAGATGTTTGATGGGGATTGTTAGGACACCTAATACTCTAAGATACGTTCCAGATTTGAAGAAAAATCTTATTTTTTTAAGTACACTTGATTAAAAAGGATACAAGTACACTTGTGCAGGTAGAGTTCTGAAAGTTAGTAAAGGTGCCTCGTATTTTGTTGAAGGGACAGAGAATGTATCAGTTATATGTTTTGCTTGGTTCTACAGAATCTTTGAATATTAATCAGCACAAATTAGGGACTCGAGTGAATTTTGAGCTTGGTTCAGTACATTTGGAGTTTGGTTTAGGGTCTATATTAAGGAATACATCTCAGTCAAGTTCAGAAATTAAGAATAATTCCACTTTGCGGCTACCACCAGCGGTGCCTCAGTATTCTATTGCTAGAGACAGACCCAAGAGAGATGTACGGTGAACCTGATTTTGCTTTTGTTTCAAATACAATTGAAGGTATTGAGTCTAGCATAAAACCTTCTATAAAAGTCGTCAGTTGCATTGATTCCATTATAGGATATGTTTTTGCCTTGTTTGATAATTATTATTAAGTTATTTGTAATCTTCTTGCTTGTGGGGATAATTCAAGCAACTTTGGTGCCCAAGGTAATTATGTTGAGCAGTGATTCGATTTAGTTCATTTTTCAACTATTGAGTTTGCCCTAGTTGGGCTTTGTGAAAGAGATGGAGAATTTTTTGGTTGAAAAATTAAGTTTTATTCATTGCAGTGGAATTTGTCTCCATGTGAATAATTTTTCAAAGTTTTATTTATTGAAGATTTGTTAAAATTAGGATGTGATCTGAATTCTATTTAGAAGACTAGTTAAGAATTCTAATTGAAGTCTATTTGTGAATTCTAGTTGGAATTCAATTTGGGAGTTTGTTGGGAGTTTGGAAGTTATTTTGGACTTGAAGAAGACTTGAAGGAGTCCAATTTACAATAAGAGATGAATAAATCATGCAAGGAAAATGAAGTATCGCTTCTGGCGCTTGTTACATGTTAGCAACCGCTCGAGCACTCAGAACAGAATAGCTTGCGTTCACTAGCTGAGAAGAGGCCCCTCCAGTGGTCAACCACTGTTCAACATCCGCTAGACTACCATTCGAGCGAAGTGGCGATCTTATCCAATTTTGAATCGTTCGCACTTTTTCAGGTTTTGTAAATCCTATTTTATCCTAAACAATCAATTATTGTATAGACTTGTTATAGTTGAACTCTACCACATCTTAAACTCTCATTTGCACTATATATATGTAAACCTCTAGAAAAATCAACCATTATATTTTACACAATAATTTGTAATCCTTCATTATTAATATTAATAAATTATTCTTTTCTGCCTGTGGTATTTTTTACCAAGTAAATTTTGTATTCTTGTTTGATTTTCATATTATCATATTATACTCGTTCTTTTATTTTGCTAGTAAGTGTTATCAGAGCGTTTACCTATTGGTTAGATTTTTAACAAAAATGATTTTTAATAAAAACAAATTAATGAATATTTTCTTTATCCCTTCGGTATAGAAATTTGATCAGAAAAATGTTGGAGCACAGAATTATGTAAAGTTTTCTAGTAGAGAAAATCTTTGAAAAGAAGCTATTTTTTCTAATGAGAAATAATAGTTGGTTCTAGTGACTTTGAACTTGATGAAAGCTTTCTACAAAATTAATGAAGAACTTATGAGAAGATGGAATTCATTGCAGTAGTTGCATCTCAGCATAAAAGTAGAATAGGGATCTCATTCCAATTTGTGGAGCAATCCAAGTACATTCGTAGTAGTGACGAGAGATCAATATCGTGTACTTGGTTCCATTCCTTAAGAAGTCAAAAGAGCTACAACAAGGAAAGTTTTCATTTTCTTTTGATTTTGTTTAGTTCTGGGTTTAAATTAGTTTTCTAGTTAAGAAACAATTGCAATACCAAAATACAAGATATTTGTATCATTTTTCTATAGTGAATTATTACTTGTAGATGTTTCCCCTATCAAGGGATTTACCACATCATATCAAGTGTTTTGTGCTTGACTTTATCTTCTATTGTGATATATTATTGCTATATTAGAAGAAACACGAAATTCTTTAGGACATGAACTAGTTAAAATTTGTTGGGTGAACTATCAAAGTATACATGAAATGTGTTATGTTCTATTGTAATTGGCAAATCTGTGAACAATAAGGACTGAAATTAATATGATGTAAAAGTTAAGGTGTAAATTACAATTTGTACAAGTTGAGTTGTATAGGTTCTAGGGTTCGATTATAAAAAGAGAAGAAAAATGGCGCTGCAATTTCATCGCCATGTCTTTGCTCGAGCAGCAGAAACAGAAACATCGTCGCTCACCTGCTTTGTCCTTGCTCAAGCGACATCATATTGCTAAGCCCTCGCTCGAGCGATAATGTTATCTGGAAAGTTTTAATTCGCATTTTTAAAAGTTTTTGTCTAGAGTATAAATACCAGTACATCTCTAAATGATTTTTTAAGAAGGTTGAATATTGAGAGAACTCATATTGCTCTATATCTTCTTCATCAAATTCATCTATAGCCTTCAACCTTCGTAGGGTGATTTGTTCTTGGCAGTGAAAACATCAAATCCACTTAATCCAAATACCAAATTGCTTACTTCCTAAACATCTGTTAGAGTTCTGAAAATCAAGGGAAGGTGACTGGAATTCTAGTTCTTGGTTGAGAACGAGGAATTCTTCGTTGATCCACATGAGATAGACAAATGCATAAAGTTGGGAGTTGGTGCAAGAGCAAGCAATTTAGGAGGGCTTTGAAAATTGCAGCCGGGAGTTGGTGTAGGGGTACTCAATCCAGGAAGGCTAAGTTTAAATTCGTTTATAGTGGATTTTTGACTGACAAAGTGCCCAGAGTTTTTACCCAATTGAGATTTTTCCGTGATCATTCTATGCGATATTTATTGTTTTCATATAACAATGGGCAATTCAACGTAGAGAAATAGAATTGATTAATTAATCATCTAGAGATAATTAAAAGTAATTTGTTTCTATTTAATTATTAGTTTTTAAATTCTGCATAATCATCTATTCACCCCCTCTAGGTGGGTCGAACCTCGTAATTTCAATTGGTATTAGAGACACATTTTGATTCCTGACCCATAAATCAATCTAGATAAGTCAGTAAATATCCGTGCCTCCATTTTTTATGGAAGAAACTATATATACTTGAAGGTTCGAATGAGAGTATTTCTTAAAGTCTTAGTTGAGCGTATTTGGCTTAGTGTTGTAAATGGTTAGGTTGCACCTAGTTTTAAGTTAATAATGAAGTAATCCCCACTCTCATCGCTAATTGAACAAGAGTGAACTTAGATGAATGCAACTGGAATAGTAAAGGGCTTCATGCCCTGTTTATGGCTGTGTTTGTAGAGGAGTTTAGGAGAGTATCGATGTGTGAAATTGCGAAAGAAGTTTGGGATATTTTAGAGACCACACACCAGGGAACCAAAATCGTTAAGAACTCTAAACTGCAGATGTTAGCCTCTAGGTTTGGAAAAAAATAGAATGAAGGACAATGAATCGTTAGATGAATACTATGCAAAACTTAATGACATAGTAAACACCAACTTCAACCTAGCTGAAAATATCCACGAGTCCAAAATAGTTCGAAAAGTCCTTAAATCCTTACTTGAGAGGTTTAAACCTAAGATTACAACTATTGGAGAGGGAAAAGGCTTAGATACTGTTAAGATAGATAAACTTGTAGGATCGCTTCAAACCTATGAACTGACCATATCTCAACCGAAGAAGGTTGAATCCATAGCCGTGAACACCATTAGGGAAGAAGAGAGTGAGTTTACTTACGTTGAGACCCTTAGGAACGATGAAATAGCTTATTTCATTAAAAAATTCTAGAAATCGATGAGGAACATGAGAAAACCTCAAGAAATGAAAAATAATGTCCCTAGTAAATTTTCGAAAGATAAGCGAGAGAAGAATAATTCTAGGACTTCGAGTAAGAAAACCCAATCAGTTAGATGCCGTGAGGTCAGGGTTTTTGTTACTATAGAAATGAATGTCCTAACTTTAAGAAGAAATTGAATGAAGGAAAAGGCATTAGCAGTAACTCTGACTGATGATGAATCAGATTCGAGTGTTCAGTGTGATACCTCTGGAGGTGAGGATGAACAAAACTTTATGGCTTTCACGTTTATAGCTAATTGAATCTGATAAGGAAAGTGAATATGTGGAGAATGATGAACATAGTGAGAACTCTGAGGAAGACTCTGAGGATTAGACGAATATTCATGAGTCTTAACGACAACTATTTGAGGAGAGTCTTAAAATCAAGAAGGTCAATAAAGCCATACTAAAAAAGGTTAATCAATTGAAGGAAATAGAGAAACTCATAGCCGACCTTCAGGACTTTACCAAAAATTTGAGTGAGTTGAAACTTGTTAATGAGAACTTAGAAGCTAAAGTTAAATACTTAACAAGTGACATAGAAAGATTTAATACTCAACTTCATTCCTTCATGAGTCATACTCAGAAACTCAATAATCTGTTAAGGATGAACAAGCCTGCTAAAAATAGGCACGGTCTAGGATAAGTTAAAAATGGTAATACTACTGCTAGTAGATCTAAGACCACGTTTGCCCCAACCACCAACAAAGTTAGGAATACTGCTAATCCTAAACCCAATGGCAAGAATGTTTTAGGATCAATGCCTACTAGAAAACATAGGACCGATCATCCTATAAACCAACTACAACTGCTGTGTAAGTTTGAGCATAGGTTTATTCTCACCTGTCACAATTGTTGTGCACTGGGACACACAAGACATAGATGTCATAAACTTGATACTAGAAGTAGAAGTTATGATATCTTTAGTAAGGTTAACTTCCTCACCAATCGGGTTAGCCACTTAATTGTGATGATGACTCAACTGACTAGGATTACATCTTCTTCTAAGAAGGTTTGGATTAAGAAAAATGATCTTCCTAGGTCTAATGAACAATTGATGGGGCTTTGCACTTATCCTAGTTAAAGGTGCCACTAAGATGTCTGGATTCCCTGCTATCTCAGATGTGCTTTATGTGAAATGTTTAAAATCTAACTTGTTAAATATTAGTCAAATATGTGACACTGATTTTGAGGTTGGTTTTGTTCAAAAAATGTGTACTGTATATGATTCTACTGGTAACGTTGTCCTCGAAGGTATAAGAACGTCTGACAATTGTTATGGAATTCTTCCTAATTCCAACTATGTGTGTAACAGTGCCAAGATTGATGTAACTGAACTGTGGCATCAACGCCTTTGTCATATGAACTATAAGAGTTTGTCTAAACTAGCTAAGAAAGAACTTATTAATGGTTTACCTAAGCTTGAAAAAATTGAAAACACTCTATGTTGACCGTGTCAACAAGGTAAACAACTTAGAGTTAATCATAAACAAACTTCAAAAATCTTGACAAATAGGCCACTAGAATTACTCTATATGGACTTAATGGGACCATCTAGGACCGAGAGTCTTGGTGGTAAACGCTATATTTTGGTTGTGGTAGATGATTTCTCTCGATATATAAGGATTGAATTGTTGAGAGAAAAATCTGAGGTATTCAGTCTTGTCATATTATTGTGTAAAAGTTTTAGAAATGAGAAAGACTTTACCATAACTAGAATTCGTAGTGATCATAGAAAACAGTTTGAGAACTCTAATTTTGAGAACTTTTGCCTAGAGGAGGGAATCTAGCATGAGTTCTCCTCGCTATGCATTTTTGGGGTCAAGCTATCAACACTGCGTGTCACATAGTGAACAGGGTTTACCTTAGACCTTAAACTGATAAGACACTGTATGGAATCTGTAAGGGTAAAAGACATTGTCAAGCGTTTTGGACTCGAAAGCAAGAAACACACTAGAACCACAATGAACACTAGTGTCAAGTTGGATTATGATCCTACAAGTAAGAGTGTTGATCACACACTATACAAGAGTATAATATATAGTTTACTTTATCTAACTGCAAGTAGACCTGGCATAGCCTTTAGTGTTGGAGTATGTGCACAATTTCAGGCTGATCCTAAGAAATCCCACTTGAGCGCCCTGAGACATATCATTAGATATGTCAAGGAAACCATAGATTATGGAATCCTGTACTCTCGGGATTCTAATCTTGACATTGTTGGCTATTCCAATGAAGCAGATGTTGAGTGATTATGGAGTTGAACGGGGTATTATGACTGTGTTTTGTGATAACACTAGTACCATTAATATTTCCAAAAATTCCGTTCAACACTCTCGATCCAAACATATTGATATGCGACATCATTTTATTCGAGAACTTGTACAGAATCGTGTTGTAACTTTTGAGCATATCTCTATAGAGAACCAATTAGCTGACCTATTTACCAAATTAATAGATGGTATGAGATTGAATCTCTTAGGACAGCTATTGGTGTCTGTGTACTTCTTTATGTAGGTACTTTGGTGCATGCTCGTACTTTATCATTGTGTGACATTAATTTATTCATTCATCATATTTGTTTATTTGTTTTCTAGGAAGAAAACTCGTGCATATTTTATTTATTTATTATTTTTTATATGTTTGACATTTTTTTTGTGTGCTGGTACATTCTTGCTTTAAAAAAAAAAAGAAAAATAGAACATTGAAAAATAAAAATACAAAAAATTGTTTTTACAGCATAATTTATAATATACTTGAATTTATTTGTTGTGATCAAACACGGGTTTAATTGATGAGCTGTAATATAGTTTCCATTGCTCACTTAGGTTAATATGGAGTACTTAGTATAGGTGTCTTCATGTACCATCTACACTACACACACTATGATATTATTAGTGGAACTCAACCGTGTGTGTGAGATTTTAGATGACAATCACATGTTAGTAATGTGATTTTGAATATGAATTGACCTTATTTATTATACCTAAGCTCAAGTCTATCATTGGTAATAAATGATCAATATCTTATGTTCTTCTTTGGAACCTATTTGACTCGAACAATTAAGGCAGCGGGGTATCTTATAACCTGTTACCTATGGTCAATTGACTTGGGTTAATCGGCCTAAAACTCGCTACATGGATAATGGAGAAGAGCATGCACTTAAGATGTGAAAAATAATAATGAGCTTAAAATATTGAAAGATATGAAAATAAAATTGCTCAAAATCAGGGGGAGAAAAGAAAATATCCATACAAAATGAGCTTTTCTTTCTAGGTTCTAATGTACTTTAAATTGTTTGACTTTCATAAATAGAGGAATACACTTATTGGCAGTGATGTTTAGCATGTTCGTTCTCACAAAAATAAGGTTTAGAATCCTACTTACAAATGATTAGTGACACTTTAAATATATGGGTTACTTATACAATTTACTCCATGTTAACTTGAACTAAGTATGTGGAAATGTTTACTGTAGATTGATTACACTTGTGTTTACTAACAACTGCATTTTTGAGTTATTATATGTTAATGTTGTAAGTTTTTAATTATCGGCCCCCTTGTCATTTGTGAAAAAAATGGGGAGTATTAGTTATTCTTTTGATTGATTTTTTGGTTTAAATTTTGATTTGACATTAATATTTTGATGTACTTAAAAATTCATTTAACGCATATGATATTTTAATTCGGAGGTATATGTTATTTTCGTTTTAGCTAGATTAAATTTTGATATTTAGTGATATCAATGTTTTTTTTTTATATGTTGGTTTACATTGATATTGTATCTTAATTTAGCGGTATGACTTATGAATAACTGTTTGAATTGGCTTTATCCATATTACTGTTTCATGTGATTTTATACTGGGTATTTGAGTTTTATGTTTCAAGAAACGGGTTGGACAAGGGAAAAGCACATTGCGGTCGAAATAGTTGGTTTTGGGAGTAGTAGTTGTTTTGTATCTGTATTTTTACTATCTTGATTTAGATTTATAGTTTTGTAACGAATACCAAATGAGGAACTTGTTAGGTTTTATTGTAATTGAGAAATATGTGAACAAAAAGGATTGAAATTAATAAGATAAAAAAATTAAGGAGTAAGTTGCAATTTGTATAAGTCGAGTTGTATATGTTTTAGGGTTCGAGTATGAAAAGAGGAGAAAAACGGCGTTGTAATTTCGTTAGCTCATCGTTATATCTTTGCTTGAGTGGCAGAAACAGAAACATCGTCGCTTGCTTGCCGCCTTGTCCTTGCTCAAGCGAAAGTGTTATTCGAAAAATTTTAATTCGCGTTTTTAAGACTTTTTGTTCAGGCCATTCAACCCCAAATCTACAGTATAAATACTAGCATGCCTCTGAACCATTTTTTAAAGAAGGTTGAATATTGAGAGAACTCATATTGTTCCATATCTTCTTCATCAAATTCATACATAGCCTTCAACCTTCGTAGGGTGATTTGTTCTTGGCGGTGAAAACATCAAATCCACTTAATTCAAACACCAATTTGTTTACTTCCTAAACATCTATCAAAGTTTTAAAGATCAAGGGAAGATGATTGGAGTTCCAGTTGTTGTTGGAGAACGCGGAGTTTGTTGTGAATCCACATGAGATAGACGAATTCATAAAATCGGGAGTTGGTGCAGGAGCACGCAATCCAGGAAGGCTTTGAAAATTTCAGCCGGGAGTTGGTGCAGGGGCACGCAATCCAGGAGGGTTGTAGAAATTACAGTCAGGAGGTCAGAAAATACTAGTGGTAATCGTGTTTGACGGACAATAAGTTTAAATTCCTTTATAGTGAATTTTTTATTAGCAAAGTGCCCGTAGTTTTTATCCAATTGGGGCTTCTCCGTGATCATTTTATGCGTTATTTACTATTTTCATATAATTGCGCCAGTTCAATATAGGGAAATTAAATTGATTGATTAACCATCTAGAGAAAATTAAAAATGACTTGTTGCAATTTAATTATTAGTTTTTTATTTCCACATAATCACTTATCCACCTCCCTCTAGGTGTAATTTGGGTCGAACCTCATAATTCCAAAATATATTATTAATTAATTTTGAATTGAGATCGATTATTCAGTATTTATAATCAATTCCGTTGAACTACCAAATGATAATTAGTTCTTAATATTAATTAATTAACTGATAATTATCTATATTTTAAACTTTTTCATGTTATAACATCAATGAATTATGGAGCTTCTTGGTTGTCCAAAAAGTGTCCATATTTATTAATTAAATATCTGCTTAATCCATGTTTAAAGGACAATTAGGGGTGAAAGTAAAAACTAATTTTATTCAGTATCATGCATATTTTTTAAAATTTCAAAAATTATGTTTTCAGAATGTTACGCATAATTAATTCCACCAACATAGTTGAATCATTTTTGGCTTGCTACCGACTTGATTAAATTCTATAAGTTGTTCATGTCATGATTTTTAGACCAAAACTTATGGGCATTTTGTTAATTTCATGTCATGTATTGTATGCCGTCTTTTCTATATAGTTTTTCAAGTGTGACAAAAATAAAATAAAATAATGTTTTGGCATATCGTGTAAATGGTAATCTTGTTCATTAAATATAACATGTTTTGGACCAAAATTCATGAGCAATATCATTGTATTATATTCATTTAGATTTTACTTTAACCTTTTTATTTGTTATGTACTTTAATAGCTCTATTAAATTAAAGCAAATATTCTATAAATCAGAGAAATTCAGAGGGTTTGTTTGAGCTCTAATTTTTAGGAAATAGATTTTGTAAAAGTAATTTTTGTAGAATATATGGTTAAAAAATGGGAAAAAAATTGAGTTTACGTATAAAATTATTTTATTGGGAGAATGCGTATTTGAAAATGAGTTTGAAAAAAAAAAATAAGTTTTTAAAGAATGAGGTTCAAATAGGAGGCTCAATGTCTATATCTATAATATTTCATTATTTGGCATGATCGAATAGACCATTTCATATCAATAATGATGCAAAATATTCATTAAAGAATTAGAAGATTCTCTAAAGTAATGAATTCTCACGTGCTACTTATTCTCAAAGTATATAGGCCAGTAGACTTTAGTTAGCTAAAGTTGGAACTGGATTCCCTTATTTTCTAAATTACTTGGGTTGATATGTGTGAGCCCACTCACCTATGATGTGATTGATTTAAATTTTTTTAAAAAGATGCATCAATAGATGGTTACATACATGGCTATTATCCGCTTGCAACATGAAGTTTGTAATTTTAATGGCTAGAATGTTACTCGTGAGAACAAAATTAGCACTTGTATGTATTATACCAAAGTTTGATTAGGTGTGCTTCCCATTACAATTGAATTTATAAAGTTGGGCAAATATGTAGGACTTGAATCACTCTTTTATATAAATATATCTTGATCCTCTGAAAGGTGATGTTATAACGAAGTTTGTCAAGTATCATTGTATATTAGACAAATATCGTAATATTGGGTGGAGAAGTTAAAGAATTGTAGCTACTCGAACCAAAATAATATCTCAGTTAGACAATTCATTGAACACTTGAAACATTATTAGAGAAATCGATTCAAAGACAGTAATTCCCAAAACGAAATGGAGTAAATAGTTAAAGATGGTCATATTAAGGGGACGATACTCACGAAAAGATCATAAGAAATACATCAAATAGACCCCGAAAAAGTTTAGATAGACCTTGCAGAGTTTAAGATTCTATAAGAGATTCAAATACCTGATAATAATAAAATTAGAGAGATCTCGATAAACATTATATCACATTAGGAAATAGAAGAACTCGAAAAGGTAAATCTATTGACATCGAAATTATTGACCAACATAACAAAAGCCATGTAGTCATTAATTAAATTCTCTAGAGAAACATGAAAATATTTGGACATATAGTTCTAATACTTGAAAATATAACCTTTGTAGGAAGAAAACGAGTTTTTATCCTTGAAAATTTAAAATTGTCGGAAGCAAATAGTTCAACCCCAAAAATATATTGTCAATCAAATAGCTAGAGTTATTCAAGCAATTTGATATACCCGTCTTAGCAGATATTTAATAAAACTAGTGGCAATTTATAATCCTGCAAGGAACTCTTGAAGAGTCAAACAAAATTGTAAGTAATTTAAAAATTAAATTTGAGATGTTGATGATTCATAATATTTGAAGACCCTGCCATGAAAGGAGTAAATATACGTTGCACTTTTTTCCTTGATTAGACTTTTTATTAATTGGGATTTTTTCTAATAAATTTTTAGAAGAGTGTATTCAATTGGAATTTTTGAAAACTCTTTTATATTTTTTTAAATAATGAATTTTGTTGATTTTTATAAATTTGTATGAAATTAATAAAAGTCTTTCGTGGACTTCTATAGATTTTCATTTTAAAAATTTTATAAATTTTTGTACAATTCTAAAGAATTTTAAAATTTTTCATTTAAAATAGAATTTACATTTGTCTAGTGCAATAGTGTGAAGTTCTCATATATGATGTGATAGTTCCTACAATTTTCTTTCCACACCCAATGTATAATATATATTTTTATAAGAAAAAAGATTTTAAGACATTTTTGAGATTTTATTTTTGTGGTTTTTGCTTAAAAATTAGTACACTAGAGATTTTTATAAAAAAAATTCAAACATCATCGATAATTTTGTTAGGTCTCCATTTGTAATTAGTTATTCCTTGGACAAAATTAGCCTCTGTTTGTTTGCCATTTTCCAATTCATTTGTAGAAAAATTTGGACCATTAGTGGGGCCACTTGTGAGATACAAGGTCAAATATTGCGGTTGAAATTGACAAGTAACGGCTCTATTTCTCATTTTTTTTTGCCCAAATAATGCACCCCAAACGGAGGCTTAATGTAATGGAGATATAATTTGAAAGATGAAGATAAATATGTGATAGGCATTGCAATCTTTTTGTTGTTTATCCTCTAACATACAATTTGTGGATATCATGTTAAATCCCAACAAACTATCATTAAAATTTATCTGAGCGAGCACTAATCGCATCTTCGTCTGCCACAACAAAAATATTGTGTTGCGATACAAAAGCGAAATATCATATTTAATGGTTGCCATCACAAGAACAAAAACCTCGAACATATCAAACCTTACACTCTGATACCACTTATTAGGAATTAATGACGAGATTACATGACACAATATGAAGTAAAGATCACAATAAAAGAAGAACACAAGAAATTTCTTTTTTTGGTAGGCGCTGCCTACTCACTCGGACAATGCTCTGAACACGAAAGTGTGCAGTTCCGCCCCTTATCCCATGTTGAGTCACAGGCAGCGCCTCGAAAAGCACGGACGAGCTGCATGCAGGGTTCACTATAATATGGAGAAATAATATAAATATATTGTGTTTACAATATTGTCTGAGTTGAACGCCACCCAGGCGGAAAGTGGCCGGCACTAGCTCCCTATTTTGCACTCGAGTTGGAGCTGGCGCACAACTAATTCACTTCTTAGTCCATATTTTGACATCTTCAAAGTTCACTTCAATAATTCCTCAAATACTTAATGAAATTTGGGCCAAACTTTAATAGAAAGCTTTAACAATAACAAATAAAATCATTACTTGTTTATCTTCGATTTTTATAGGCAACCATTAATCGTTTAATACTCCATGAATATTTATTGGATTTTCATATATTTGTGAAGAAAACAAATAATTCATTAAACAATAAATGTGAAAAAATAGTTTAAAGACTTTTTAAGTGTCTGACCAATTCTATTTTTCGATCTTGACAGAGCCTTCTCCACTGACGTGATGAAATGCGGTGCCAACGTGCCACAACGTTATGTAAATTGAAAAGGAGTTAAGGGAAATGATGCAAATGAATACAAAATTATGGTGTATACAATTAATGGGTTTCCAATGACCCAGAACAGATGAATGGACTATCTCCAATTAATGGGCTATCTCCAATGAATACAAAATTAGAATCTCCAAGAATTAATATATATAAAAAACAAAAATAAAAAATTTATTTTGGTTCTAGTTCTGATTTTCGATTCTAGAACTCGAATTGAATTAGAACCAAATGGTTCTCGGTTCGAAGAATCAAAGCCATTGATTTTTTTGTAGAATCGAATTGAACCACTCGATTTAATGCGGTTCTTATTTGATTTGGTTTGTATATTTTGTTCACTCTTATTTGAAAGTCCGAATTGAATGCATTGCTTAGTGAACCCAACCTTCCCAATTATCCCGTTTCCTCACCCTCGGCTCTCATTTTAAATGCAGTGTTCTAAAATAGCAAAAATCTTGGTGGGTAAGTCCCTCCAGAATTGTTTAGATTCCCCTACCTCTTAGAAATATAAGTACACCTCACTTTCCCACACGGAGAAATTAACTAACTTTACTGTTAATCAACTTGAATGTCATTTTATACTTTGTTCTCACTCGCAACAACCTTAAAGGCACCATCCCTCGAGAATAGAGTACCATGCAATGACTTGTAAACATGTATGACACTCTTCATCTCCTTCAATTCTTTCTGTAAATACCGTCGCAGTAAATAATATTATAGAATACAATATGAAGTATACTGAATAAAAAAAAGGGAAAAATGATAATATTTTGTTATTTCAGAAAACTAAAAACAGGACATAAAATTGCAGAAAATAACAATGGCTAAAAGAGAACAGAAATTTTGCAAACCGTGGCCTGTGTATTACACAGTGTCTTTAAAACAGATTCACCCCCTCACCATAGGTGCTTGAGGATTCTTATGAGCGTATGTCTCTTAGGATACAACGGTAAACTAGTAAAAATCAATCACTTCTTTTTTACTTTGAAGAATTGAATTTCTGCTGGAACACTACTGCCAAGACTTAGACGAAATTGAAAATTTTTGAGCAAATAGTAACAAGAACATGATATATTTTGGAGCAAACAAGAAAATGAAAACAATATGGAATTCTGTGGGTTTGGAATGAGGGAAAACTAACTGTCTAATTGAGAATTAAGAGGTTGGAAGTTACTGGTGTTACAACATTTATCACCACCATAAAGCCATGTTAAATCTCTCTATTAACACAAACATTATCATATGAGTTTCACGAGTTAAGAGAATTTGGAATGTTTTATTTGGAGAAAATAACGAAAATTTATAGGAAATAAAGGCAAAATGTGAACCATTCAAGGGGGCAATTTTTTGGTTGGTCCATTCGGTCTAACATTCGTGTACGCAGGTCGGGCCCGCACTCATGTTCAAGGCCCGAAACTCAATTTTGGTCTTTGATTTGCACTCCCTACGCGTGCACGTGGAAAGAGCCTCTATGCCACACATGAGTACACACTTTTAAAGTGTAATCATATATAAAGAAATCATGGCCTTTATCATTTTTCTATGTGAGACAACTTGAATTAGTTTCCCTCCAACACAACAAAAACTCTTCCAATTCATCACTTTGAGCTTCAATTTCTCATTCACCCACTTATTATTTTTGGCAAGTAAGCATATGATTTTGATATTCTCACGGAGGAGAATGAAAATCAACCTTAATCTTCCAAAATGAATGAACGGACCCCACTCAAAATTATGCCAAAAGTAGCCCACTAAGTCAATTTTTCCAACAATTTTCCACATGAATGAAAATTGGGAGTGACACGAAAATGGGAGACATAAAGATTTAGTGATATAGTTCAACGATTGAAACCTGCATAGGATAGATAGATATTACCCTTTGAACCTTCTCTTCTAAAAGTATATTTACTTTACTAGATGACCAGTAGACACGATATCTTTGAACTATTCTGCATTTTATGTAAATGGTAATATATTCCGCACATGATTCATCCTAACACAATTCAGTTCTCATTATTATGTTCATTTATGACCATAAACATACACCTAGTTCTACGAGAGTTTCTAAGAATTCAGCTTTACACAATTCTTTTAGAAGTGGCCCTACTTCTCTCTCACATAGGTGATTTCTTATTAAAAGTAACTCGCATTACTTTGCTCGATTTTCGATGCATAAGAATAATTAAAAGCCTATTTCTTATCCTTTGTTATATCATAGGAATGGATAAGAGATAAAATCCCTCATAGTGATTCAATTAAGTCTTTACAATTAGGTTGTCCCTTTGAACCTAGATCTTGGGATCTCCAATCAACTAGGCTGTGTTTTCTTTGTATAACCCATTCGTTCAAGGGCTTAAGTCCCATTCCTTTCAAAAAAAAATTCATCTAACTTTTTATTGAACCATTTGGTTAGTGGATCCGCAATATTATCCTTTGACTTTACGTAGTCAATAGAGATAATTCCAGTTGAGAGTAGTTATCTTATGGTATTATTCTGCAATGTATATATCTAGACTTTTCATTATAAATGTTACTCTGTGCCCTTTCAATCACTGATTGACTATCACAATGTATACAAATTGCGGCACTTGTTTTGACAATCTTGGGATATTCTCTAAGAAATTGCGTAACCACTCAGTCTCTTCACCACATTTATCTAGAGCTATAAATTCGAATTTTATGGTAGATCTGGATATAATAGTTTGTTTAGAGGATTTCAAGGATATAGCTGCACCTCCTAATGTGAACATAAATCCACTAGTGACTTTGAGTCTTTTATATCAATTATCCAGTTAGCATCACTATATTATTCAATGGTTGCTGTATATTTGGTATAGTACAGTCCATAGTTAAGAGTATATCTTAAGTACCTTAGTACTCTTATTATTATTTTCCAATGATCAACTCCTAGATTACTTGTGTTACCTTAGTACTCTTATTATTATTTTCCAATGATCAACTCCTAGATTACTTGTGTATCTTTCAGTTTATTGACTGCGTAAGCTATGTTTGGTCTTGTACAACTCATTAATTACGTCAAATTTTTAATAATTCTTGAGTACTCTACTTGAGAGACACTTTCGCCTTTGTTTTTAAATAGATACTGACTTGTATTTATCGATATTCTACCCATGCCAGAATCATCATTGTTGAACTTTTCCAGAACTTTGTCCACATAATGTAACGACTTAGAATGAGTCCATCTAATATTCTCGTGACTTTAGCTCCAAGTATCATATAAGCTAAACACATATATTTCATGTCAAATCTTGAATTTAACATATTTTTAGTGGATTTGATGATCTTATCTTTGCTACCAATGATAAGCATGTCATAAATGTAAATTCATAAAATGACATAATCAATTTCGGTGTCTTTGACGTAAATGCATTTGTCACACTCGTTGATCTTATATCAATATTCCATCATGACATTATTGAACTTTTCATGTCACTGTTTGGATACTTACATCAAGTCATACGATGATTTTACCAATTTACAGTCTTTCTTTTTCTACTGTGGTGATAAAAAACCCTTAGGTTGCTGCATATAAATTTCTTCCTCTAAATCTCTATCCAGGGAGGCAGTTTTAACATCCAATTGATGTATTTCAAGATTTCGTAGAGCTGATATCGCAAGTACCATATCAATAGATATTATTCTCATCATTGGAGAATATGTATTGACGTAATCAAGGCTTTCACATTATCTATAACCTTTTATCACCAATACGACCTTATACTTCTTGATAGTTCCATTCACTTTCATTTTCCTTTTGAAAATTCATTTGTAGTTTAGTGGTTTATTTCCCGAAGGAAGAACCACTAACTCTTATTTATGGTTTTGTAAAATGGAATTCATTTCACTTTTAATGATCTCTTTCCATTGAGGTCATTCTAAAGAGTTCATGGCTTCTTGAAAGGTTTGAGATTCACTTTCTAGTATATAGGTCAGAAAATCAGGACTATATGATTTTCCTGTCCTTTTTCTTTTGCTGCATCTTGGTTCAACCTCAACCTCATTTTCTAGCTCTTGGTCCTAAATATTTCCAATCATAGTTTCATGTGTCTTTTTAGAAAAGCTTGATTCTTCTTTAGATTTGTACGGAAATACATGTTCAAAGAACGAAGCATTTCTCGATTCCATTATAGTGTTTTTGTCTATGTTTGAAATTTTAGACTCAAGTACAAGAAACTGATAAGTACTACTATTATGTGCATAGTCAATGAAGATGCAATCTACAGTTTTTGGATCTATCTTTAACAAGATACCCCCACATTCGTAAGTATTTATAGGAAGACTTTCTTCATTTCCATAATTTATAAGGGGTCTTTTCAAATTTCTTTCGATGCACCTTATTTAAAAGGTAGTTTGCCGATAACACAGCTTTCCCTATATGTTCCGAGGTAACCTAGAATTTGCTAACATTGCATTTTCTTTTAAGGTAGGATTTTTTCGTTCAGCAACACTATTTTGCTAAAGCGAATAAGGTGCCATGGTTTCATATATAATTACGTGTTGTGTACAGAATTCAGCAAATGATGCTTCATACTCACCGATCACTTCTTAACACCTTAATTTTTTAATTAAGTTGATTTTCAACATCATTCTTATAGAGATAAATTTCTTTATAGTTTCGTTCTTACTTTCAAGCAGATATACATAACAATATTTTGTACTATTGTCGACAAAAGTAATGAAGTACTTGTTGCCACATTTTGTTCATACAAATTTTAAATCACATATAATACTGTGAATTAAATCACATGGTTTTGTATTTCGTTTAATTGATTTAAAGGATAAACTTGTTAATTTTGTCTCAACATAAGCTTTGCACTTATGCTTGGAATCAATATGGAATGTAGATATGCAATTCAAGTTAACTAATCTACGTAAAGTATCATAATTAACATATCCTAATCTACTATACCTCAAATTGGAAGACTCAAGCAAGTAGAAGAGTTTACTTTATTCATTTTTTAATTCACAAACATTAGATTTAATTAAACAAACCATCATAAACATAATTTTTTGACAAACATTCCACTTTTTGATAAAATAGCTACTTGGCTCAAATACAAGATGGAAAATATGCTTATTCAGAAGCGACTCGGACAATAAGTTCTTGTGATTTTTCGGCACATACATCACATTGTTAAAAGTCGGCTCCTTTCCCGAATTTATCTTCAGAACCACTTTTCCTTGACCCTTAATTTCAAAAGTTGCTGAATTTCTCATGAACAACTTATCTCCATTCTCAATTGTTTCGAATACAGTAAACTCTTTATTAGATAACACATTCCTCGTAGCACTGGTGTCAATCCACCATTCTTTTGGATTTGAGCCCACCATATTTACTTCAGAAATGAGGGTTGAAAGATTTATCTCCGACACATCATGTGCCATGTAGTTAAATACATTTGCTTATTTCTTCTTCTTTGACAACCTACACTCCAAAAACTTATGACCTACTTTGTCACAGTTGAAGTATTTTCCTTGAAACTTCTTCTTGAAAATGCCACCTTTCGGTCCTAGCTAATTCACTTCACCATCGGATGGCCTAGGGTTTTTTGTAGGTCTTAGAACTTTGATCATACTCCACAATATTGGCTTTAGCCACACCAGGATTGAACCACTTCTTTTCTGAAATCTTGTTGTCTTCTTCAATTCGAAGTCTAACAATCAGTTTTTCGACGTTCATTTCCTTTTTCTTATGCTTAAGATAATTCTTGAAATTTTTCCATACCGAAGGTAGCTTTGCAATAATTGCAGCCATTTGAAAAATCTCACTCATGATCATCCCATCGACATGAATATAAAAAAGAATCGCTTGGAGTTCTTGCACTTGACTGATTACAATTTTTGAGTCCACCATTTTATAATCTAAGAATCTGCCCATAACAAATTTTTTTAGCCCCGACATCCTCAGTTTTATATTTAAGGTTCAAAGACTCCCACGAGTCTTTACCAATTTTCATCGTATTATACACGTTGTATAACGAATCTGCCAAACTATTTATGATATAGTTCTGGTACAGAAAATTCCAATGCTTCCAAAAATCAAGTATGCTGATTGTTTGAACATCTCCCTCACCTTCAATGAGTTTTGGAGTAATTTCAATCAAGAATCTCGCAAGATTCAAGGTGGTCAGGTAAAAAAAAAAATTTTCTACTACCACATCTTAAAATTTAATGGCATTGAATTTCTTCAATTTTTTTCCATGATTAATCAGAACTAGCGATTTGGCCAGTTGTTGGAGCCACAGTTTGATTAGGCAATTTAGCCACAGTATGAGTGAAAATAGAGCTTGACCCTTGAGCCAAAGTAGAGCCCACAACCTGATTTTCAGTAACCATAATTTGGGTCACATCCATGTTGATTTGGTTGCCATTTCTAAAAAAAATCAAATGAATATCAATTTCTAAACAACAATATATGAATTAGTTTGTTCTAACTTTTCATTCTGTTTTGAATTTCTTGAAACAAAAAGAAACTGCAGCGATGATAATATTTTGTTATTTCAGAAAACCACAAATATAAAATAAAACTGCAGAAAATAACAATGGCTAAAAGAGAACATAAATTTTGCAAACCAAGGCCTGTGTATTACATAGTGCTCTTAAGATAATTTCGCTCACTCATTGTAGGTGCTCGAAGATTCTCACTACCGTCTGTCTACTAGGATATAACAATAAACCAATAAAAATTGAGCACTTCATTTTTACTCCAACGAACTAAATTTATGTTAGAACACTACCACCAAGACTTAGATGAAATTGAAAATATTTGAGCAGATAGTAACAGGAACATGAGATATTTTCGAGTAGATAAGAAAATGAAAACAATATTGAATTTCGTGGGTCTGGAATGAGGGAAAACTGGTTGTATAAGTATGCTCTAATGGATAATTAATATATTGAGAGTTACTGGTGTTACAACCTTTAACACAACCATAAAGCCATATTAAATATCTCTATTAACACAAACATTATCGTATGAGTTTCACGAGTTAAAGAAAATCTAGAAATAAAGGCAAAATGTGGACCATCCAAAGGGTGAATTTATCTGTTTGATCCGACATTCGTGTATACGCAGATCATGCTCGCACAAAAGTTTAATGTCCGAAACTCAATTTTGATTCTTGATTTGCACCCCTGCGCGCGCAGTGAAAAGAACCTCCATGCAACGTATGATTATAATTAGTGTAATCATTTATGTAGTGTTCATTACATTTATCATTTTTCTATGTGAGACAATTTGAATTAGTTTCCCTTCACCACGATAAAACATTTTTCAATTTATCATTCAATCACTTACCATTTTTGGTAAATAAATATACTGACTTTCATGTCACCGAGAAGCACACAAATCAATGTTATCCCTATTTGAGCCGTATTAAAAATTTCATCCAATCAAGAAAGAGCTCTCACCCAGTCAAAGTCAGTTAGAGAGAGATACTCTCAACCTAGTGAGAGAAAATCCCACTTGGTGCACACTTGCCTTGAGAGATTTCTAGTTCTTTGCTTGATTTTTACATAATCTTCTATGTGAAAATCGAATATGTTACTTGGATTTCTTGTTTTCTTGAAGTTTCATCCAAGATTCATGGTGTTTTCTCCAAAATCTTGAAGGTTTTTGAAGTTTTTGCAAATTTCGTTCACTGAACCTCATTTGTTCTTGATTTAATTTTTACTCTATTTCGTGGGTGAAAGTTTATATCAAGTCCAGATGTGAAGGGGATTGATTTTGGCTATTTTTCGCGTGTCTACTGTGAAGAATTCGTTTTTGCTTTGGACGAATTCATCTTGCTTGGAATTTGGAAGTGCAACACTTTTTTGAAGTTCTGCCATATTGCTGGTTGTTTCTGCTGCTGTTTCTGCATTGTTTGCTGAAGATTCTGCAGATTCCTGAACAGTTTTTGTATTTCTCTGCTACTTTGCATATTCCGACCACCAGTTTGGGCGGCAGGATTCAAGACCTTGCCGGAAATCATATTTTTGGAAGGTGCGTGATTTTCGCTGGATTTCCATTTCTTTCCATTTACCATATGGGGAAAAAGTTAAACAACACTAATGGAGGGAGGTTACCAATTAATTCTAGTAAGTTACCAAATTCTGTGCCTAATGAAGATGGTAAGTTACCAACTCTTGCACATGCCAAGAATTCAAATTCTGGGACAATTGCCTTAATTCCAGCCGAATTTCCAGCACTTGGAAAAAAATCTGGAAACTTACCAAGTGTGGCTAGATCTAAGTCAAACGAAAATTCAACAAAAGAGAGAGGAGATGGAGGTTCATCATCTAATCCTACAAATTCAACTAAGTCTTTTTGGGAAGAATTTGATCATGCAAATTCGAAGTCACCAAGTTTATCCCAAACACTTGGTGAGGAGAATACAGAATCGGAGCAAGAATCTGATGCAGTAAACCAGGTAAATAGTACTGCCTCTGGAAATAATTATGTTGCAGCCAAAGCTTCATGGACCGGATAATGGTTTCAAACTCAAATCCTGTGAAAACATGCCGGATATACCGGTTTTCAATGAGGATGACATTGAGGATGATCAAACAGCATGGGGTTACTGTTTGGTGGGATACTTTGCTGGTCGATTCCCAGGTAAAACAGCTTTACTGCAGATGTGTGATAAATGGGGAGTCAAATACAAATACTTTGTTCATCATAGTGGATGGCTTGTTTTCAAATTTGAAAACTCCAATGACAAATCACAAGTGCTCGAAGGATGGCCATATTTTATATATGGCAGACCGTTGATGCTGAAAAATATACCATCATTCTGTGAATTCGATGATGGTGATATTAGCACTTTACCGATTTGGGTACAATTACCCTGGTTACCACTGAATTTTTGGACACCCAATGCCTTGAGTAAGATTGCAACAAAGATTGGTCAACCGATTACTACTGATTTGCTCACTACAACGAAGGAACGTATATCTTATGCACTAATCCTTGTTGAGGTTGACGCCTCAAAGGCTCTGGTACGCTCAGTTGATATGAAACTTCCAAACGGTAAAGTCAGGAGTCAAGTTGTTTATTATGAGCATGAGCCCAAATTCTGCTCCACTTGCAAGAGTTTTGGGCACAAAAATGATGCATGCAAAGTCAAATTTGTTCCTGCTACTCAAAAGCAAGAAACTTCTTCAAAGTATGTGGTGAAGAAAACGAGTATACAGAATGATGTACGTGACCAAAGCATTGCTGGGGGCTCGGGTCAGTTATCTACTGATGATCAACACATGAATGGCAATTCAAGCATGGAAACAATGGAGCACACACCTGGTACAACAGTGACGGAACAAAATATTGTTGAGGATCCGATTCAGTTACCTAATGACGGTCAGAACATTGATGATAGTCAGATCAATACAGGGAATGGTGCTCAACTGGTATCAAATGAGGATGATGCCCCTTTCATAGAAGTGGGTAAGAAGAATAAACCAGTCTATGCAAACAAATTTCAGTTGCTGAGGAGAATTACTCAATTGCCTATCCCAAGTAATAAAGTGCATGTAAAGAAGACATGAGCAGAATTTGAAACACCCATCTTACATGGCACTAGTGCAGTTCTTGAAGTTCCAACATTGAAGGCAACCAGCAATGACAAGCTTATAGCAAGGCCGAATATGCAATCCGTTAAACAGAAGAAGGATAAAAAGAGGGGTAATGCCCTCTTTATATCATCATGAAGATTGCATCGTGGAACATTAGGGGCTTCAATAGGCCCCTAAAGCAAAATGGGGTCTACCACCTCATTAAGCAATACTGTATTGATATTATTGGAGTCTTGGAGACGAAAGTCAACCAACAGAATTTAGCTTGGATCATGAGGAACAAATTCGATGGGTGGAGACACACCCATAATTTTTTTTCACACGCACCAGGAAGAATCGTGGTGTTATGGGACCATGAAAAAGTAGACCTTTGTGTCTTGGAAGCTACCCCGCAGGTTATACATTGTGAAGTAACCTATAAGGTAACTTTATTCACTTTTCGTTTAAGTTTTGTATATGGTTTCCATTCTACTGTTACTCGGAGACCTTTATGGAATAACTTGCTTGATTTCGGAGATACATGTACATTACCTTGGATGATCATGGGTGATTTTAATAATGTACTTCGTCCTGATGAACGATGTAATGGAGTGGAGGTTACTCCATATGAGATTAGAGATTTTGCAGATTGTTGTTTGAATGCGGGTCTTACAGACTTGAGATCCATTGGATGCTATTATACTTGGTCCAAAAACTCTGTGGACAGTATATCTTCAGTTTGGAGTAAACTGGATAGAGCCATGGTAAATGAACTTTGGCAGCAATCAGGAATTCATGCCTTAGCAGATTTCCAACCAGCAGGTTGTCTCTCGGACCATTCCCCATGCATTGTCTCACTTCTACAGGAAGGTGGCCATAGAAGGAAACATTTTAAATTTTTCAACATGTGGACAACTCATTCAGAATTTCAGGATGTAGTGTCTTCAAATTGGAATCAGCATATCAATGGCACGAAGCACTTTACTCTGTGTAAAAAATTACAGAGACTAAAGGAACCATTGAAGCAGCTAAATACCAAGCATTTTGCCCACATTTCTGCTCGAGCTGATAAAGCTAGAAATGATCTTAAGGCTGCTCAAACGGAATTGCATGATCATCCGACAAATATTGAGCTGCAAAGAACGGTTGCATCTCTTCGAAAACAAGCTGTAGGTATTTGTGATGCAGAGAGAAGCTTCTACTACCAACAAGCCAAGTGTACATACTTGAGCAAGAGTGATAAATGTACGAAATTCTTTCACTCTTTGGTTAAAAGGAATGCAAAGCGAAATTTCATTGCCGCCGTAATGAAGGAGGATGGGACCCCAACCAATTCACAAATGGAGGTGGCAGACGAATTTATTGGCTACTATCAAAACTTGCTTGGGACAAATATTACATGTCATCCCATCGATCGTAATATTTTTGCTGAAGGGCCATTACTCTCTTCGGAACATGCTGAATCCCTTGCTAGGGATATTTCTTTGGAAGAGATTAAGGATGCTTTATTCAACATTGGGGATGATAAATCCCCAGGACCGGATGGATACACTTCACATTTTTTTAAGAGAGCATGGGAGACAGTAGGTGGTGATTTTGTTGATGCTATTACTGAATTCTTCAGGTCCAGCTCTATGCTTAAACAAATTAATCACACCGTCATAGCTTTGATTCCAAAGGGCAGCCACTCATCCACAGTCGGGGATTTCAGGCCTATTTCATGCTACAATGTTGTTTACAAGGCGATAACAAAAATCTTGTCCAATAGATTAGCTCCTATTCTTGGTTCTATCATTGACCAAGCACAAACAGCCTTTGTGGAGGGGAGGAGCATGGTTGAAAATATACATCTTGCACAGGAGTTATTAAGGTAATACAACCGAAAGCGAGTATCGCCAAGATGCCTCCTTAAAATTGATCTTCGAAAGGCATATGATTCCATCAACTGGGAATTTTTGAAATCAGTTTTGGAGGGGCTGGGATTTCCACACAGATTTATTGAATGGGTGATGGCTTACATCTCAACACCATCTTTCTCAATTGCAATTAATGGCAGCACACATGGTTTTTTCAAAGGAAAAGGGGCCTTCGACAAGGGGATCCCTTATCACCATTCTTATTCGTGATCTGTCTTGAATATTTTTCAAGATCTTTGAAAGCAGCTACAACCAATACAGAATTTAATTATCATCCGAAGTGTGGACTCTTGAAAATCACACATTTGGCTTTCGCAGATGATCTGATGTTTGCAAGAGGAGACGTTATCTCTATGAACATTATGATGGATTGTTTAACAAATTTTGAAGATTGTTCAGGACTTCGAATGAACGCAACTAAATCCAACATATTCATTGCTGGAATCCATGGCCAAGATTTGGATGACATCTAAGAGTTAGTGAACATGCCGAAAGGTTCTATGCCTTTCAGATATCTGGGATTCCATTAGTTGCAGAAAAATTGAAAGTCGGTCACTATGCTCCTTTCTTGGATAAAATCGCTGCATACATACATGCCTGGACAAGAACATCTTTATCCTATGCTGGCAGGGCTGAACTAGTAAGATCAGTTCTACAAGGAGTTGAATGCTTTGGTTATCTATATTTCCAATTCCAGCCGCAGTCACTTTGAGGATCACACGTCTCTGTAGGAATTTCCTTTGGAATTCCAAAAAGCCGCTTGTTGCATGGCCTGATGTTTGTCTCCCCAAAAGCGAAGGATGATTGGGATTCAGAGACGTTAAGTGCTGGAATAATGTACTTTTAGCCAGATCAGTATGGAACATACATGCCAAGAAAGACACACTCTGGGTAAGGTGGATAAATCATATGTATCTTAGAGGGACATCTATATGGGAATGGTCTCCAAAAAAAAAAAGACGATTCTCCATTAATCAAGAAGTTACTGTCTATTGTGAAGTGCCTGAAGGACACAGAAGGATCATCTCATGCCGCTTGCCAAAAACTTTCAGAATGGATCCAGGTGGACAATATAAGCATTGCCAAAGCTTATGATTATTTCTGACCGAAGGGCACACCGGCTATCTGGGCAGAGGTTGTTTGGAGTTCATGCATCCCTCCTAAACATTCCTTTATCCTATGGCTTTGAGCAAAAAATAAGCTCCTAACCAATGATCGACTAGCATATCCTGATGCATTTTCGAAGGACATTTTAGAAGATGATGAAGTCGAGAAAGAGGAAAAGCTAAGCAAGGAGTATTCAATTAGACCTCCTATTTGGTCTGCCGAATCAAAAAATCCAAACAGGCAGCTTTGGGGAGATCAAATTATCTTTCTTTCATCCAAGGTTCCCTCACCTTTATTCCCTTACTGGGTTTATAAACTTTTTACAGGCATAATGACAAGAAAAATTAACCTGTTATTGCAAGAAGCTTTTTCCCAGGAAAGCTTCATCTTTATTGAGCAAGTAGAAATAGCTTTTCAGTCGGAAGACAGATTCTGGCTGCTTTTAGTTTTTCATTTTACGTTTTTAATTGTTCATTTGGGGATGTGCTTTCGATGTATGGATTCTATATTTCTGTAGTATTTCGTTAAGTTCTTTACGAATATAAGATGTATCTTTGCTTCATCTGAAGACTCGGGTCCTTGAATTTTGTTATGTTGCTTGCAGATTTTGTTGCTCATATAAATTCGTTAGGTGATTGACTTATGTTCTTAAACTTGATGGTAAGCTATATGTTCTTTTTGGAGAGCATTTCCGATTTCTTTTCTAAATTTGTATTGCATCTACCAGACAAGTTGATAAGTTGGATTTATTTTATTTTATTCTGAACCCGTTTCAAGGTTGTTAGAAAAATTTACCAATTTACTTCATAAGTAAACACGCTAATCCAAGGCGATCGTATAATTATGATCAAAATATTTTTTTGCTAAAATGCGAAGGAATTCTTTGTTAACAAATTTTGAGATTAAGAATTAACTAGGACAATAATAATTTTAGTGCTTCACCGGAATAACAAATTCTTCATTTACAAAAATAGAATAGACTCATCATTTTATTGTAAACATACAACAGGTGTGTGTTTTGTCAAAATGCAACCGAATCAGTCCAACACATTTTCTTTCAATGTAGCATGTGCATGGATATTTGGGGTCAGATTCGAGATTGGCTCGGGATCACTAGATCAATGTCTACAATACCGAGCGCTTTGAAATGGATCAAGAAGGAAGCACGTGGAACATCTTGGCAATGCAAGGCCAAGAAAGTTGCACTAGCAATCACTATATATCATATCTGGATAGCTAGAAACAGGAAGATCTACAACCACATTCTGCCAGTATAGTTCAACGTATCAAAACACAAGTGTGCAAAGTTATGTTCTCTTTGTATCCTCATGTTTTAGCACAGGATATCTAGACTGATCTTTATGGGTGTGCAGTTCCAAAGTTTGTAAGCCTGGGTATGCCCGGAGTACTTGTTAATATCCTTTGATCGTTATAAAATTTGATTTACTTGATAAAAAAAAAAAAAAAAATTCATCCTCATTCTTACACTCATTTTTTACTATACATTTTTCAATAAAATAATATTTTCTATTACGTCAATAACTTTTCATTCTTTTTCAACCACACATTTTTCTATCAATCTACTATTTCAAATACATTTTTCCAAAATAACGTGGCTGAAACACACTTTTAGTATTTCAATTCAAAATGAATGGATGCCACTCAAAATTATGCCATAAGTGCCCCACTAGGTCAATTTTTGCTTCACTTTTTGTGTCTGTGTATTTTATTTTGGAATCAATACTAAATTTTGGTTCACTGCAGTTCGCTTCTGGTAAATCTCGTTACTGGTGATTAAGAATCGAACTTGCCAACATCAGCACTCTCTTAAATACGTAAACTTCAAGATTACGCATTGTGTTTTATCCCCTTTTACAACGGTAGATGAATAAAATCGGGATTCAATGTATATGTCATTTTACGATTTTCCTTGATTTTTGAAATTCTTGCAGAACACTAGTCTACAATCAATTGTCGGGAAATATTCCTCCGCCGTTTGGAAATTTTTCAAGCATAGAGAAATTGTAACCCCTTATTGAAGAATTATCTTTGAATCAATTCGCTCTGTAGTTTCTCGGATGATTTAGGTGGATTGATTTATTGTTGTATTATGTTAATGTTTGTAGATCTTTTTTATATCAAACAATTTAACTGGGGAATTGCTTCAATCTCTAGCAAAGTTGACTACACTGAAGGACTTGTGAGTTCCTCATTTTTTTTTCCCATTTTCGTATGTTCTTGTTTTGTATTTCGTAACACAGATATGTTTGATCTTTATGTTAACTCTAGAATTGTATTCATAATGCAGCCGTATTAGTGAGAACTGATAAATTCAAGGAGGGAACCGGGAATCTGATATAATGCAGACAGAGAAATAGAAAAAGGGATAGAGCCTGCCATTGAACAACAGGGGAGATGATGAATATCTATTCATTCATGCTTAGGGTATTACAACGTAAACTAATCTATTTATAGAGAAAAACTAACAACCTATCTAACAAGATAACAAACTAAGAACAATCTAGAATAAGCTGAATAAACCGAAGAAGAAAGAAGGAACTGAACACGTGAAACTTGCTGGTGAACTGGAGAGAAGAAGGTTGTGAACTGGAGAGATGAAGAACGTGGTCTGGGCTGCTGGTTTGTTGATGTGTTGTTGGGCTGATTTGGACTAATATTCCAACACTCCCCCCTCAGGATGGAACATCTTGAACCATAGAGAAGGAGAGTAGAGATACAATCAATTTCTCAGTTGCTCCCTTATCACTTTTTATGCTTTCTACTTTATTCTCTTCAACCTGTAGTTTGGTAAAGCAGTCCTTTCTTCTCTTCCTCAAGCTCTCTAATCTATGCCCTTAATTTTCTCATTTGAGATTCTTGAGCAGCTTGCCTTTTTGAAAGCTCTTCACCTTCGGCCATAACCTGGGTGATTATTTCATCTTTTTCCTTCAAAAGAGCTACAACTTCAGCTCCAGGGCAATAGAACTAGCAGGTACTTGTGATGGTAAGGGATACCGAAAATTTGAGCTGGCATTAACAAAGAATTCATGGAAAATTAGAACTCAGAAATTACTGGAAAGTGCTGAGAAGCCCACAATTCAGCAGATGCAGGGGCTTCTTAAAGAGGGACTGGCCATAAGCATTCCTCCAGAAGATTATTATAGACAGCAACTATCGGCATTGAGGGACTTTGGCTTGCGATGGGCAGATACGGCCAAGAAGGTCTCAAAGGATGGTGGAGCACTTCGACTGGATAAAGTTTTTGAACTCATTATTGAGGGTGAAAATTTACCTGTCAACTGTGTAAAGGAACTAAAGTTACTGAGGGATCGAAGTATACTTTACTGCATCTGTCGAAGACCTTACGACCAGAGAGCAGTTCTTGCTTGTGATAAATGCAATGAATGGTATCATTTCAATTGCATGAAAATCTCTTCAACACATATGAGGACTGGTGCAACAAAACTAAGCTGCGTTTTCTGTAATTCAATTTCATCAAAATCTTCATATCTTCATTCTGAAGATAAAATCAATCCGAAGATCTGAGAAGCTGCCATCCTAGCAGGTTCGATCTTCAATTCCTTTTCATTGGAGCTGCCATTCCAGCAGGATCTTTCTCCAATTTTATTTCAGTTTCATTTTGATTCCCTTTCTGGGAATAAATCAACCATTTCGTGAAGAGGAACATCTCTTCAGTTTTTCATCCATTCCGACATTTCGTCGAGCATCTAGTGAGCAAAGTCACTATTCCGTTTTTTAGTAATCTGATTTCTGATTTTCGGTTTTTTTTGTTTTTGATTGAATTGAGAAAAGATAAAAGGAAGAAGAAGAATTTTGGATGAAGGATCTAAACCCGCTCTGATACCATGATAAATTCAAGGAGGGAACCGGGAATCTGATATAATGCAGACAGAGAAATAGAAAAAGGGATAGAGCCTGCCATTGAACAACAGGGAAGATGATGAATATCTATTCATTCATGCTTAGGGAATTACAATGTAAACTAATCTATTTATAGAGAAAAACTAACAACCTATCTAACAAGATAACAAACTAAGAACAATCTAGAATAAGCTAGAATAAACTGAAGAAGAAAGAAGGAACTGAACACGTGAAACTTGCTGGTGAACTAGAGAGAAGAAGGTTGTGAACTGGAGAGATGAAGAACGTGGTCTGGGCTGCTGGTTTGTTGATGTGCTGTTGGGCTGATTTGGACTAATATTCCAACAAGAACAACTTCAGTGGAACCATACCCAATTTTATCCAGAGCTGGGCAAGTTTTAAAAGATTGTGAGAATATATATTTCATATTCTGTTTGATCTTTCATTTACATTTTCTTCTTCAATTTTATAACATTTCATTAATCCCTGAACTTAAACTTTTAAAACGTCAGAGAGAATCTGGGTAGTGGTTTGAGAGGGTCTATCCATTCTGGTATTGCATCCATGGTCAAGTTATCTGAGTTGTGAGTGCAGATTATAACTTTATTATATCATTCATATGATCCGATTTAAGTGAAAATGAATCAAATTTTCTTTTGAGAAAGGGAAAGCATCTCTGATTGATTGGTGCTTGCCTCTATTCTTGTGAATCCAAATATGAATGCATGAGAATCAGTGACTTGAACGGCAATGAATCAACTTTTCCACTTCTGAGTACCAATAACAACTTCAAGCATCTTTGAGTATTATGCTTTTGATGCAATTTTCTCAGAGAACAAACCGTGCTTGTTAATGACTTAATGAATCTGATTTAGCAGAATTCTGAGGAGCTTCAATATCGTTGGGCAGTTACCAAGGGATTTTGGGAAAATGAGTAGTTTGAAAATCCGGTTAGTATAAACTTCCCTTATCCTTCAATTATAGCTTGTAGACGCTTCCTAGAACATAAATATGATGTATTATGGAAACTGTTTCAAGTCATTCTTCTGTACTGGAAGTTAGTATACTTCTTATGGAGTTAAAATACTTAAACATTCTGATTCCTTAAATTGCTTCCATGTCAATTTTTAGAATTTCCAAGTGCATGCTGCATGCTTGCTTGAGGTTCTACTGTATATGAATGTGGAGGATAGTTTCAAAGGCCATTCATTTAAAAGATTGGAGTAATGGAACTTTAAGCCATCTGAAAATCCATAGAAAAGGAAGATATACAATCTCGATATTGACGTTTCATTACCTGAAAAATCATACATCTGATCCAATTTCAAAAATAAAGATTATTGGATGACGAAGAATTTCGAACTTGAAACAATTGTATATCATTTAGAATTTCCTTTTACAAGTAATGCTAACTGGGAAGGATTTAGTTTCTCTTCTGCAGCCTCTGATTATTTTTGTGAGACCTCTGATTACAGCCTCTGACATATGAAAATGAAACAATTGAATAGAATACTCATTCTGCGAGTTTATTATGTATGCTTTTCTTGCAGAGACCTTAGTTTTAACAAACTTAGTGGAACAATCCCTGACAATTTTTCTGGTCTGTCAAACGTAAATTATATGTAAGGATTTCAATTAGCAAGAATTAATTGCCATCTTGTTGCTTAAAATAGCTTCACTAAATCAAGTTGAAATGATGACCAAAAACTTGTTGCCTGAGGCTGCCGTGCAAGCTTCAATGCCATATAATGTCCAAATGACTTTGCATTAAACAGACACGAAAGGTCTAATTGCCTAGATAAATGAGCAATATATGAAAATTGATACTATTAAGCCACCATACTCTTAATATTCTCATCTAAAAGCTAAAGTTACTATAAAATGTCACATATATTGATTTGAATCTTATCTTGCCCAATCATGTGTTGACCATATTCATTTTTTGATCAAAGTTGTGACACATGCCCATTTTTTATCAATGGTGATGGTAAGACTTGAACCCAGGCCTTTGGCCCCGCTGTGTTACCATGTTAACCATCTCATCTAAACGTTGAAGCCATTAGAGAGTAGTCTTATGTACTGATTTAAATCTTGTCTTCAACACCTACACAAATAGCTTAGACCTTCTTTGTTAGAGAGATTGAAACAAATGAAGTTATTCAACATTTAAGTTGTCAAAGACGATACATTTTAGCTTTGTTGTTATTAGTCTAAACAAAAAAAATTCGTATTTAATTTACGATTTTCTTTGTGGAACCTTTTCAGCCTGTGAAGGTAATAATAACTCTGTACTCCCAACATAGACTATTAAATTTGACCTTTCTTGCTTGTGTCTTTGTGTGAATTTAAATGGAACAACTTGAAATTCTAGGACTAGCAACATTGAACTTACTGCTCGTTTCTGTGGCGCCAAACAAGTAATCTTGTTTTGCAGGAAATTGCTGAGATTTACTAATTCATGATTTCTATTTTGCCACTTATCTAGCTGGAAACTCACTAACTGGTCAATCACCTCAATGGATGCTGCAAGAAGGAAAAATCTTGTAAGTCTATTTCTATATTTTTCTTACCAATAATGTTAGACTATAAAATATTGGTTTAGTAAATTTCATGAATATATATAAAGTTCTCTTGATGGCCAACCCATATTTTTATGTAACGTATATGTAATTCAACACTGATTTAGTGATAGCTCATTTATGGGCTATGAGTTTTATCTTTCTATTTTAACATGGTAAAGGCAGATATATTCAACTGCCTTCAATGTATCATCTCATAAAATGAAACAGAGAATTACGCAAGACAGCATAATTGACCGACTTTGTGGTTTTTATTTAGTGATCTATCCTACAACTACCTCAAGCCTGAAAGCATACACTCAAATTGTCAACCGCGGCACCTGTAAAATCTGTTCCTGTAGCTTGAAATAATGGTGGATATTTTCTTCGAATTTCCACATTTTAGTAATGCTGCACCAATATTTGTCAGGAATTTGTTTGCAAGCTCAAAGGGCAATTAAACATGAGTTTCTTTTGATTTTGATATTACATTTGAAAATAATATTAAAATTGAAATTACAATTTTTGATTTAGAGAAAATAAGAATGATAAGGAATTTCTAATTTTCTCGAAGAAGTTCTTCCGCTAAAAACTTCTTGAGAACTTCTGTCTTGAGTATGATTTATACTTGAAGTTTCATATTTGAAATCTTCATTGAAATATTTTGAAGAATCTTAAATAGTCTTGAAAGACAATGATATTCAGCAGCTGCTCACAACATCTTCTTGAAATAATGCTTCAACTTTTATAAAGTATCTTTAATAAAGTTGATTAAACTAGAATCTCCTTTATTAAAATTTTCTTTATTAAAGTCCTTTGGCATTATTTGTTTTTGTTCTCGTCTTGAATGATGGTTATGCTGGTAGAAATTTTTGAGGTGGAAGATATAAGTTCATCGATATCCATCCCAAATCAATCATCTTTCATTACTCTGAGTATAGTCAGTTTCTGAACCTGATCTTGTTTGAGAACTTGATTTTGATTTTGATTTCTTTGAAGTTGATTTTGTCAAAGAATTAATCTTTTCTGAAATGACTGCTAGTTCTTCCGGTGCTTTGCATTGAGAAAACATAGCTAATAATCCTGATTTTTTTGTAAGAAAATTAACTTGATTCTCTTGTTCTTTATTTTAATTTTTTGGAATACCAATATTTTTTTGCTCTTGAATGCATGAACAAATGACTTTGGGGCAATAATTTGTCTCATGAAATGACCACCATTTGACTTTGAGGTTTCAAAAACATTTTTGCTTCTTTTTTGAAGAGTTCAAATCCTTGGCGAGTAAGATCGGGTAAAATCATCTTGTCAAGTCCAAAATATTCGAACCAATCTTGAAATCATTTTGAAAAATTTGAAGGGCATGCTTGGTTGAAAAGAATAAACCAGGAGTGTTAGTGATCTAAAGTAAAAAAAAAAAAATGATATCAAGCATCTTTGTAATCAAAAATAATTAAAATGAGATTCGAATGTTTAATCATTGGATAAACGCATTCTCTTCTCATTATATGGGTTTTGTCCCCAGTCTTCGAATACTAATTTTTGAAAAATCATTTTGTTTGGGTTTTTGAGGATTTGTAGTATGAGTTATGATGGCCAATCCCGATTTGATAGGGATGGCTTCATAAAAAGCTCTTGATTTTTTGATATTTCGGGGTATGAAATAAAATTGAGAAGGAAGAATATCTTGATAGCATTCATTTAAAGATGAATACCTATGTACCCATGAGGTTTTCATTTCAAGAATGTGCATTTTAATAGGTTTAGTAAAATAATGAAAAGATTTTGAAGGATTAACGTCAAGTAATTTTCCTTAGCCAGGTTGAACATCCTTTTTGAAGCTTGAAGGTGAAGTTTCTGACTTGAAATATTTTGAAGGATTAACGTCATGATTTTCCTTTCTGATTTGTATTGATGATACACTTCCCGTGTATTAAGTTTTTATTAATATAATATTTGATTACCTTTCAAAAAAAAAAAAAAAAGGTGAAGTTTCTGGTATATTGAAAATATACTTGTTTTGAAAATTTTCAGGTTTTTGAAAGGTTGAAATGGATAGAGGTTTTGAAGCTAAAGTTTTTTTTGAGAAGTAGAAGATGTAGTACTTTTTGAACCTTGAATATAATCTTGAATTGAAAGTAAAGGAATTGAAGTTTTCTTCTTATTCTTCTTAGAAGAATAAGAAGATTTTGATACTCTTTCTTTCTTGATATTCTCACAACTCTCTCAAGAAAGTTTTTTCTCTATGAACTCTCTTGTAAGGAAATTTGCAAGAACATTTGATTTTCCTTGTGCATTTACTATTTTGAAATCAAAACATGACAAAAATACAAAAGTCATGTCCCAAATCCTTTTATCTTCTGTCTACACTATTGTTTTAGTGTATGTAAAATTAAGATTATTAGCTATATTTTCTCAATGCAAAACGTCAGATGAACTAGTACTTATTTCAGAAAAGATTGCTTCTTTGACAGAATCATCTTCAAAGAAATCAAAATAAAGTTCTCAAACAAGATTATGTTCAGAAACTGACTATGCTCAGAGTAATGAAGATGATTGCTTTGGGATAGATATTGATGAACTTATTGCTCAAGAAAATACTTAAAAGAAATCAAAATGACTATATGGCCCAGCTATTTGGATGAATACAGACAATACAGAGTTCATGCTTTAAGAAATACTTTATTTTAGTTATGTTTTCCACCTTAAAAGTTGTTTCTGCCAACATTACCATCATTCAAGATAAAAACAAAAAAAATAATGCCAAATGACTTTAATAAAGAAAATATTAATAAAGGAGATTTTATTTTAATCAACTTTATTAAAGGTACTATATAAAAGTTAAAGCATTATTTCAAAAAAGAAGATGCTGTGGACAGCTGGCGAATATTATTGTACTTCAAGACTATTCAAGATTCTTCAAAATAATTCAATGAAGATTTCAAGTTCGGAACTTCAAGCTCAAGACAAAAGTTCTCAAGAGTTTTTTAGCGGGAGAAAAAACTTCTTCGAGAAAATTAGAAATTTCTTGTAATTCTTATTTTCTCTAAATAAAAAATTGTAATTTCAATCTTAATATTATTTTCAATTGTAATATCAATTTTGATATTTTTCAATAAATTATATATTTTATCAAAAGTCCGTTTGATTTCATTTTCAAGCTCTATTTCCTCCTATTACCGTGTACCTTGGGCCGTTTTGGTATTAGAGCCATAAGCCGAATATGGTGAGGTTATAGTGATTGTACTGTTTTAGGTACAGTGTCAAGGGAGAAGCTGGTTGCTTGGAGCCTGATGAATAGCTTTGGTCAGCCGATGAAGTCGAGAGAGCGTAGGGTGGTCTCGTTGTAGGTTGAGTTGGATTCAATCTATTTCAAAAACATTGTGTCTATAGTGATTTGTCATTGTAATTTCATTTTAATCAAATCATGTCTTAATTTCAAATTGCTTTAGAAGGCATGATAGTTCTAGTAATAGAACTGAAAATTTTTCAAACACTTTTCAAGATGAAGAAGAAATTGATCAAGATCATGCATCTGCATAGATTCATTCAATTCTCATGAATTTCAAATTGCAAAAATGGAACAAAAATTGCATAATTGGACAATTCCAAAGGTAGATAAGAGTTTTATCTGTGAAATAGGAAAGTTTGATTTTACTCAAGATTATGTTATCAAAACGTTTGAACAAACTATTGCTATAAAAAATCAGTCATCTCAAATAAATTTATTTTCAAAAGATACTATTCAAACCCATGGAAGAAAATTTAAATATCTTCATGTGGGATTGATTCAAATTGTTGTTAAACCATTGTTTAGACTTGATTTAGATAGTCCTATTCTCTTAACTTTCAGAGATAAGAGACTCCTCAAATTTGAACATTCGTTACTTTCTGTTTTAGAATCAACATGTTCCTATGTGATTTGGCACTAACTAGTTTAAATATCATATTGTTTTCCCAGTGGCATTGTTTCTTGCTTAAGAAGCCGTAGCTGCCCACAAAATAAGTTAAGTGCTTGTTTGGTAAAGATTTTTGGGGGAAGAATTGATTTTTGAATAGTGATATGATGGGAAATGTGTGGTTGAAAAAGAAGAAAAAATTATTGATGTGATAGAAAATATTATTTTATTGAAAAATGTGTGGTTGAAAATGAAAATTGATTTGAGAATCAATTCTCAAATAAAAAACAAACACCCCCTAAACCTCACTTCTATTGTTCATGGATTGTTTGTTTTGTCACTTCATCAGATGATCTGTTAGTCTTGTCACTTAGTTTAAATTGCCGTTATAATCAACTTAACTTTTATCAGCAATTGCAAAATGCAAAATGATTTAGGATGAACCAACCTGACAATAATGCATAGCTATCTGGAGAACTAAATAGGCATTATGGTTCTTTATCTTTGTGTTTGTTCATCTCTTCAGAACTTTGACTGTAGTAACACCAAGGCATTGTATTCTAAGACCTGATTTTGGGATTTTGTGGCGATGCTTCTGAATGTCTATACTTAATAATTTTGCACAAAGAAAAACAGATTATTTCTCCTGAGTTTGTATCCAGTTCCTGCATCTTCCTCTCTTTTTTAGTATTTGTTTTTGAACAATAAGAATCATATAAATTGATTATGTATCAGTGTATCGTTCCCTCCATATAAATTGTGGTGGAGAAGTAAAAGATGATGATAAAGGTACTCCATATGATGAAGATAATGCTTCTCGAGGGGCATCTAATTTTGGTCAAAGACAAACTGGGGATTTAGCAGCACGGGTCACTTCCTAGATGATGATAACAATGTTGACTCGTACATCAAGGCGAACACCTCCAGCATCTCTGGGAAGAATCCCCAACTATACATGGATGCACGACTTTCTCCTCTGTCATTATCTTATTATGGGTTCTGTCTCAGAAATGGAAACTACACGATAAACCTTCACTTTGTGGGGATCATGTTTACTGAAGACAAAACATAAGGCAGCCTCGGAAGGCACATATTTGATGTTTACATTCAGGTACTTACATACCACCATTGGTTATCAGATAAAAAAGCCCCGTTCTTAGAAGACAGGATTCTTACAGATGATGGAAATTTGCCCTGATAGATGGGGATCAGTTTGATTAGGCATTTCATTTGTGGTATTTCACCAATTCTTGCTAGCATGAAAAAGTTCAGTAGTATTTGGGTTATAATATTTCAGGGACAGCAGGTGCTGAAGAATTTCAATATCGAAGATGAAGCTAGTGGAGTTAATATAGGAATCGTAAGAAACTTCTCTGCATCTGTCACTAAAAATACTTTGGATATCCGCTTCTATTGGGATGGAAAAGGGACAACTGGTATCCCAGATTTCGGAGTATATGGTCCACTTATATCAGCTATTATTGTCATTAATCCTGGTAATCTATTACTTCTTTTGTCGATCTTAAGCTGGAATTCGTTGATCCTTTTTTATCGAGAACATCTGATATTATTTTATCCTCTGTTTGACAACCATTATTTAAAAAACTCTTTTTCTATATGCTCATTTTTAACCATACATTCGCACAATAAAATATTCTACATGTAAACTCAAGACTTTTCCCAAATTTTTAATGACACGTTCTCCTAAAAATCACTATTCAAAACATTGTTTTGGCCAAATAATGCATCAAACAGGGCTTATTATGCTATTTGTTTCAATATAGAGAGTAGGGATACCTTGCTACGCATCACTTCTCTTCACGCCTTTCTCGCATCTTTGTTTGTTTCTACTATGTATTACTTTTATAATGTTAGGGATTTCTGCCATTTCTTTTAATTTGTGGTCGTGCTCTTATTTTTGCCTGTTGCATTTTCACAATTTTGTGAGACCACATGTTTCAATAGTTGGAGTGTAATGCAAAACTCAATTTCATTGTGATCACGCTGATAATTGGACAGAGAAAAAATAGTGCATTACCTAGTTAGTAATTAAAGATTTTCTTAGCACTAATCAATATTGTGGAGTTAATTTGATAGTTGTGCTATAAAATTATGAGGAAATGAGTGTTCGAGCTCAAGTTCGAGTATACATTAAGTTGTACTTTAGGAGCCTCATAATCAGATTAGTCTTATATCCAACCAGATCCATTACGGAAGTTGTTCCACCGTGAGAGAACATGACCACTCAAAACCCCATATCATGTCCTATCTAGTAGCCTATAAATGAAGAGTGGATAATAAAGTCAAGAGATTTAAGTTATTGAGTCCAAGGTTAGTCCAAATTAGGAGAGCCCTACCTAACTAATCTGAAGTTGAATGTATAATTGTTGTTGACTTCTTGCACTACAAAGTCATGAATCTGTACATATTTTATAGCTGTTTGAATCCTACAAAAAGAGAAGAAAATTAAATTTCTAGAATATTAAATTTCAATCATGGAATTAAGCAACAATCTGCCTTAATTTATAGAATTATCAATTCGACTAACAATCAGCAATAATTTAAAAATTCAGCTATCAATCAGCCTCTGAATTCCCAGTTACAGGGGCTGATTTGTCGACAGTCCCCCCAAGCTTGTCAATAGAAATTGGTCCATTGACTACTTGCTAGTAGAAAGAGTGGCAATGTAGGTGAATGAAGAAAAACTTGAAGATGATGAAATGCATTTGGTTAGACCATCTTTTCTTTATGAAATTTAGTGTTGGACATCAAATGACACAGAGAGAATAAAAAGTGGGAATATATGCCAAAAAGTGAAGCACAGCAATTGAGAATTAGTGAAGGGAATGTCGACTTTGTTTGTTGAGACACGTTGCACAGACCTAAGAAAGCTTATAATTGGGATAGGTATTACTGTGCTATTATCAGTCTTGCTGGTTCTGAGTGTTCTTTGGTGGAAGGGCAGCCTCTGACCCAAAGATATTCTAGAACAAGGTATTGCAATTATTGGAAATTAGGGCACTGTCATCTTCTTACTTTTCATGTGTGTGTACGTATTAAGGAATGCTGTATGCAGTTTGCAATGAACGTGATAGAATCTTGTGCAGTGTAATTTGTCTATTGACTAGAAATAGAGTTGTATTTTTTCTGAAACACTTAAAATAATTCATTTGGTAGTTCTAAAGGGTCTAGGCAAACACACTGGATTATTTACCCTAATGCAAATTAGAGCCGCCACAAACAATTTTGATCCTGACAATAAGATCGGAGAAGGTGTTTTTTGTCCTGTATACAATATATGCTAAAGGAATATCTATTTTCGAAATTTATTACCTTTATGTTGTCATTATAAACCCATTCACTCGGGATGTTAGAATCTCTTGATGTTTCTATTTTGACATTACATGTTGTTTGAAGGGTCGTCTTCTGTCAGATGGAACCATCATAGCTGTGAAGCAGCTTTCTTCCAAATCAAAGCAAGGGAACTGTGAGTTTGTGAATGAAATAGGCACGATTTCTGCTCTACAACACCCTCATCTTGTAAAGCTGTATGGATGCTGATGCAGGGGAAGCTTATAGGAAAGACAAAAATCTCACAAAAAGAATTTCAATCAAGAGAAATTCAAGAAAAAACTTTATTTCATTCAAAATTAAGCTGCCTCAAATGGCTTACAATGTTTAAATAGCGAAAAACCTAAGAAAATTCGGAAATATTACATAATAATAAGAAAATATTATTTTTTCCAAAAATGGAAAAAATTGAGATAATCACGGATCTTGATTCTCCTAATTACCAGGATCATCCCCCAACAAACGGAAATCAAATCCGAGTTTATTTGACTAAGATATTGCCAAAACAAAAATTACCATAAACGGCAAAAACGCTTAATTGATGGCCTAAACGACGGAATTTGCCCAAAATTTGACGTGCATTAGGGCCAAAGGCCCTGAATTGTGATCATTGGCCCGTTTCCAATCAAATTAGACCAGTAATTCGCTAAAAACGAACAAACCCGAAATTAAATGGAATTATTATTTTGCCTTCATCATTCTCCACGAGTCGAGAAAAATTCGTCCTCGAATTTGACGGGGAAGAACCTTCATCATCATCAGAATTAACACAACGAAATGGCGGCTCCGGCGACAATCCATCTGGAAGCTCTTCTGGGAAGTCCTCATGAAACTCCTCTAGCGATGGCTGAACCCTACGAGTGACATCCTGCTCACTGTCAACTAACTTTTCCACCTGCACATACACAACCCCATATCCTTCCATATTTGTCTCGAACTCCACTCTGGTCAGTAAATTGGAGCCATCCCCAACTGTTTTTACTGAGCCTTTATCTGGAAGCAACACACTTTTCTTTTCCCATACAGTACACGTCGACTGGAAGATTTTATTACACAACCAGTCAGTGTTATTTTCCAGGGGAGTCTGAAAATTCCGCCTCACCACCAATGCCTGGCCCATTTCACCAACCACAAACTCTTCATTCTCTGCTGCTTCTTCTACACTTTCACTGTCGAATACAGGTGGACCGTAATAATCAAACTCTTCCTCCTCTATTACTTCTTCAGTATTTTCATCAAATACAGGCGGACCGTAATAATCAAACTCTTCTTCCTCTGTTGCTTCTTCAATATCTTCATCGTCAAATACAAACGGACATTCATAATCAAATTCTCCCTCCTCTGTTGCTTCTTCAATGTCTTCATTGTCAAAAATAGGCGGGCCTTCATAATCAAACCATTCCCCCTCCGTTGCTTCTTCAATGTCTTCAATCGTAACATCCTGAATATCACGATCATGGTGTTGGACTTCTTCAATCGGAACCTGCCCATGACGACCACGAACTCCAGGCGCATGTTGCTGCGGCATAAGTGCAGCGACTTGCTGTGTCAGCAACTCCACTTGTTGACGCAGCTGTGTGATTTTATCACGTCTATTTATCTCCTCTACTAGGGCTTCACGGGCTTCTTGACGTCTCCTTGACGGCATGGTGAAGGAACGACTTCGGCTCTGATACCAACTGATGCAGGGGAAGCTTATAGGAAAGACAAAAATCTCACAAATAGAATTTCAATCAAGAGAAATTCAAGAAAAAACTTTATTTCATTCAAAATTAAGCTGCCTCAAATGGCTTACAATGTTTAAATAGCGAAAAACCTAAGAAAATTCGGAAATATTACATAATAATAAGAAAATATTATTTTTTCCAAAAATGGAAAAAATTGAGATAATCACGGATCTTGATTCTCCTAATTACCAGGATCATCCCCCAACAAACGGAAATCAAATCCGAGTTTATTTGACTAAGATATTGCCAAAACAAAAATTACCATAAACGGCAAAAACGCTTAATTGATGGCCTAAACGACGGAATTTGCCCAAAATTTGACGTGCATCAGGGCCAAAGGCCCTGAATTGTGATCATTGGCCCATTTCCAATCAAATTAGACTAGTAATTCGCTAAAAACGAACAAACCCGAAATTAAATGGAATTATTATTTTGCCTTCATCAGATGCTGTATTGAAGGTAACCCAATTGTTGTTTGTCTATGAGTACATGGAGAATAACAGCCTTGCTTGTTCTTTATACATTAAGTTTCGAACATAGGCTTAACTTTGTTGCTTTTATTTGTGAAGGAATAAAAATGAGATGCATGGAGTAGTCTGCATATCCATGGATTTCTGATTAGTATTTTTGTTTGCAGGTCAAGAAAAATACCAATTGAAGTTGGATTGGCCTACAAGGCACAAGATCTGTAGAGGTTTAGCTTATCTCCATGAAGAATCAAAGCAGAAAATTGTTCACCGGGACATCAAAGCGACCAATGTGCTTCTTGAAAAAAATCTTAACCAAAAAATATCAGATTTTGGTATTGCCAAGCTAGATGAAGAAGATAATACCCATATAAGCGCCCGTATCGCAGGAACTTTGTGAATCATTGTAACGTCCCGAAAATTTTAGAATAAAATTTTATTTGTTTTATATACTATATTTTCAATATTTTGAAAAAAAGAAAGAGGACTAAAAGGAAATAAGTTTTAAATTCCTATCTTATTTGATCCAAATAATTTTGTATCGATAGAGTGATAAATGTTGCTTTTGATAATGATAATCTTTTTGTGATTTGGATAGAGTTTGATTGCAATCTTAATTTGATAAAGTTTAAAAGTAATCATAATTCAATGTTTTGAAATTAGTTTTTATACACCGTTTTAAATTCCAGTTGTATACAAATTCAATTGAGAATTCAACTATAAATAGTGTGTAATTATCCTACAATTCACTACTACAGAATTTTACACGGTAGCTTTCATATAAAGTAGCTGTAAATTGTTGGTATATTTTTTTACCGAAGCTTGTTTTATCAATCAAGGTAAAATATTTTTGTGTAAGTTGTTTGTTTTCTTATACTTTTATATTTAGTAATTTATGTATGAATTGTCGTGAACCTTCGGGTTCTTTATTAAAAGATATGAGATCCTACAAGAATTTAAGATGACCTAAGATGTGTGTCGCTTGGTCATCGATATACTCCATAAGAGGAGTGGTATGAAATGTTTATTTTATTCATATAATTGGGTATAGAAACTACACGTATCTTACTGGGTATTTTTAAATACTCGCTCTTATAAAATTTTACAGATTAGTTCGAGTCGATTGGAACAGTGGCAGGATGGTGAATGCGACTGTCAAGAGGAATCAAAGAGATAAAACATTGAGTTTATTTTTTTTCCCTTTAAATTATTAGTCAGTTTAATTTATTCAAAGACAGTTATTTAAATTATGATTATGTTTTCATTATGGATATTTCAGTTTTTTTTAAAGAATATTATTTTATCGTAGTAATGAAATAGTAGTTTTTAAACGTGACTTCAAATTATGATTGTTCATGTTTATATGTTTAGTTCTAGCCTTCGGGTGGTATTTTAAAATTTACCAATTAGAAAATTCATCTCAAGTTTTATTTATTGTTTGAGTTTTCTTGATTTGAGTATTCGTAAGATTGATAGGATTTGTCAAAAGGACCTAAACTGTCAAGAAGAGTTTGAGATTTAAGCGGCCCGGTTGTGACCCTCTCTTCATTTGGAAGTCTTTTGATTGCGCGTTATTCAAATTAACAAGACGAAAAACGATATTTCAAAACTTTCCAAATTTAATAATATTCTATTTTCTAGAAACTTTAATTTCGAAAAAAATCCTATTTTAGAATTTTTTTGAAAAAATGGGTATTTTCATGAATTTTAGGAATTTAAAGATAATGAAAAGTTTTTAAAGTTTTAAATATACAATGTTATAAAGAATCCTTGGCACATGACGCTCGCTATTCGACACTCTCCAATTGATCCCTAAGTATGAAATGAAATGTCGTTCTTTTATCATGATTATAAGTTTTCTTGATTTATGTTATGATATATTATAATTATGTCAATGGTCAAGTATTTAGAACTTTTCAGGTAGTTGAGGTAATTTGGAGGACAAAATTTTTTAAGAAGGGGAGATTGTAACACCCCGAAAATTTTAGAATAACATTTTATTTGTTTTATATCCTATATTTAAAATATTTTGAAAAAAAAGGACTAAAAGGAAATAAATTTTAAATTCCTATCTTATTTGATACAGATAATTATGTATCGATAGAGTGATAAATGTTGATTTTGATAATGGTAATCTTTTTATGATTTGGATAGAGTTTGATTGTAATCTTAATTTGATAAAGTTTAAAAGTAATCATAATTCTATTTTTTGAAATCAATTCTTATCCAAATTCATTATATATATCGTTTTAAATTCTAGTTGTATACAAACTCAATTGAAAATTTCAACTATAAATAGTGTGCAATTGTCCCATAATTCACCACCAAAGAATTTTGCACGACAGCTTTCATATAAAGCAGTTGTAAATTGCTAGTATATTTTTTTTTCCCTCAAAGCTTATTTGATCAATCAAGGTAAGATACTTTTGTGCAAGTAGTTTATTTCTTTATACTTTTATATTTAGTAATTTATGCATGAATTGTCGTGAACCTTCAGGTTCTTTATTAAAAGATATGAGATCCTACGGGAATTTAAGATCACCTAAGATGGACGTGTCGTTTGGTCGCCGATATATTTCATAAGAGAAGAGTGGTATGAAGTGTTTATTTTATTGTATATAATTGTGTATGGAAACTGCACGTATCTTATTGGGTATTTTTAATTACTCTTATAAAATTCTACAGGTTAGTTCGGGTCTATTGGAATAATGGCGGGATGGCGAATGCGACTGCCGAGAGGAATCAAAGAGATAAAACATTGAGTTTATTTTTTCCCTTTAAATTATTAGTCAGTTTAATTTGTTCAAAGAAAATTATTTAAATTATAATTATGTTTTCATTATGGATATTCCAGTTTTTTTTTTTTTTTTGAAAGAATATTATTTTATCATTCTACAAAAAAATTGAATTTTTTGTAACACTCCAGTGTTTGTGAAATTTTGGGTGTTACAATCATGATCTCATACTTGTGCGTGTTTTCTTTTTAAATGTTCATCTTATTATTTTTGTTGGAAGTCGTATTTGGTTTCTTAACTATTTAGTATTTTGACAAGTGTCTTTTCCTTCTTTTTGTCTTAATTTGACGATAATTATGTTTATTTGTAATGCGGAAGATAGATCATCAAGGCGTTTTTCCCGGACTCAGTTTCACCAATCGATCGACACCTCAAAAGAAAACAACCAAAATCTTCTCAACTATTCCAACACTTTGGTTGCTTTGTATCATCCTTGAAGGATACACAAATGGAAGGTGTAATAGCAATCACAGGAGCAGCCACTAATGCAAAGAGGAAGAACAAAAACAACAGAAGCTATTCACACAGAGAAGCAGCCGATTTTCGTTGACACAAATGGAAGGTGTAATAGCAATCACAGGAGCAGCCACTAATGCAAAGAGGAAGAACAAAAACAACAGAAGCTATTCACACAGAGAAGCAGCCGATTTTCGTTGAATGAAAGCCAAGAATCACACCATCCGTTAACCAAGTAACGAGTCAGCATATATATATATATATATATATATATATATATACATATATATATATATATATATATATATATATATATATATATATATATATATATATATATATATATAAGGCATACATATTAAGTATAGTGTTGGAATATGCCCAACAATCGGTAAGTGGATCAATATATATGGGTCGACACTTATTAGCCATCCAAGAGGCTGAACAACGAGCCATGAGCAGCTCTAATTATTAGGTTACTTTAAATGACCCAAATGGCTTTAGGGTCTGATCGTTTCATTAGGTGTCGATTTGTTCAGTTATTTGGTTGATACCGATTGAATGAGTTTTACTGATTTAATATCATAACTCGGGATGTTGTTTGATAATAATTTGCTCAACAAACCTCTACTTTGGTGTCAAAGGACCTGCAAAGAGAATATTATCACCCACTAGTAATAATTCAAAAAATGAGAACATATGAAATTGAAAATTATTTACCTCCAACGATATTTAGAAGATCTTTGCAACTTCTAAATTTCACCACTAGCAGTACCTTAATGCCCATGCCTGAAAGATTATATTATGTATGGACTTTTTCAAGTCTTACCACTTTTTGTGACACAATATCTCTAATGAAATGTAGTCAACATCAATGTGTTTGGTGCGTTCGTGAAAAACAGAATTTTTGCATAAATGTATAGAAGTTTGGCTACCAAAATATGGTACTGCATAGTCATTTAAAACACATAGTTCATGAAGTAGGACTCTAAGCCACAAAGCCTATTTAATTGCTTCAGTAGTGGTGATATATTAAGATTTCGTCGTGGACAGTGCAACTTTATGTTGTAACTATGATTTCCAACTTGAATTGATCTTTCTCTTCACCTTGTTCTTCTTCAGTCATAGGTTCAGACTCAATTTTAAGGCACGGCGTTTCATCATCATTGAATGTAACATCTCTACTCACAATGATTTTAACCCCTTTTGGCTTCTATCTCATAACCTGCAACCCTTGACACCCTCAGAGTAACCCAAAAAAACACATTTTCTAACTTTCAGTTCAAGCTTTCCTTCACTTTGATGGGAAAATGCAGCACAACCAAAAGTTCCAAGCATAGAATAATTAGTTTACCAGACCATTTTTCATGAGGAATATCGTTATTCAATGCAGTAAATGGAGTCAAATTAATCAAATAACAGGGAGTCATAACAGCTTCTCCCCAAAAGGATTTTGGGATACCAGAACTTAGCATCATACAACGCACTTTATCAAGTATAGTTCAATTCATCCTTTAAGCTACCCCATTTTGCTGAGGAGTGTAAGGAACAATCTTATGCATTGTTATTCCTTTTTCTTTGCACATGTTGTCAAATTCAGTGTTACAAAACTCTAGACCGTTATTAATTCTCAAAACCTTGATCATTTTGCCAGTTTGGTTCTCAATTGGTCTTTTCAAATTATTAAAATTATGAAAAGTATCAGACTATCCTTTAAAAGATAAACCCACACTTTCTGATGTAATTATCAATAATAGACAAGAAATACCTATTTTCACCCGAGGTGGGACTACTAATGGGACCTCACAAGTCTGAATGTATATATTCAAGTATGCCTTTAGTTTTATGAACATTCATGGAGAAAGAAGTTCCATGATGCTTACCAAGCACCCAGTGATCACAGAAAGATAAATTAGACTCACAGTCATTACCAAAAACACTTTTTTTTATTAAGGAGTTTAAGCCTCTTAATACCCACATGTGCTAGTTTACTGTGCCATTTATGTATGTGATCAGCCTCAACAGAATAGATAGAGGAATCTAAACATCTTATCACTTTCCCATTAGTGATACACTTAACCTATTTTAAAATTCAATTTCCAATTTTACCAGTGAAGTCAGCTTTCTCAAGTATTCCTACCAAGATTAAATTCTTAGATAGTTTAGGAATGTATCGAACATCTTTTAAAGTATACACAAAATTAGTGTCAAACTTTAAAGTAATATTGACAATTCCAACAACAGTATAAGCAGAATTGTCACATAGCAAAACATGTACATCATTGGATTCATGCAAATTTTCAAACCAGTTCCTTTGTGATGTCACGTAAAAAGATGCACAAAAATTAAGTATATACTCATGTAAACGAGAATTGACAGTTAAATTCAATTCAGCAGGATAAGCAAGAGAACTTATAATCGTATTAATCTCACCATCATCAGTATTGGAAATAGAAGAGAGTCATTTACTTAATCTCTTTCCTTACCCTTTAGTTTACCTTTCTCTTTATAGCAATCTTTTATAAAATGCTCCGTGTTCCCATAGCCATAGTATTTCTTAACCTTGGTCTTAAATTTTGATCTAGACCTACCCTTACCATTATTTTTACTTCCATTACTACTTGACTCGTCACCACTTTGGAATCCATTATGAGTGTTTTGCCTAAATTGAGTTTTACCCCTCATCATGTGAATTTCATCTCTTTTCTTATCATGTTTTTCATCTTTAATCTACATATCCTTACTTCTAAGGGAGTCAATGACAATTTTAGGCATCAAAGTATCCTTACCGTACTTAATTGCATTCTTAACTTTCTTATAAGTATCAGGTGTAACACTCCAAATTTTTTTAAATAGAGAAACTTAATTTATTATGTTATCATTTATCTTTTAGAAAATAGAAACCATTTTACATCTTAGTCTTGTTAGCCATTATAAAATTCATAAGATAATATGATTGTTTGATCCATTTATTTTATTCAGTTTTGGCTCAATATTTAAGTAATGTAGGAGAAGGAAAAAGTATATCAACATTGGGTTTATTTTGTAGATCACATTAAATAATGTAAATGGATAAAATGTAAGTTCATACGAGTTAAGTGCAGGTTATTTCAATTCAAAGAAACGTATTTAATATGTATTTTTTTTATTACTTACTAATGTGCTTTTAAGATAATTAGCAAAAGAATATAATATTTTTTTATTATCTAATCACGTTCATCTTAAATTTTGAAAAAGATTTAATCGTATCCAAATTCCGTTTCTTCCAATTGATATCCATTGTGACAAAATCAGTTTTCTCCTACATATTGGTGTACACGTGTATTGTATATAATTTTGCAAATAGTATTATATTATATAATTCAATTTATCTTTTTTTACCAAATATATTAATTGATTTAATTCACAGTAACCAAATTCTCATTCCTTTTGTTTTGCCATGTGATTTATATGTTTGTTTGTTTGTTTGTTTGTTTTTAAAACCGTAACCGTGTATATGAATATATGAAAGAAGATTTGAAATCTTTAAATTCAAATAATTCTTTTTATAAAATTTTATTATATCTATTTGACATCACTTGCATTATCCTAATTGAATAGTCATTATCTACATAATCTAGGATAATGACTAAGTGACTATGATACAATCTTCAACCTAATCAACTACTTCACGTTTACCTATAAATACTATGCCATGCACATATGTTTGCTAGGAACTCCATTTTTTTAAACTTTGGTTTCATTCTTGGAATTTAGCAGAAACCCTTATTAATTATACCAAAATTCATTTACCTCTTTATTTTCACATACACTACAACAATAGAGTAAGCAGAAGATAAAAGGATTTGGGACGTGACTTTTGGATTTTGTCATTCAACATTCATTTGAGGTAGGATATGTGCAAGTTGATCTGTCCTTACAATATTATAATTTTTTATGTAATTTATTTCATGAAATGCTAAATGACCTACGGGTTTTAATGAAATGAAATTTGAGATTTCTTTTGAGTTTACTCAATTGCTTGCAAAGAAATGTGTTAGAGCATTTGATTGATCTCCAACTACTTTTGATGAAATAGTGGTATGGAATGTCATAAATTTATATTTAAAAATTTATTATGTTGTTTTGGACGCACGTAGGGTTTAAAATACTCATTCATTCAAAATTTTAATTTTTCAGGTTAGATCAATTCAACGTGGATGGTGGCTGAATGGTGCACGGGTTGCCAAGTAAAACATTTCCAAGGGAACCATCAGTAATTAGTGTTTCTTTTTCATTAGAGATTTAGTATTTCTTAGATTTCCAATGAACGCTTTAAGTTCCGTGATTTAATGTTTTTGGATTGATTTAATTCGATATTATGAAATTTTAAAATTTATTAAAGTTTAAATTTGCAATTAAACATTTCTGCTTCATGCATGATTATCAAACAATATTGGTAACACCTCAAAATTTAAATCAATAAAATTTGGGGCGTTACAGTTTGGTATTAGAGCAAATGTTTTACTTTTCTATAGACTTGGTAGAAAAAAAATTTCTTTTCTTTTCTTTTGTTAAAAGAACGATACTGATTATTGTTTTAAGAATGATATTGATAATTTTTTAAGTAAATAAAAAATAATAATATTGTTTTTAAACTTAACTTCAAATTATGATTGTACATGGGTGTGTGTTTAGTTCTAGCCCTTGAGCGATATTTTAAAATTTATCAATTAGAAAATTCATATTTTAAGAGGTCTCAAGTTCCAATTATTGTTTGATTTTTCTTGATTTGCGTATTCGCAAGATTAAAAGGCTTTGTCAAAAAGGCATAAACTGTCTAAGAGGAGCTTGAGATTTAAGTGGTCCGCTTGTAACCCACTCCTCATCTGGAAGTCTTTTGGTTGCGCGTTATTCAAATTAACAAAATAAAGAAAAATAATTCAAACCTTTCCAAAATAAAGAATATTCTATTTCTAGAAATTTCTATTTCGAGAAAACCCTATTTTGGAAAAAAAAAAAAGGGAGTATTTTCATAAACTTTAGGAGTTTAAAAAAAAAACAAAAATGTAAAGTTTTAACCATACAATGTTATAAAGAATCCTTGGCACGTGTCGCTCACTATTCGACCACTCTCCAATTGTTCCCGGGTATGAAATGAAATATTTTTGTATGATTATGAGTCATATTGCTTCACACTATGAAATGTATAAGTATTGCTTACCTTGCGTGACTTATTAGTTGAATTTTTTTTTGAAATATTGTTTATGCGATGAAATAAACTGTTACTCCAAAGATATATCATAATTGAAGTTAAACTTGTCATATGTTTAGGACTTGGAAAAACAACTAGGATGACTCGGAATAGCCCAACATACTTGCAACGTGCTCAAATTGCTATCGAGAACTACATGAATTATGAAGTGAGATGGGAGCGAACCCTTGTTAAACACGTCGAAGATTTTCTTTTAAAGTGGGATCAATCAAGATTATTTGGATATAATGAGGGGACAATCCTCTTGATTTATCATCTTATAAGCACTATGTGGCCTCAATGGAGACACGTGGCTTACTTCGTGAGAGATATGTATTATGAGCTATATCTGCCTGAAGACTAGGACAAGATTGATTTTAGGGGATACTGTGAAAATATCATAATCTTATGGAACCACAGACAGCAAAATCCTGAGCCAGAGCTTGAATTGGACCCAGAGAAAGAGCTAAATTATGAACCTGAGTCAGAGCCGGAATATGTACCAGAGCCAGGATTCGAACTAGACCGTGAACCAGAGGTTGACCGGGAGTCTGAGCCTGAGTCATGTATATCTCTGGATGATGAAACCCCCTTGTCTAAGCATCGTAGGATTCAAAATGTTTGGACAAGTGAAGATGAAGACTAGCAACCTAGAGATAGTTTCGTTTAAAAAAATAATTTCTTCCCTTCACAAAAAAAAAATGTAATCAGTACTTGAAATAATGAGTAGGTTTTTCTTTCATCGTCTAGGATTAATTCTTTCAATCCCCTCTCATGTATTCTAGGATTTAAAATTTTATGAAATTGAGTTTTTCATTCGAATATTTTGAGCTGTTGTTGACTATTTCTAAAACAAAATTTATTTGGTTGATTTAAAGGAAATGGCACATCAACCAACACAAGCTGCGCTATGTTTAGGGATTTGTTGAGCGCTGTGCAAGATCTTAGTAGGCAGCAAAAGCAAGCACCTCCTCAGAATGCACAGGTTAACTCCAACACTACGAGCTCAGTTGTGGAACAATTTCGTCGTTACAAACCCCCTACCTTTAATGGGATGGCTGTCCCTTTGGCAGCTGAGGAATGGATATGGGGTTTGGAACGGATCTTCAAGCATCTCTCCTGCAGTGATGCCCAAAAGGTTTTATGTGCGGAGTTCATGCTAGTTGATGCAGCGGGCCACTGGTGGGAGTCCGTTTTACGCATTAGGATTGAGGCACAATAACGCAACCTCACTTGGGTATATTTCAAAGAGGAGGTGATGGGAAAATGTTTTCCACAAGCCTTGAGAGATCGAAAGGAGATAGAGTTTCTGCAACTTAAGCAAGGAAAGATGGCATTGGTAGATTATGAGAGGAAATTCGAACAACTTTCTAGGTATGCAACACATCTAGTGGATACAGAGCAAAAGAAAGCTAGAAGGTTCGAACTCGGACTGCGCCCAGAAATTAGAGGAATCATGGCATCTTATGAATTCACCACGCACAGTCAGGTTCTACAACGAGCTCAAGCAAATTCAAATCGACTGGAAATTGATCAAATAATTCAGAAAAGTATTGAATTTTCAGGAAAGAGGAAATGGAATAGGCTGAACGAAGGTAAAGGAAATTGACAAAACAAGAGGGCTAGCTTTGGAAGGTGGTCAGGGTCAAGCAAGTCGAATAATGTTTTTACTCCATGTCCTAAGTGCAATAAGGCCCATAGAGGCGAGTGTTTGTACGGAAAGAATGTGTGTTATCGGTGTGGAAAGCATAATCATATTGCTACTAATTGCTATGAACCGCCACCAAAAAGGGACAACGAACAAAGCAAAAATGGAGCAGCCAGAATCTTTGCCTTAACCCAACATGAGACAACTGAGAATTAGGACATGATAATAGGTATTCTATCAATAACTGAACTACATGTTTACGTCCTTAGATACTTAGGAATTACTCATTCCTTTGTTTCCACTGTTTTTGTTTTTATTTTTAAATCTAGCACTGTTTGCGAAGAAGCCATTAGTGTTCTAGAAGTTACTATCCTATTAGGCAGTACACTTATACCAATCAACGACTAGGACAGTCAAAATGAACGGAAAAGAATTTACAGCCCATATGTACCTTTTAGGGGTAAAGGTTTTTGATGCTACCTTAAGAGTGGATTGGTTGTGAAGCATTTATGCGATAATACGATGCTTTGAAAATGAGATAGTTTTCAAAGGTTTGGACCATGCATCCATGACTCTTTACTAGATAAGATAATTTTGAGGAAGAAATTATTTTAAGGGGGTGAGATTGTAACACTCCAAATTTTTTTAAATAGAGAGACTTAATTTATTATGTTATCATTTATCTTTTAGAAAATAGAAACCCTTTTACATCTTAGTCTTGTTAGCCATTATAAAATTCATAAGATAATATGATTGTTTGGTCCATTTATTTTATTCAATTTGGCTAAATATTTAAGTAATGTAGGAGAAGGAAAAAAATACATCAACATTGGGTTCATTTTGTAACTCGCATTAAATAACGTAAATTGGGCTCGTGAAAATGTAAGTTCATATGAGTTAAGTCTAAGTTATTTCAATTCAAAGAAACATATTTAATATGTATTTATTATTAATAATGTGCTTTTAAGATAATTAGCAAAAGAATATAATATTTTATTATCTAATCACGTTTATCTTAAATTTTGAAAAATATTTAATCATATCCAAATTCTATTTGATATTCAGTGTGACAAAATCAGTTTTCTCCTACATATTGGTGTACACGTGTATTGTATATAATTTTGCAAATAGTATTATATTATATAATTCAATTTATCTTTGTTACAAAATATGTTAATTGATTTAATTCACAGTAACCAAAATCTCTTTCATTTTGTTTTGCCATGTGATTTACATGTTTGTTTGTTTTTAAAACTGTAACCGCGTATATAAATAGATGAAAGAAGATTTGAAATCTTTAAATTCAAATAATTCTTGTTATAGGATTTTTATTATATGTATTTGACATATTTTGCATTATCCTAATTAAATAGTCATTATCTACATAATCTAGGATAATGACTAATTGACTATGATACAATCTTCAACCTAATCAACTACTTCACGTTTACCTATAACTACTAATGCCATGCACATATGTTTCTCAGGAACTCCATTTTTTTAAACTTTGGTTTCATTCTTGGAATTTAGCAGAAACTCTTATTAATTATACCAAAATTCATTTACCTCTTTATCTTCACATACACTACAACAACAGTGTAGGCAGAAGATAAAAGGATTTGTCACGTTACTTTTGGATTTTGTCATTCAACATTCATTTGAGGTAGATACTATGTGCAAGTTGATCTGTCCTTACAATATTATAATTTTTTTTACGTAATTTATTTCATGAAATGTTAATTGACCTACGGGTCCTAATTAAATGAAATGTGAGATTTCCTTCGGGTTTTCTCAATTGTTTGCACATAAATGTGTTAGAGCATTCGATTGATCTCCGACAACTCTTGATGAAATGGTGGTATGGAATGTCATAGATTTATGTTTAAAAATTTATTATATTGTTTTGGACGCACACAAGGTTTAAAATACTCATTCCTTCAAAATTTTAACTTTCCAGGTTAGATCGCTTCAACGTGGATGGTGGCTGAATAGTGTGCGAGTTTCCAAGTAAAACATTTCCAAGGGAACCATCAATAATTAGTTTTTCTTTTTTCCTTTAGAGATTTAGTATTTCTTAGATTTCCAATGAACACTTTAAGTTCCGTGATTTAATGTTTTTGGATTGATTTAATTCGATATTATGAAATTTTAAATTTTATTAAAGTTTAAATTTTCAATTAAACATTTCTGCTTCATACATGATTATGAATATCGGTAACACCTCAAAATTTAAATCAATAAAATTTGGGGCGTTACATGAGGTATGGAATTAAGCAAAATTATAGCCTTGCAGGTCTCAGACACGAACTCTTCAAAGTTAACAATATCTTGAACGATTTTGTTAAACACATCTAAATTGTTGTTAAAATCTTTCGAAGGATCCATTTTGTGATTTTCAGTTTTCTCATAACAGTGTCAGATAAGTGTAAAATGATTGAAGTATAAGCAAGCTCACCGATTTCTTCTTTTTGTTCTTTTGAAAAATCAGTAAAAAAAATTGCCTTCAATGGTTTTTAAAACCTTTTGTTGAATCAAAATACCTCTCATTTTTTGTTGTCAGATTGAAAAAATCACCTTTTTTGTTAAAAATTCCCAAATCGAAATTGTGAGTTGTCATTTTTAATAATCAATAAAAAATTGCACATAACCACAATTAAGCCACACAAAGCAGACCTATGGTCCTAAACAGTATACACCGTTCTAGATTCCCAAGGTTTAGTAAGATTCTTGATTTTAGATCAATGGAATGTTCAAACGGGTAAAGTCTAGGTATTCTAATGAATTAATAGTGCAATAAGAGATATGTCAACCAAACAGTTTCACACACAATATATCACATAGATAATATGCTGATTTTTTTTTTATCAAATGAACAGTTCAATCATGTAACAATTAAAGGCAAGTAGTTCATAATTTTTAGCACAACCAATGGTTACCCCACACGGTAAATCCAATCTTATTGTCACCCCCACACAATGACGCGCTAGTCCTGAAAATTAAACGAGATAAGCTAATTTACCGGAGCGGATCACGTCTGAAGGTCCGTAAAGTCGAGAAATGCGAAACTACTGCTTCAGGGCCATTATTAGCCCTAAAGTTTCAACAAATGTACCAAGTCGATTGACCAGTAATCGCAAGTCGAGTGTCCAGGGGTAAAGCAATCTAAAATCTATCGTATAACCTGAAACAAGAAAGTAGCAATATAAAAACGTTCAGTTTGATAAAACAAACAATCTGACCGAAAAGAGCAGCTTGAGAAGCGCCATAGCCGTAAGTCCACGCATCACCGCCGTCACCATCACGCGCAAGCTAGGGAGGAGCGCCTCAGCCTGCTGACTTCGGGTCTGGCCTCTGTTCGTCTGGGTAGTGACTGGTTTGGCCGGAAATGAAGTTTTCAGGTTCGGACGATTTTGAGAAAATCGATTTTGGACGAGTTTTAGTCGATTTTGGATCTGAAAAATTTGTACCAAGTTCTGATACCAGATGTAATGCGGAAGATAGATCACCAAGGCGTCTTTTCCAAGATCAGTTTCACCAATCGATCGACACCTCAAAAGAAAATAACCCAAATCCTCTCAACTATTCCCACACTTTGGTTGCTTTGTATCACCTACGAAGGACACACACAGGGAAGGTGTAATGATAGTCATAGGAGTAGCCACTAAGGCAAATAGGAATAACAAAAACGGCAAAAGCTATTCACACAGAGAAGCAACCAGTTTTGGTCAAATGGAAGCCTATAGTGATAGGCTAAGCCCAACAACTGGTAAATGGATCAATATTTATGGGCCGACACTTATTAGCCATCTAAGAGGCGGGATAACAGGCCATGAGCAGCTCTAATTCATTAGGTTTCTTCCAATGGCCCAAATAGTTTCAGGTTCCATACATTCTTTTTGACACTTCATCTGGTAAACTACTATGTAATCCCTTATGTACAAGTAGCATTATTCAAAATTAAGACACCTGATTAGTGCAAAGATTATTTGAGGCATAATGAAATAATATCATGCGTACAGGTTTAAAAATCAATCGGGAGAAAAATTTCTTGCGGTCCCAATTATATTCTGGAAGAATAAAAAAGTGATAAATTATAGGCATTTCCTGTACAGAATCAATGAAGCAAGATGGAATTGGAATTTTTCAAGCAATTTGAGACATTCTTATCCATTTTTAGGCTAATCACTTGATTCACTTAGATATGCTCAAGCAAAAGGGTTTCCAAAATGGTTGGGAGAATCACTTTTAATTGTTTTGAAAAATATTAGTGGGAATAAATATGTTGTTTGCCAAATTATTCTTCCAAATATTCTTAATATGTTCTTCCACATGCGTTTAACCCACCGACTTGACAAGTGTCATAATAATAAACGGTTAGTGTTATCGCAAATTTCTTCTGAAATTTTAGAACTTGTGTGCTTATTGATTCTCATTTCCCCGTCTTGAGACAATCACTATATTTTTATTTTGTCTACTTAGATTAATTTAGTTGGGCACTATTGAATTTTTAGGCCTAGTTACAGTGGACCATTAAAATAAAAAAACAATTAATTTTTTTGTTTATTTTACTATTCAATATTATTCAATACACTGAACATGTCCTTAAATCATAGGCGATAGTGCAAATTAGAATTAGACTTAGGTGTACAAGGGTTTATTTTCATTATAAGATAATAAGAACCATGAATTAGTATCCAATGTCTTCTAAGCAATGATCATCTTACAAAAAGAATTTAGATCTGCAATTTATTTTGGCCTAAAAGAATATTTACCAGTGCATCTCCCCTTTTTGATGCACGCAAAATTGACAATTACTAGAATCAAGGGACTTGGACAATGAGATAATATTAAAGTAATTTGTACATTCATAAATGTGTAAAGTTGAAAAATAAAAATAAAAAAAGTTCGCGAAAAATGTAAAGCTCTCAGCATATTGATATTTTGAGGAATTAATAAATCTTTAATTATTTGTACAAATTATTCATCTACGTTTTATTCATTCTTTGCGTGAATATAAATACAAGATATAATCTAACTTGTTTTTCCTAATATTAAGAACACCAATTGGCTCCATATTCCCCACCTTCTCCAAAATACATACATAAAATCAAACCACAGATAGCAACACATAATACAAACTTGACTAATTAAAAAATTAGTTAAACATAAAAAAATATAAAGTATAGCCCCAGTCTGGGCTCCATTATTTGAATTATAATGAGAAGAATAATTTTTTTTGGAGAATATGTGATTAAAAAAGAAGGAAAAGTTTCTAGATTTATGTGTGATATTATTTTATTGTAGAATTTGTGGTTAATAAGAAAAGGGAGAAAAATGAATTTTAATTTTACGAGGGCCAAACAAGGGCATTATAAATAGTAAAAGTGACTCTACATTGAACCTCAATTTGGAAAAATGTTGATATGTTGAAATATTTTATCATATAAGAAAAATGTCGAGTCATTTTTTTTACCAAAAAACTATAAATGTAATAGTCTCATTTTGCATTTTAGGGCATGTTTGATAGGCATGATTTGAGACACAATATTTAGCTCATGTTTGATGGAGATTAAAATCAGATTTTTAGCAGATTTTGATAAATGTTGGTGAAATATGTGGTTGAAAAGTTGGGGACCCATGAAATATGTGATTAAAATTAATTGTTGACTTTGATTTTAATTTCTAGATTAAAATTTCTATCAAACAGAGGCTTAACATGTGCTTTGAGGAACAAGCCAAACTTGGCAAACTCCTGAACAATTAATGTATCAGAGTCCATGGTTTTAGATGACTCCATACAAAAGCTGGTGGTCCAATGGAAGAGTATATTGTGGAGGATAATATTTATGCACTTGAATCTTTAACAACAAACCCACGTAATCTTCATTGTAGGATTTGTTCTGGTTGCAAATTGTGCAAATTATCAGTGGCCCTGAAATCAACAAACTTACTGATACTGGCATATGCCCTGCCATTATATATCTTTTAGGTTGTGAAATTCACTACAAAAAAAAAAAAAAATAGCATTCCAATGACCAACGATATTGGTCGCCGTAAGCCTTCACCAACCAGAAAACGGTGGTCGCTAGTTTACCGTCGCTGAATGTCTTTAGCGACCAACTCAGTATTGGTTGGTAAATATAGATACAATCTAGGGGCGGACGCAGACTTTTTATGTTGGGGGGGCACAATCAAACTTCCAAAAAGTGACGAAAAAATTAAAATAAGAGATATTTTATTACAATTATTCTCTATGTATTCTCATATTTTGATAACGTTTCATAATTAAAGTGGGAAATAGAGAAAAATTTAATGTAGTTTCGTAATTCAAATCAACAAAGAAATTGAGTATACAATCTTGGTCATCAAGAGCTACACAAACTTTGATAGAATCCAAGTTACAGATTTATATGTATATTTCTTAAATTCTGAAACTTATTTAACAGATACAACAAGTAAATCAACAAGGGACTAGGAAATGGTAAAAGCTAGACTTATTTTCGATGCATCAAATACCCGAGAAACAATTCTTACTCATTCAAATTCAATCATATTGCATAACTCTTTCTTCTGATTACATTCAGTCGGACTAGATTCTCCTAGGCTAAAAGGCTTTCGAAATTTCCTTAAAAATGTCACTTCAACTGAGAATTTCACTCGTGAATCTCATGCATTACAAGAACGTAACTAAATTCAACTAAGAATTCTTCTATTCCTATTCATTGATCTAATCCAAGTATACAATCATTTTACACAAATTACTTCATTTAGTACTGGTTTCAGCACTATAGCTCACGAAAGCCTTGCCTACTAGCTTTTTCCTTGGGTCAGATCTTAGAATTCTTTGTCGCAATTGAACTTGAAATGGCTATAAAGTGGAGACAGATTTTTCACTATTTTCATTTGGTAATGCAATTTTCACTCTTTGAGAGTAACTATAAATCATTTAAACAAAGATAAATGAGATTTAAAGTTTTGAACTATTCTTGTTCAGTCATTCAGTATTATCACAATCATTTTCGTATCCATTTAACAATATACAACCTTAATTTTACCATGAAAAAGATGAGAGAAAATGAGAAGAGGAGACTCAGGCGAGAGAAAACATTGGTTTGAAATGAATGTTGATTCCTTTTCCTTTCATATTTTTTTTAAAAAAAAATTCAAAAAAAATTTATTTTTTTTGGGGAGGGGGGTGGGGGGCACCTGCCCCCCAGGTCTGCCCCTGATACAATCAGCGACCACTCTTTGGTCTTGGTTTGGTCTCTACATCCATAACATTCAGGGACCAAATATTGGTTGGTACATGTTAATCATCAGCGACCAAATGGAATGTATGGATACACTACAAGTTTAGGGACCAACTCACTATTGGTCGTTAAGTCTTAGCATTCGCCGACCAATAATTGGTCGATAACCCAGCTTCAACGGCAACAAACGTTTGGTCAATGGACAATATTACCTTTCGTGGACCAATGTTTGGTTTGTGAACATTGATACCTTTCATGGACCAATTCGTGGTCGTTGAACGTACTTCTTCGACAACCAAGTGTTAGTAAACACCAACTAAAATATTGGTCAGTGAACGTCAATGGAAAATATTCTTCTCTAACATACTACCAATAAATTGGTTGCTAAATGTTGTATGTGTCAGTAAAATAGTATTAGCAACCAATATTTTTTGTCCCGACTAATTTTTTGTCTAATGTTTCAATTAGACTTCCAACACCCATAAAATTGCAATTAAAAATATAAAAAATAAGAACAATAAGAAAATTAATAATAAACATGTCTCTATAAAAGTCAAATTGTTTGCACATAACATGTACTAATAGTCGATACCCATCCCTAAATATTTAATATTTAACCACAAAAAAATAACTTTTCATATTTTGTATGTAATTTGAATAATATAATCATAGTACTGCAGCACCAATTGATGGTGGCGGTGGTGGCAAATCATTGGTTGGTCCTATAGGAGGATGCTGACTTATATCCATTCGTGCAACAAGGCTCTCGATAAGTTACACCTATTGTTCGAGACACTGTGTAAGCTTACTAAAAGTGTTATCTTTCTCAATATCTTGTTGTCTAAGAATTTCCAACTCTTGCATAAATTTAGGAGGATCCGTTATTGTTTTGGTGTACGATTTGCGTGGAGCAGATCCAATCCCAAAAATAATCCCAGGACTCTTACCAAGAATTTGAGCACATATTTTTGCTTTATCCATGACAGATGCTTCATCTTCTATCCATACTTGTGATTGTTGCAACTCTACCATCCCTTTCTGTCATCGAATATCAAAAGGTTGTTGAAATAAATTATATTTATTATAAAATATATTTGTGTAATAAGTGACATAACTTACATGTCGCGACTCAACAAGTTGGTTATCGCATCCTTTTGTTGTGGAATGCATCCTCCTAAATAATTCAATGTGACCAATTGATTCTCCCTCTGTATGCTGATAAAATTGTTAAAAATATAAGTTAATCCCTCATTTATTTTTCCAATAATATGCAATCCCAATTGTCAAATCAAAAATCAAAAAGCATGGATAGAATGTTGGACATCATATCGTGGAGCTGAAATGCTAGAAGAATCTGGAAGCTGCTGGAATGAGGGTGGTGCTCCCACTCAGCTAAGAATGATTCCATTCTTGTGTTAACAAATTCTTGTTATTGACACATAAGCAAAAGTTGTTGTAAATGTTTTATTTATACTCTTGTAATTTACTTCATTCACATAATAAAAATTTGATTGTGAAAGTCAAATATAGCCAGTACACTGCTGGTTTTTAGCTCCATTAGTCTTGGTTCAATTTCTTCATTAAATTGTTTTATGGTATCAGAGCAATGGCTGATAATGAAGGAGCTAGTGTTACTGATACAAATCAAAACCAAATTCCACCTCAAAACTCAAATCCTGATCTAAGCGTTCATGATCCATCTCTCCCCAATAGCCCCTATTTCATCGGATCAAATGAGCATTCTGGAACTCTTCTAGTCACTCAGTTGCTGGATTCCAGCAACTATCACTCCTGGGCAAGGTCGATGAAGAGGGCACTTCGAATAAAAAACAAACTCGGTTTCATTGATGGAAGCATCTGTGAACCTGCTGAAGCTGATAACCCATTGATGGAGCATTGGCTTCGATGCAATGGCATAGTTATCACTTGGCTACAAAACACCATGGCAATTGATATTAAGGCCAGTACACTTTATGCAGAAATAGCACACCAGCTTTGGTTGGAATTGGAGCAACGCCTGGCTCAACAAAACGACCCCAGAATTTTTGAAGTCAAGCAAGGAATAACAGCATTGATGCAGGGGAATGATTCTGTCAGCACATATTTCTCAAAACTCAAAACATTGCTTGATGAACTCATGAACTATGAATCAATTCCTAACTGCACTTGTGGGGGCTTACAAACCGTGATCAGTAACCAAGAAAGGAATTTGGGTAATGAAGTTCCTTATGGGGCTGAATGATTCCTACAAAAGCATTAAGTCTCAGATTTTATTGATAAAACCATTTCCCAAACTGAATGAAGTGTATTCAGTCATACAACAGGAGGAGAAAAGGAGAGACATCTCTGCTGATGTGCCTGTTTCTGATGGAATGGCGATGATGATTAGAAGAAATACCATTAGAAAAACAGAGAGGAAAGACCACGGAACTCAAACGCAAATATTCTTGCACCTTTGCAAAATCTCGGCCATTCACTTGAGAGGTGTTTTAAGGCTAACAAGGATAAACCGGGGTGCACGCATTGCCATATGCGGGACGCACCATCAAGTTTGTTTCAAAATCCATGGCTATCCTCCAGTGCATAAACTTTATGGAAAGATGAAAGGCAAATATTGCTAGTCTTGATCGAAATGCGATCTTTGTAAGGACTACACAGGAGCAAGTTTCTGACGGAAGTCAAGTTACTTTAACTCAAGAGCAATATACTCAGCTCATGGCTTTGGTCAAACCGCCAATCAACCAATCACATTCTCTCTCTGCCTCCACCAAGCATACTGATGCATTCAAAGTATCTGGTACTCATGTTTGCCTATCCACTCATAATGGTGAAGATAGAAATGCTTCATCTATTCCTTGGATCATAGACACAGGAGCACGACCATATGGTCTGCTCCATTTCATTTCTTACAAAAGTAAAATCTGAAGTTTCACACCCCATTAGGTTACCTAATGGAGATGCCACTATTGCCACTCACATAGGAAGCGTTAAGATTACAGAAAATTTGCACCTATATGATGTTCTCTTAGTTCCATCGTTTTCCTTTAATCTGATATCTGCTAGGAAACTCGCTGAGACATCAGGTTGTTGCCTAATTTTCTCATTTGATTCATGTTTTTTGCAGGACCTTTCGACTTGGAAGACGATTGGTCTGGGTGAAGTGAGGCAAGGCTTATATCATTTAGTGCAAAATAAGATTTCTCCTGATAGCCTGATTCAGAAATTACCAGAACTCACCAGAAAGATCACCATGTCCGTTTCTGCCAATCAAGAAAACTATGACCTGTGGCATTTCAGGTTGGGTCATCCTTCTGATCCCAGGCTGTATTTGACAGATCTGCATCAAAATTCGAATCTCAAACACACCATGAGGCCTTGTCATATTTGCCCCTTAGCTAAACTTCATAAGAAACCCTTCAATGTTAGCAATCACAGATCAGAAAAGTGCTTCGATTTAGTTCATTGTGACCTGTGGGGACCTTGTACTGATGTTTCTTATGAAGGATCAAAATATTTTCTAACTATTGTTGATGATCACAGTCGATGCACTTGGGTGTATCTGCTGAAACTAAAATCTGATACTTCAAGTGCCTTGCAAAGTTTCTATACTATGATTAAAACACAATTTAGTTCCAAAATCAAAGTCATCAGGTCTGACAATGGAGGAGAGTTTAACCTAAAACAATTTTACTCTATCAATGGAATCATACATCAGACCTCCTGTGTTGAAACTCCTCAGGAAAACGCTATGGTTGAGAGAAAACACCAGCATATATTGAATGTTGCCAGGTCACTGAGATTTCAAAGTGGATTGCCAATGAGGTACTGGAATGACTTCATCTTTTGCTTTGTATTTTTGATAAACAGAATACCTACGCCTATTTTAAACAACAAAAGTCCATTTGAAATCCTTTTCAAAAGCAAACCCAATTATGCTAATCTCAGAGTCTTTGGGTGCTTGGCTTTTGCCACCACACTTACACAAAATAGACACAAATTTGATCCAAGAGGGAGGAGGTGTGTCTTTTTGGGATATCCCTTTGGAACTAAGGGATACAAATTGCTGGATTTAGAGACCAATAAAGTCTTTATATCCAGAAATATCAAGTTTTATGAAAGTAATTTCCCTTTCAAAAATTGCAAAAATCAAGAATATGCTGGTGATTCAAAACTCAATTATAAGTTACACACTCCTGCTCAATTATCCTATCCAGATTTGATCAGTGACAATTTAGATTATCCTCCACTCATTAATCCTCAATTGACAGTAGAATCGGATCAAAATTCTAACCAAGAGATTGAAACCTCAGAACATCAAGAATCTGATTCAGAACCTACAACTCAACCTGAACTTCCCAATGAAATTCATGCTACTCGAAGGTCTGAAAGAAGCAAGAAAGTCCCTACTTATTTGCAAGACTTTATCTGCCAACAAGCAGCCTCATTCACCCACTCTCAAACGTCAGACAAGAAGAAAGGAACTTCATCCTCAGGTAAACCTTTTCCCTTATGTGCAACGGTCTCATATCATAAATTATCTGCTCATCATAAGTCTTTTACATCGTCTATTCTTGTGCACTCTGAACCTAATTCCTATCAAGAAGCTGCCAAAATTTCTGAGTGGTGCAAAGCTATGAAGGATGAAATATATGCTCTTGAATTAAACAAAACCTGGACCGTGACTGACTTGCCACCTGGAAAGGTTCCTATAGGATGTAGGTGGGTTTACAAAATCAAGTTTAATGCAGATGGAACCATTGAAAGGTATAAAGCAAGACTCGTGGCTAAGGGATATACTCAGTTGGAAGGAATTGATTATCATGAGACGTTTTCTCCTGTGGCAAAACTGGTAACGGTTAGAACGCTGATAGCTATAGCAGCAGCAGAAGGATGGTATCTACATCAATTTGATGTAAATAACGCCTTTCTCCATGGAAATTTAGAAGAGGAGGTGTATATGGAAATTCCCCCTGGGTATTACACTGATCAAGCTTCATTTTCTAATAGCAACGAGGGTTCAAAAGTTTGCAAACTAACAAGAGTTTGTATGGCTTGAAGCAGGCATCTCGCCAGTGGTACTCAAAGCTGTCGTTCTTCATTATTGAACAGGGGTTTAAACAATCAAAAGCTGATTACAGTTTGTTCACCAGAAATACGAATGATTCATTCACTGCTATACTTATTTATGTTGATGACATAATTATAGCAGGAAACAATGTGAAGACCATAGATTCTCTTAAGAATCTCCTTGATGAAAAGTTCAAAATTAGAGATTTGGGAAATTTGAAATATTTCCTTGGAATAGAAGTTGCTAGATCAACTAAGGGTATACAAATATGTCAAAGAAAATATGCACTAGATGTTTTATCAGATTCAGGAACAATTGGAGTGACTGACGAGATTCGAATTGATCAAAATGCTAAGTTATCAAAAGATGAGGAGAAGAACTTCTGATCCGACATCTTGTTTACGGAGACTCGTAAGTGCTCTATTTGACCATCACCAGTCGATTTATCATATTCGATTACACTGTTGAGAGCAGTAAATGAAGACACCTAGAACATCACACATGAATGCCGCACACAAGATACTTAGGTATATCAAGAAAGCACCAGGCTTGGGGCTATTTTTCTCTTCAACCTCAGATTTGCAACTCAGGGCATCCACAGATTGACGGGAGCATGTCCTGATACTAGGAGGAGTCAATAACGGAAGTTATTGTGTCTTCATAGGAGGTTAACTAATATCTTGGAAGTCCAAGAAGCAAAACACAATCTCTCGATCATCTGCTGAAGCAGAATACAGAGCAATGGCAGCCACATGTTGTGAATTGACTTGGCTTAGATATATTCTTGATGACTTGCAAGTCTCACATCCACAAGCGGCTGAAATATTTTGTGATAATCAGGCTGCCTTACACATTGCGGCCAATCCAGTATTTCATGAAAGGACGAAGCATATTAAATTAGATTTCCATTTAATTCGAGACAAAATTCAAGAAGGAAGCGTTATTACAAGGCATATAAGAACCGGTTTGCAAATTGCTGACATCTTCACTAAGCCCCTATGTTTTGCTGTGTTTTATTCACATTTGTCCAAGATGGGAGTAGAAAACATCTACTCTCCACCTTGAGGGGGGCTGTTGGAAATCATATCATGGAGCTGAAATGCTAGAAGAATCTGGAAGCTTCTCGAGCTGCTGGAATGAGGGTGGTGCTCCCACTCAGCTGAGAATGATTCCATTCTTGTTGTAACAAATTCTTGTTATTGACACATAAGTAAAAGTTGTTGTAAATGTTTTATTTATACTCTTGTAATTTACTTCATTCACATAATAAAAATTTGATTGTGAAAGTCAAATATAGCGAGTACACTGCTGGGTTTTAGCTCCATTAGTCTTGGTTCAATTTCTTCATTAAATTGTTTTATAGAATAGTTCTCATGTTGTGATTTTATTGCCAATGACATACATTTTGCAACTCCAATTGAACGATTACTCTTCAGTTTTGCCATTTAAGAGTTTACTTTGAGTCTGATTCTTGAAAATTGAAAATCGTTTATTTAATACAGAAGAAGACTTGGATGGTGAAGTACTATTAACAATCTGCTTAGCAGGAGGCTCGTTCGGCAAAACTATAGTATTATTTTTCTTCAGAAATGCCAACTTTATCATTTTTTTTCTTGTTTTGTGTCTGGTTTTTGACAACTTTTGGTTCTATATTCAAATTCCGAGATCGAAAATTGGTGTTTTAGATCTGTTTTTAGGATTTTGAAACTGAGGTGTGGAATTTGGGAAAAAAATAAGAGAAAAGTGCAAAAAAGTGAGATCTATAAGAATCTTCAGATAAAATTGACAACTTTAAGTGGTAGTGGAAGTGAAAATGTTAGTGAACCAGGGGAAAGAAGAGTTTGAAGAGGGAGCAAAAGCATATGTAATTGAGTAAATCTATTTGTCGTTTTTCCTTTTCTAAGTATTCAAAATAAACCAAAATCCATGGGTTGCTGATCGTGTCTTATAGCAACCAAAATCTATTGGTTGCTAAACCTTTGATCAGTGGAGCCCTTTTTTTTTTTTTTTTGTAGTGTATTGCCACTACGTTGAGTTTGTACGTGGATCGATCTCTCTTGTGAACTTTTTATCATAGTGAGTTTCTCACATTTAGACGAAACCTTATACATTTTACGTTTTCTTTCTTGTCTTTAATTCCTCCCCGTGATTTTATTGCTCTTAGTAGTATAGAATTAGAGTTTCTAATTTTCAATAATTAAATCAAGAAATATGTTCATAACATGCCATTATCAGTTGGATTTCCAATCCCATATTGCATTAACCTATAAACGACGAACAGGCTTAGATCAGAAGTTGATGAAATTAATTAATGCAGCCTCTAGAAAATTTTTCTATCCTTTACTGCATTGGTATGAAATATTAGACATAATAGAACAGTACGACCTTAGTACACAGTGTCCAATATTCTGTATTTTCCTACGAAATATTAAACATGACCTGATGTCAAAAATATGAAAAAGTAAATGCAAGGCCATATACTAGAATTTGCAAAAGTATATAACTAATAAAAAAATGTATTACCCAACTAGGAAAATTCCATTCTGATTCTATCCAAGGAAAATCAATTGAAATATATTTTTGTCAATCTACTGAAATTCTGATACTGATTTTAATTCGTTCAACAGTGACAGAAACTGGAAGATACCTCTTATAAACTTGAATCAGAAGTTTCACATTTGATCTTTTGCTACAAATTTTAGGCATTGAATTTAGGCCTAATTATAGGCTATTTGCTCGTGAACTTTGTAGCTTCTTCCACAATTCATATTACTTGTCATAGAAAGTTAAATGAAATATTAGTGTTGCCAAGGCATGATTGAAAAACAAAATCAACACAAGATGTCGTCGACACCTTGATTAAAGTCTTTAAATTCTTCGTTTATATAATTTGAATTTAGTTTTATACTTGTTATTAATTCTTCTTGTTGAAATATTTTAAATATAAGTACATATTTGTTATTTATTAATAACTTTGAGTTAAAATTATAAAATATTCTAAATAAAAAAGAAAAATCATCATGATAGAATGTTCGAAGAGTACCAATATTCGATATCGTTGAATACGGACACAGTGCACTACTCAAAGTGTCAGTGCTACAGAGGTTATGTGTATCCCATAAAAAAACTTAGGATATAATAACTATAAAAAAACCAAATGTTGTGTCAGTTTACTGGTAGTAAAATAAAGTAAGCTACTTATCATACACTTATATAGTGTCTGATCAACACTCTTATCTGTAGGATTATGACCTAACTTAACACTTGTGTTGATGGGTGTTCTAGTATGTTTCTTGCCATCTAGCCCAAATTTCTTCATAAGGTTTTTGGCGTACTTTGATTAAAATATGAACAACTCATCATCAGTTTGTTTTACTTGGAAACCAAGAAAGTAACTCAATTCTCCAACCATGCTTATCTCAATTCTTATTTCATGCATTCAGCAAATTCATGAACAAAAGAGTTAATGGGAGAACCAAAGATGATGTCATCAACATAAATCTGTGTTATGGTGATGACTTTTTCAACATGTCTTATGACTAAAGTTCTATCTACACCACCTCTTGAAAAACCATATTCCACGAGTGTTAAGACTATCTAAAGCTTTATTTAATTTATAGACATAATGTGGAAACATAGGATTGATAAATTCTTTTAGGTTGTTCAATATAAGCCTCTTCTTGAAGTATTTCATTCAAGAAGGCATTATTGACATTCATTTGATATAACTTGAACCCTAAGGTAAACGAAACTGCAAAAAGAATTCTAAAGGATTCAAGGCGAGCTACAATAGCAAATGTCTCAGCAAAGTCAACACCTTCCACCTAGGTGTATTCCTGGGCATTTAACTTAGCCTTATTCCAAGTTATAGTACCTTAATCATCGGTCTTATTCTTAAATATCCAGTTAGTACTAATAACATTACAATCATCAAGTCTAGGTACCAAAGACCACACATTATTTCTTTCAAATTGGTTTAGCTCCTCATACATTAAATTTACCCAACATTCATCACTAAGGGATTCTTCTACTTTTTTAAGCTTAAATTGGGATACATAACTAGTAGATGTCAAGTTATTTAAATCCTCACTGAAGGTATCATCTATCACAACGTTTATGGACTCCATCACAACTCATGTACGAAAATTGTACACAGGATACGCTCTCTTGTTCCTAGAGTATCCTAGAAAAACATTTCATCACTCTTAGAGTCAAACTTGCCTAAGTTCTCTATATCTCTCAGAATATAGCACTTGCTATCAAACACTTGAAAGTATTTGATAATAGGCTTTTTTCCCTTCCAAATCTTATAAGGCGTCTTTTTAGTTTTAGATCTAAGGTGAACCTTGTTTGCTATGTGACAAACAATGTTAATGGCTTCATTCCAGAAATGCATTGCTAGACCTTTAGCATGAAGCATGACCCTAGCCATTTCTTAAAGTGCATGATTGTTCCTATCTACTACTCCATTTTGTTGTGGAGTGATCGATGAAGATAATTCTTGCTGGATTCCCTCTGCCAAGCAAATATTTTCAAGGTTAGAGTTTTCAAAATCTTTCCCATGATCACTACGGATTCTAATTATGATGGAATCTTTCTCATTCTTAAGTCTCTCACACAAGGATTTAACTAAGTTGAACACTAGAGAAAACAGAGAATAGGAAATAAAGATAAGCTTAGAAAATATTATTTTGTGTTTTGTTACATTTGCTATACAAACTTACAGAATTTATATAAGCAAAAGCTGTAATCCAGTATTGAAAAATAGCAAGAAAAACAGGTGAAACTATTAAAGACTACATTGAAAATTGGGAAGGTGAACATGCAAACTAATGTTCTAGCCGTTCATGATGAGAAGAATATTGAAACTGATGCAATGGAATAAAGAATATTAAAGAGGTTTAACTAATTCATTTAAAATTGGTTTTTGGTCATTATTCTTATCATCCCCCTTCAAGTTGGTGATAGTGATGGAATGAAATCCCAGCTTGTGTCAAAACAGAGTGAATGAAGCTCGGGCAAAAGGTTTGGTGAAAATATCCTCAATTTGACGAGTTGTAGGAACATATTGTGTAGAGAACAGACCTTGAGAATTTTTTTCCCGAATAAATTGGAGGTCTAGTTCGATATGCTTAGTACAGGCGTGAAACACAAGATTCTTAGTCATTTGAAGAGCGCTTTTATTATCACACGACAGTAAATGAGCGCGTGACATTGAGAAGCCTATGTTACCAAGTAAAAAGGAAATCCAAGTAAGTTCAGTTGAAGCTAAGGATCAATACTCGGCTTTGGCACTAGAACGAGCAACAATAGTTTATTTCTTTGAGCTTCAAGAAATGTAGTTAGCACCTCGATAAATAGAGTATCCAGTTGTGTTGCGACGAGTGTGCGGACAACCAGCCCAATCAGAGTCTGAAAAGGCATATAAGGTGGGAGAGCTTTGAGCAAGATAATGAATTCCATAATGTGTAGTCCCTTGGAGATATCGAAGAATATGTTTAACATCTCGAAGATTAGTAGTAGTTGGTGTTTGGAAGTGTTGACAAACGTGATTCATAGCATGTGTGATGTCAAGAGGAGTAAAAGTTAGGTACTAGAGACTGCCAACAAGAGCTCTAAATTCAATGGCATTGACAAGATCATTATCAGTAGGAGTTGGTGTCATTTTGATAGCCATGAGAGTGGCAATAGGAGAGCAGTTCTGCATATGAGCTTTTGCCAATAAATCCTTATTATATTTTGTTTGTGATAAGAAAATGCCACCATTAAAATATTTCACTTCAATGGCTAGAAAATAATTTAGGCGACCTAGATCTTTTAGAGAAAATTTTGAGCTTAGCGTATGAATAATTTGTTGAATGGTAGAAGAACTTGATCTCGTAATAATCTCATCATCAACATATACTAGAAAGATAATGAGATCATGATAAGTTTTTAAGATAAATAGTGAAGAATCGGCTTTTTTTTTTCACTATAGTGAATTCTGCAATGACGAAAAATAACATAATTTTACATTGATTTTGACCTCTGCCTCTTTGATCGAAGAAAGGTTGGTGATGATCAATAAGTGATTTTTCTTCTTCTTTTTGAGCAATAGTACTTTGTTCATGACCCTGTAAGGCAAGAAGAAATTGGTTGAAGCTTGGTAATGGTGGCTTGGCCAACATTGCAATTTTGAAGTTGGTATATTTAGGGCCGAGAGCACGAGCAATTTGAAACATTTTGTCCTCATCAGAAATTGGTCTTCCAATGGCTGCAAGGCTGTTACAAATGCGTTTGAAATGCTTGAGGAAATCTTCTAATAACAAAAATTCCTTCTTCATTGAGTAGAGACTGTCCTTAAGCCAAGATTCCTTTTCTTTAATTGCAGGAAGAATCTATTATTCAACAGCAAGCCAGACCTGTTGAGAGGTTTTTTCTCCGATTGCTATGCTTACTACATCTTCTATCATCATACCCATAAGCCAAGCCATTAGTAATCCGTTATTGTTTGTCCAAGAAACAAATTCTGTATTGAAAACCTCCTTGTCATCTCCTTCTTTTATTAATTTTGATGGAATCTTAGCATCTTCAACAATATGATGTTCCAGTCCATGACTTTTAATAAGGGGAAGAACTTGAGATTTCCATAGCAAATAATTTGAAGTAGTGAGTTTGGTGGAGATTAAGTTGGAACATTGATGGAAATTTTGAATGGTAAGTTTATGCTCACATGTTGCAACCATGGATGATCTGATACCATAAAGAAAAAAGAGAACATGAAAGAAATATAAGCTTATAAATTATTATTTTGTGTTTTATTACATTTGCTATACAAACTTACAGAATTTATATAAGCAAGAAGTTGTAATCCAGTATTGAAAAATAGCAAGACAAGCAAGTGTAAATATTAAAGACTATATTGAAAGTTAGGAAGGTGAACAGCCAAACTAATGTTCTAGCCGGTGAGGATGGGAAGAATATTGAAACTGATGCAATGGAATAAAGAATATTAAGAGGTTTAACTAATTCATTTAAAATTGGTTTCTGGTCATTTTTCTTATCAAACACCTCAAATTTTTCTTTCAACAACTCAATCTATGTAAACCTAGAGAATTCATCAACCACAACCAAAATATAAAGCTTACTACCTAGGCCTTCAGTCCTAAATGGTTCCATTAAGTTCATATGGAGTAATTCTAAAGGTCTGTTCGTCAAGATGCTCATAGTTTGATTATAATTTACTCTAAATTGTTTACCTTGTTGACATGGTCCAAAAATAATATTTTAAAAAAATTCAAGTTTATGTAAACCATTCACAAGTTCCTTCTTAGGCAACTTAGACGAACTTGTATAGTTCATATGACCAAGAATTTGATGCTAAGTTCACTCATATCAATCTTAGCACTATTACACACATAGTTAGAATTCGGAAGAACTCCATAACAACTGTTAGAAGTTCTTACTCTTTCGATGACAACGTTACTGTTAGAATCATAAATAGTACACATTTTTTGAACAACGCTAACCTCAAAATCAGTATCACATATTTGACTAATGCTTAACAAGTTACACTTTAAACACTTTACATAAAGTACATTTGAGATAGCAGGCAATCCAGATATTTTGACGGTACATTTACCAAGAAAAGTTTTAGTAGCATCATCTCCATAAGTAACCATACTGCCATTCCAATAATCAAGAGTAGAGAAGAAGGCTTTTTTACCACGCATATGTCTAGAGCATGTAAAATCAAGATACCTCATAGAGTCATTTTTAACTTTAAGATCAACATAGGTAACATAGCAGTTTAATTCCTCATACCTAGGGAGATTACTTTTCTTAACCCACACCTTCTTAGAAGTAGAGGTAATCTTTGTCAGCTGTGTCATTATCTCAATCAAGTGGCCAATCTAATTGGTAAGGAAGTTAACCTTGCTAGAGATATCCTGACTCCTACTCATATTCACAAGTTTGTAATACCTAGGCCTCTTATGTCCTAACACACCACAATTGTGACACGTAGGGATCAAGCTAGGTTCAAAACTACATGACTATTGATATTGGTTTCTAGGTCGGTTGGTCCTTAGTTGTTTAGTAGGCCTTTGTCCTAAAACACCCTTAATATTGGGTTTAGGGTTTGTAACATTCCTAGGTTGGTTGTTGGCTGGGACAAAAGTGGTCTGGATGACCTAGCAGTATTATTATCTGAATATATCTTAGACCTCTCATATTTTTAGCTGCTTGTTCATCCCTAATAGATTAGCAAGTTTCTGAGAACCACTAAAGAAGGAATAGAGTTGAGTATTAGATTTCTCAAGGTCGCTTGTTAGGTTTTTATCCTTAGCCTCTAAGTTCCATTGACAAGTCTTAACTCGCTAATGCTCTCAGTAGATTCCTGAAGGTTATGTATGAGTCTCTTTCAATCTTGCTCAAGTTCATTAAACTTCTTCAATTTGGATTTATTCACCTTTTTTATCGTAAGATTCTCATCAAATAACTAATTATAAGCCTCATGAATCTCGGTATCATCTTCAGAGTCTTCTTGAGAACCCTCACTACGCTTTAGGTCCTCAAGCTTCCCACTTTCCTTGTTTAAATCACTCTTAACTATGAAAGAGAAGGCCATACAGTTCCTTTCATCCTTGCTAGTAGAAGAATCACTCTGGTCACTAGATTGGACTCATCATCAGTAAATGACATTGCCATTGTCTTACCCTTTCCTTTATTTAGGTTCTTCTTATAGTTAGGATAGTCATTCATATAATGGCCAAAACACTTATTCTCATGACATCTAACTGATTGAGATTTCTTACTAGAACTCCAAATATTAGTCTTATCACGCTTGTCTTTCCTAAACTTACTTAGGGCACTCTCATTTCTCTTATTCATAATTTTTTTTTGAAATTTCTTAACAAAATAAGCTATCTTATCATCCTTAATGGTCTCAGTATCAGTAGAGTCATACTCTTCTTTCTTAATGGTGTTCAAGGCTATAGACTTATTCTTCTTTGGTTGGGATACGATGAGTTCATAGGTTTGGAAAGATCTAACAAGCTACTCTACTTAACAACATTTAAGTCCCCGCTCTCTTCAATTGTAGTGATCTTAGGTCTAAATTTCTTAGGTAAGGATCTAAGAACTTTTCGAACAATCTTAGACTTAGAAATTTTCTCACCTAGGTTGAAACTAGAGTTCACTATATCATTTAACTTTGAATAGAAGTCATCGAATGATTTATCGTCCTTTATTCTAATTTCTTCAGACCTAGTGGTCAACATCTGTAGTTTGGAAGTCTTAACAATTTTCGTTCCCAAACTTCTTTCACGGTCTCATACATTGATACTCCTCAATACTCTCCTAAATTCTTCGACGGACACAACCAAAAATAGGGCTTGAATCCCTTTACTATTCTAGTTATACTTAGTTAGGTCGTCTTTAGTTCAAAGGAAAATGCCCTTAGGGATAACTACACTTGAAATGGCAGTAGAAGGGGAAATCCAACCATTTTGTACACTAAGCCATATCCGCTCGTCCAGAGATTTAAGAAAGCTCTCATTCCAACCTTCCAATATGCATAATTGCTTCCGTTAAAATACGGAGGCACGGAAAAAGTCCGATCCATCTAGATTAAGTTAGGGTCAAGAATCGTATTGAGGCTCTAATACCACTTGAAAAGACATTCAACCCAACTAATACCTAAAGGGGGTAAATAGGTGTTTTATGCGGAGTTTGAATTTACCAATTAATAAGTACAACAAGTCACAATTATTAATTATATCCAGATTAATTCACATGCAATACTATCCTAAATTAAATTATCATAGTTGATATATTGCATAAAAGTAAATAACACTACAAAACTGATTACGGAGAAAACCTCTCGTGGGATAAAAACTTAGGGCCCAAGCTAGTAGCATCTATTACAAACGATAAAGACTTATAGACTATTTAGACTTGACTAGGCTTTAGTACTTTCTGACCTTCTAACCGTAATCACCAGGCCCTCCAAGATTGTGTTCTTTTGTACTAGTTTTCGACCTTTTGGAATTGTTTATCTCCTATGGATCATTTGAGAACTCCTCGTTCTCCTCCAATTAGAATTTCGGTTGCCTTCTTCGATTTTCAAAGTGATTCTGTTCTGGATGCTCATGATAAATCAAATGACTTTTTCTCCATGTTTCATAAATGAACTCAAGGACTCCTAATTCATCTATACAACATGCCGATTGACTCTTTGACTTATAAAACTCTTTTAAGATTCTTATAGAGAGTACTTCAATGAGGATTTTCACCCAAGTTTATGTTAAATAAATATATTTCTACTAGATTATTCAAATTTTACCCTGCCTAACATGTGAAAATTGATAAGCTGAAGTGATGAATCAAAATAGAATAGATTCTACTAAATTATTCCAGTCTTACCCTGCCTAATTTATAGATTAAATGTAGAATTCATGTAGTTAGAAGATAAAAGTAAGTATAGAGATGTTCATTGAAGTTTTGTTTTGGACAAACATAAGTTTGGAAACTAAAGATTCGTTTGACATGATCTATTTCAATTAGATTATGCAAAATTGTTTTAGTTGATAAACTTCTCATCAAGTTGTTCAACAAGTAAAAATTCGTAAGCAGAAGCAGTGAGAATCTATTCTAAAGGAGAAATTTAATATTATTCTATGCAAAACTCTAAGTTAGTGAATTTTCCATTGTCCACTATTGCTACCGTCTCTTTCTTTCTTGTATAAAAGGATCAGTCCCTTCCATTGTAATTCCATACTTGCCTATAACAATCCTATACGCTTCCACTTATCCTACAAGAAATTTCCAATTTTCACTTATTTTACAAGATGAAGGTCCAGAGAGAGAAAAGATTTGCACTACTAATGGCAGCAAGGGATTCAGAGTATGTGAAGAAAGTGTATGGTGGATATTTCAATGTATTTATTGAAGCATTAGCAGATGAAGGAGAGAAATGGGACTTGTTCCGTGTAGTCGAGCGGGAATTTCCCAACATGGATGATCTTCAAAACTATGAAGGATTTGTGATCAGTGGAAGCCCTTATGATGCAAATGGGGATGAATATTGGATTCTCGAACTTTGCTTTCTTTTGCAAACATTATTTGCCATGCAAAAGAAAGTTCTTGGGATTTGCTTTGGCCATCAGGTATATATGCGAATCCAACAAAATGACACTTTATGAAGGCTAATTTTGCTTATTTTGTTTCAATTTTTACTTAAAATTATGTTATACTTTTTCAAGGTTCTGTGTAGAGCTTTGGGAGGAAAAGTAGGGAAAGCGTATAGTGGTTGGGATATTGGAATAAAAAAAGTTAGCTTTACTGAGGACTTCTCCTTCTATGGCTATGTTGATGACAGTTCCTATGAAGTTCCTCCCACTCTTTCAATCATTGAGTGCCATCAAGATGAGGTCTCTCTCTCTCTCTCTCTCTCTCTCTCTCTCTCTCTCTCTCTCTCTCTCTCTCTCTCTCTCTCTCTCTCTCTCTCTCTCTCTCTCTCTATTTACATGGTTAGTGTGTGTTTGTGTGTATAATATTTTTCTCAACTTTCTCGAAGAAATTTGACAGCTTGTGAAATTAATTGACAGGTTTGCGAATTGCCCGTGGATGCACAAGTTCTTGCATGTTCTGATAAAACAGGGGTAGAAATGTTCAGATTTGGAGACAACATTCTAGGAATTCAAGGACATCCTGAATACACAAAAGATATTCTTGACAATCTCATTGATCGTCTTGTCTCGAATGACTCCATTGAGGTAGACGAACCATATACAGTAAATTGTTTTTATTGGTTTTCAAAATCTCTCGACTATGTGTGTTTTCCATAATCGGCCCTAAACCCTAGGTTGACAACTAGTGCAAAATTTTATGTCTCTTATAACACGAATCCTTGTATTTTGACCTCCAACTATGACTTAAAAGAAGAAGATTTCAAGAGGTTTACATCTATCGTTAAACTTAATATGTTTTCCCCAGACTTTTTTTCCCTTCCATAGTCGATCCTAAAGTCGAATAAAGGAGGATTTGCGCAAAGTTGACGGTCAATTTAAAAATTGCCACATTTTATGACATGATTCCCTTATTATATTCACATCCAAAATATTTGTGTATCGTGCATTGGAGTCACATGCAATTGTCAATTTAACTGTTGCAATTGTCTTTCAATCTTTCTTATACTCATAAAACTCATTTTTATATAACTTTTGTAAAATTGCAGAAGGGTTTTGCAGAAGAAGCTAAGTTGAAGTTAATTAAAGCAGAACCAGATAGGAAATACTGGGAAAGGATCTGTAAGAGCTTTCTCAAAGGCAGATGGATTACTCAGTCACCCACATACTTTTCATGACTTAGCTTCTTTCTACACTTTGTATGCTTTTGTGTAAAATAACAAAGTTTTACCCTCTGCTCATTGTATTGAAAAACAGATTTTAAGGCAATAAATCATTAACAACTTATGTAGCCCCTATTTGATATATATTAAAATAAGATTTTTACTAGATTTTAATAAAAGTTGACTGGTTAAAATTAATTGTTGATTTTAACTTCAAATTTTAATTTGATTTAATCCAAACCAAACGGAAAATTAATAAGGTGAGTTCCTAAAGCCGTCAAGAGGTCTCGATAAACCATGAATACTAGAATTATGTTTCGACAACGTAAAAAAAGTTGTAGAACCTTAGGCCTCAAACGCACTTGACCTGTAGTATTCTGTTAAATACTAACTAACAAACATGCTCAGTATATAGTTCTTATATGTCAATTCAATTATATATGTTGCTAATACAATCACATATTACTGATTCTATGACTTCCTAGGAAATATTGCATGAGAAGATTGGAATAATATTCTTAGATGTCCACATGGCAAGGAATAAAATTTTATCCCTATCAAAATTAACTGTCTACTATTACTAAGTTAACTCAACCATCAAATTGAAGATGTTAATAAAAATTAAGTTCCGAAAGATATTACCTAACTTCATTTTTATCTTAATTATAAATAATAATGTCAAGTGCCTGAACAGTTAGACATGCTTAATCAAAATGCTAAAAGGCCTAAAACATAACACGAAAGCAACTATTTGTTACAATAAGAATTCCATTACCTAAAATGCATAGCCACTACAATTTTAAGAGAGCAACGTAGTAAGTAGTAACTCATCATAAAATTCTAGATTTTGCGAAAAGACTTTCTGAAAGCCAATAAGAAAGAGAAAAAAAAAAGAAGAAAAAAAGAAAAGAAAAGAAAAGAAGAAAAAAGATTTTGTTGGTAACATTTCTTTGATCATCTTCATAACAATTTTCCTTCCATCCCTATAGTTAAAATTCAATAAAAACTGAATTGAAAAATAATGAGCAGATGGAGAAGAAGGGATTAATTGAATTAATTTACAAAGCACAATGGCTGCTAATATATACGAAGTGCTAGAGTGGTGAACAAATAAAAGGAATGTGATGTACACGTGAAGAATCAATACGGTTACAACAATCAATTGTGGTCCCATAAGTGCACAATAGCAGCTCACAACCTGAAGCATGAATATTCTAGCACACACGCCTACACTGGAGTGTCTTCACCAGCTAAATGTATAGCTAGCTACCTGCATACATTTTAACATCCTCCCTCAAGCTGGAGTTTATTCATTAACTCCAAGCTTGTCCTTGAGAAACAATAATCTGGAATGAGCAAGTGGTTTGGTTAACAAATTTGTGGTTTGATCTGATGATGAAATGTATTGTATTTTTAACTTCCCTTCAAGACCTTTATCTCTAACAAAATATATATCTAGTTCAATGTGTTTAGTTCGAGCATGATAAACTGGATTAGAAGCTAATGCACTGGCACTTAGATTATCACACTACAGAATAGGAGGTGAAGCAGGCTGTAGTTTGATTTCTTTAAGCAACGACTCAACCCAAGATATCTCAGCGGAGGCTTGTGCTAGTGCTCTTTACTCTGATTTAGCACTTGACCTTGCCATCACCCGTTGTTTCTTCGAAGACCAGGCCACCAAGGTATCTCCTAGATAGACACAGTAGCTGGTTGTTGACCTTCTGTCATTAGGACACAATGCCCAATTAACATCAGCAAACTGTGATGTTCGTTATGTTACTCCTTTGCATCCATAGGCCTTGTTTAATTGTACCCTTTAGATACCTGAAAATCGTGTTTACTGCCTTCCAATGAATGTTTGAAGGAGTTTGTAGAAATTGACTCAACTTCTTTACTGCAAGACTTATATCAGGTCGAGTCTTATCAGGTACTGAAGTCCACCTATTGCACTTCTGTATAAGAAGGGATATCCCATTTTCTCACCTTCATTTTTGGAGATGCATTTACCTACTGTCATAGGTGTTGCACAAAGTTTAAGGTGCTCAAAATTAAACCTTTTCAGCAAGTCTTTTATATACTTAACCTGAGTGAGACGCATTCCTAATTCATACCTCCTTACTTCAATTCCTAAGAACTGATGCAGTTCACCCATGTCCTTTAGTGCAAACTGTGTGTTCAGTTTGTCAATAAAGCCTTGCATCAGTTTGTGATCATTTCCAGTGATTACTATATCGTCAACATATACCAAGCAAAAAATTTCTTACCTTTGATTCATATAAAAGAACAAGGAACTGTCTGCTTTGGATTTGGTAAATTTCTAGTCTAAGAGTGTTACTTTTAAGCTTTCATACCACGCTCTAGGCGCATGTTTGAGGTTTTGAGTCCATAGAGAGACTTTTCAAGTTTGCATACAAAAATTGGATTGGTTTTGTTAATGAAACCTTTTGATTGTTTCATAAACACTACTTTATTTAGCTTTCCATTCAAGAAGGCATTGTTAATATCAACTTGTCTAACACTCCAACCCTTTGAAACAGCAAGTGACAGAATCATTCTTAGAGTGGAAGCCTTAATTACTGGACTAAATGTTTCATGGTAGTCTATGCCTGGAGTTTGTAGGAACCTCTTTGCAACAAGCATTGCCTTATACTTCAATACTTTCCCTTCAATGTCACGTTTTAGTCTAAATACCCATTTGTTTCCTAGCGCCTTCTGATTGACCAATGGTGGTACCAATTTCCAAGTTTTATTCCTTATCAGGGCTTTGTACTCATCCTCCATAGCTCCTCTCTAGTTCTTGTTGGACAAGGCCTCAAGAACATCACTTAGTTCAGTCTTGCATAATTCTATTCTGTATTCTTTGCAATGGGTGGTGTACGCTTTTGGTTTGAAAATACCAACTTTACTTCTGGTAATCATAAGATGCTCAACATTTTTCTACTCATTTCTGACTCTCCTTAATGTGCCTCAACATTCAACTCAGTTTACTCTGCATCAACACTTACAGTATGAGTTTCCCTTTGAATGTATCCATGTCTAGTTTCTGAATTCTCATTCTCATTTACTTCTGGTGCCTCATTTTCAACCACTTCTAGTGGATCTGGACTGTGAGCCGTTGTTAGTTGATTTGCATTAGCATGAGTTGTATCAGATGAACACGTTGAATCAAGGTTAAGAGGAATGTTAAGTGGTAAGTATTGAACAATAGTTTCGGGTTTTTGTGAGTTAATACTTTTGTTGAGAAAACCCGACTGAAATGGAAATTCATTTTCATTCAAGACAACGTGCCTGGACATGTATACTCTACCAGTTGAACTAAGATACCTGTAACCTTTATGTGAATTACTGAAATCAAGGAATACGCATTTTATGGAATGAAAACTAAACTTATAATGCTAGTGAGGTCTTAGACAGGGAAAACAAGCACATCCAAACACTTTAAGAGACTTGTAGTCTGTTTGCTCATCATTTAGGACTTGACAAGGTGACTTCATTTAAATAATAGGAATAGGTAATTTGTTAATGAGATAAGTGGCTATGTGAAATGACTCCAACCAATAATGCAAGAGCATGCTTGCTTGAGCAAGAAAAGTTAGGCCAATTTCTGTAATGTGACGATATTTTCCTTCAGCTCTACCATTTTGGGCTGAGGTGTGAGGATGGGAAATATGCATGCCAATCCCTAATTGTTGAGTTAATTCAGTAAATGCTCTGAACTCACCTCCTTAGCCTGATTAAAGTGTTTTAATTTTTCTATCAAACTTGTTCTCAACCAGATTCTTGAATTGAATAAATAAGTTTGATTTGTTTCTCATAGGGTATATCCATGTGTACCTACTGTAGTCATCTATGAATAGAATGTAATACTTAAAACTAGAGGTTGACTGTAAAGGTGCTAGACCCCAAACATTCATGTGAATCAAGTCAAGAGGGCTGATGAGTGTGAAGTAGATAGTTTAAAAGGTAGGGACTATGCTTTACCAAGTTTGACAGGCATCACAAAAATGATTAACTTCATTTACATCAAGTTTTTCATTAAAGAGTTTAAGCACTTGAGACATCACAGAACCTGAAGGATATCCCACCCTCATGTACGACAATTTCAATTTAGACTCATACTCTGTGGTACTTCTGGACTGAACAATAAAAGCTAAAGAGTTTGACTTATTTGAGTGGACTGACTTTAAACAAAGGAATCTATTAACTTGATATGAGAGTTAATCCGATACGACCCATCCTTAATTTTCCCTTCCAGTTGCACCTCATTCTTCTCTTTGTCCTTAACAACACAAAAATTATAATGAAATTCCATAAATATGCCATTTTCAGATGTTAATTGTGAGACACTTAACCAATTCTTTTTTATTGAAGGTATCAACAACACATTACTAAGAACCAGTGATTTGTTGTTTTGTGTGCCCAGGTGATTTGTGCCAATGCGAGAGATGTGAACTTTGTTACCATTACCAACAACAATATGTTCCCTACCACCATATTCATGTGCCTCAATTAGATTGCCCTTATCAACAGTGACATGATTGCTGGCACTTGAATTTGCCAACCAAGCTAGATCCGCAATAGTCCTAGAAGAGGCTATAAGAGCAGATGGTTCTGAGGAGTTATTTTGATAGCGGTGATCAAGCTTAGCACCCATATACCTCTCATCATGAGGGTTAAAACATTTTGCTGCTGAATGGTTGTTCATCCCACAAATTTGGCATGATCCTTTACTTGCAAATTGTTGCCTCATCTACCTCTATTTATGTCTCTCCTGTAATTGTTACTGCTTCCATCATAGCTAAACCTTCTTCCTCTGTTAGTATTTGAATTGTGAACGAGATTAGCTGAGGCTTCACTTAAGTTGACTGAGGCTGGACCATTTTTCAGAGTACTAAGGTGTTCAATTATGCTCTCTTAAGTCATGAGCACAGACTGCAATTCATGCTAGGAGATGGACTCTCTGCTATTAATTTGAACTACTATAGGGGTATACTCTTCATCCAATCCAGCTAGCACTTGAGTAACAAGATCACTGAGAGAAATGATCTTATCAGCAATTTCAAGGTTGTCTGCTACCTGTTTGATTGTGTTGAGATATTGATCAACACTCATTGCTCCCTTCATAGTTCTTTGAAGTTCACTAATGAGAAAAAGTAACCCTTGACTTGTTCATGGCTCCAAAACTTTCCTGAACAGCATTCCAAAGATCGCACGATTTAGATGATCCTATTACTCTCATTCCGATTTCTGGTGTCATTGATGAATACAACCAACCCATCGATGGTTGATCAGTAGACATCCACTTTCCATTAGGAGCCATTTCAATTATAACTCCAGCAGAACCAGTAGCTTGTATTGCTAGGTACTCTGCTAGACATCTTTTGGTTCTCGTGATGAAACCTTCTAAATTGTGTCCTTTGATGGTTGGCATCACCATGTTCTTCCACAACAGAAAATTGTTCCTGTCAAGCGTCACTAGTGGAACTTGAGTTAGGCTTATCCCAAGTGATGGCATCTGATTTCCTCCGAACACTGAAGGCGTCAGTGTGCTAGAAGTTGGCTCAAATGATTGTGCATTGTCGTCTGATCTGGTGTTAGCCATTGATGGCTCTTATACCAAGTTAAAATTCAATAAAAACTGAGTTGAGAACTAATAAGCAGATGGAGAAGAAGGGATTAATTGAATTAATTTACAAAGCACAATGGCTGTTAATATATACAAAGGGCTGGAGTGGTAAACAAGAAAAAGGAATGTGATGTACACGTGAAGAATCAATACGGTTAAAACAATCAATTGTGGTCCTATAAGTGCACAATAGCAGCTTACAACGTGAAGCATGAATATTCCAGTACACACGCCTACACTAGAGTGTGTTCCCTAGCTAAATGTATAGCTAGCTACCTGTATACATTTAAACATCTATAAAATAAATTGAATTACCATTATGTTTATTATGTTCTTGCAGAAGCCAAAAGCATAAATCTAATGTTAGACCTCCAAAATTCATGTCCAAACTGGACTGTCACCAAGCTTAATGAGAATTATATACGGAGTTAGATAAAAGAAATAATTACGGAGAAAAAAAATAAGGTATTCCTATGACAAATATAAGAATTCAATATAACTTATCATATTTTACTGTGAATAAGGCTTTGTTTAGAGTTTGTTTGTTGTAATATGTCAATTCAATTATTATTTGTTTTCCTTTTCTGTAAATCATACAGTGACAACAAAAGTATACAACATGAAAGAGCCACCTGGAAAAAAAAATTGGTTAATTATTTTGTCTCTAATTATCCTACACATATTAATAAAAGAGTGGCTTTTGTTTTCACTATTCACAAGCCGTTTGGCCACGAAGCTTGACTGAGTTGGTTGAGCCACTAGCCGAGCCTTATTTTATTATTGTATTATTATTATTACTCTCTTTCCCCATTTCTGCCCTCTTTCCTCATTTCTGCACTCAATCGAAGTTTGTTCTCTTTCTCACTCTTTTCCCATTTCTGCCTTCTTTCTGACTTTCTCCATTTCTGCACTCAATCGAAGTTTGCTCTCTTTCACTCTTTCCCCATTTCTGCCCTCTTTCTCCATTTCTGCACTCAATCGAAGTTTGCTCTCTTCCTCAATCGCCTCTACCGCACTGATTTCTTCATCTTCTTTCACTGTTTCCCCATCTCTGCACTGAACAACCAATGCTCATTTACTCTATTTTGAGGACGTCGCCGCCGAACTGCTTCTATATAGAACCACCAGATTTCGACGAAGTCTACCCTCGTTCAAAGATTTGAGACACCAACAAAATCGCAAGAAGAAGAACCTCCGCTGCTAAGTCGAGCCTTCTGTATGTTTGTTCCATTTTTTCTAGGTCTAAATGATCTTTTCATTTGATTTTGTGAATTTGTGAGGTTTCTTACTTATAGATGTTGTGAATGCCTACATTCCAATATTTATTAAATTTCCCAGAGTATTATATTCTATTCTTCGTGGTTTTAAGTAATTCTCCTGGTTTTAATTTTTTGTTCAAAAATTGTACTTGATTTTCTAATGGGTTTGTGTCTATTTTCTTAGTGTTGGGTATTTTAGTGATGCCTAAATAATCCCTAGGCGATGATGAAAAATCGTGGCCCGTTTAACTTCATAGGCTATAAGCCCGGGATTGAAGAATGTTGAATCCACACCACAAATGTTTGTAGCCCAAATCTTATTGGGTATTTGGAGGAAATCAGCCCATTGGGCTAGATGCTCAATACCTAATTAAGGAAATATTTGAAGTGGAAATCCTATCTTTTATCTCTTTCACGGTTTGAAACTCCTCCTATCTCTTATCTTCCTCAAGCTTTGAAACTCTTATCATTATCTTTGAACTCTATCTTGAAGAGATTTTCTTGGAATTTGGTTTGTGATTTCTTGCCTATAGAAAGGAGTCCTTAGTCCACATTTAAGATACACCAAAATTACTTGCTTCGTGCCTTAGGAAGAACAAAAGAACTGTCCCTGCTTTGTGCCCTTTTTCTTCCATTTTCAGCTTCTGCCTTTGTGGTATTCTGCCTTTATGGTTCTCTACCTTTGTGTTACAAATCTGTGCTTCAAGAGTTTCCAATTTGGTGTTGCCATTGTGGTGTTGGAACAATTTTCTAAGCCTAAAGAAAAAGGGGATTATTAGTTCTTCAATTTAGTTTCTTCTCCATTTGATTTCCTCTATTTTTTCATTAATTCTTTACTGATGGATTTGATTTGTTCAATTGTAGGTTAAATTAATGTCACAAATTGGTATCAGAGCTTGGTGGGGAATCAAATCGAAGAAAAACCTGGAAGGAAAACAGAATTGAAATTGAAGAGAACACGAACAATTTTTTTTTTAACCGGACCTTCATTCTTCGATTCCGGCCAAACCAGTGATCGGACGGAAAAATCGAGACCAGACCCATACTCTACAGGCAGAGGCGTACCTAGTGGCGGTGCGGGTGATCTCCGGTGGCGGTTGCGGCGGTGGATTTTTTCGGCGAACTTTTTTTTTCGTGCAGTTTGTTCATTTTTAGTTCCTGAATGTACTGATATTGTTGTTTTAGTGTTTCAGGTTTTACAGAAAAATTTGGACGATTTTGCCCTCGACGGGATTGAAGGTAAAAACTGCAAAAATATTTGTTGAATTACTTTTGGCCATAAATTGCGGCCCTAAAGCAGTGAATTCGCATCCCTCGTAATTCACAGACTCAGATAGGTCCGCTCTGGTAAATTGGCTGAAACCTTTACATTATCGCACTAGCAGATCATCGTGTGGGGTGATCATTAGGATTGGCGGTTGTCATTGCTTGGTAACCATTGATTGTTGGTAGAACCTAGGATTATTTGCCATTCTTTGTTTAAATTCTAAGTGAAATTACTTATTGAGTTTAGATTTATTTGTTGAACGTTGTTATCTCATATTATTTTAGACTTGTACCCGGACTCCTATTCTAGTTTCTTCCCTTGACTTGAGAACACGATTCTCATTGAATCCTAGGGTTCTAGAATAGCGTATAATTGTGAAACCATAGGAATCTTGTTACTCTGTGTGACCTGTGACTTTTACATACCGTTTGTGTTTGTGCATTTTTTGGTAAGATGTCGACACATCACTTTGAGTTGGGGTGTTTTCAATGGTAAAGGAGATTTTTCAATTTGGCAACAAAAAATGAAAGGTATTCTTGTTCAACAAAAGGTTTCTAAAGCTATTGATGGTTCTTTTCCTGCAAACTTGACTGCTGATGAAAAAGAAAATTTGGATTAATTGGCTTATACTTTTATCGTTTTACATTTGTCTGATGCGTATTAAGAAAAGTTGGTAAATTAAATGCCGCTTAAGAACTTTGGGAAAAATTGGAGGAACTTTATGTGTCAAAGTCCACTCCAAACAAACTTTTTCTACTTAAAAGTTTTTTTAGCTTTAAAATCGATTCTTCTAAAGATATGGATGACAATTTGGATGTTTTCAATAAACTCGTGCAAGATATCACTAACTGTGGTGAAAAAGTATCTGAAGAATATAAAGCTATCATTTTGTTAAATGCTATCCCTGACACCTATAAAGAAGTTAAAAATGCTATTAAATACGGGAGTGATACTTTAATGCCTGAAATTGTCATAGACTCATTAAGAAGCAAAGATATGAAAATGCGAGCCGAAAGAGTCGAGAGAAAAAGTGGTGAGGTTCATATGATGAGAGGTAGGTCTCAATTTAGAACCCGTGATAACCAAAGTGGATGCGCATCAGGTAGTAAAAAGAAAACTAGAAGTCTATCTAGGTCAAAAAGTAAAGGTAAAGGTAGAAAATGCTATGGGTGCGGTAAAACTGGACATTTCATTAAAGACTGTTATGTTGAGAAAAACAAACAAAAAGAAAAGGTTTACGGTGAGGCTAATGTTGTTACTTCTTCTGATGAATGCCGTGAAGTCTATGTGTTATTAAACTCTGAACCTACTGAAATAAATCTGACTGTGAAATCACATCTGCATGAATGGATACTTGATTCGGCGCATCTTTCCATGTTTCATCACATAAAGACTGGTTTGAAAATTTGCAAGAATCTGAAAGTGGTCATGCCATTTTGTGTAATAATAATGCATATAAAATTGTTGGAATTGGTGATATCACGTTAAAATTTGACACTGGTTATGTGCTTAAATCACTTGGAGTCAGATATATTCCTAAAATGGCTAGAAATCTTATTTCGGTAGGAGCATTAAAAACTGATGGTTTTACTGGTAGGATTGGAAATAACATGCTTAAGATGATAAATGGTGCTCTTGTCACATGTAAAAGATCTAAAAGAAATGGTATTTATGTGACTACTGCTGAAATTATTAATTCATCTTCCTTTATAAATTTGACCAACACGGATGATACCCACAAGTGGCACAATAGATTAGCTCATATAAGTATTAAAGGACTTAAATTGCTAAATGATAAAGGTGTATTAGGAAAAGACTGTGTGTCTAATATGCCTTTCTGTGATCACTGTGTGATGGGTAAACATCATAAGTTATCTTTCTCATCTAGTGTTCACAAAAGTACTAAAGTTTTGGATTATATTCATATTGATTTGTGGGAGCCTGCTACTAATCCTACAATTGGTGGTAATAGATATTTTTTATCCATAGTTGGTGATTATTCTCGTAAGGTGTGGGTTTATCTGTTAAAAGATAAAACTGAATCCTTCAAAAATTTCAAAACATGGAAATTGCAAGTTGAAACTCAAACTGGCAAAAAGATAAAATATCTAAGAACTGATAATGGCCTTGAATTTTGTAATAATGATTTTGATGATATGTGTGAAAAATGTGGAATTACTAGACATAAAACTGTTCCTTATACACCTCAACAAAACGGGGTAGCTGAACGTACGAATCGTACTTTACTAAATAAAGTTAGATGTATGATGTTGAGTTCTGGTATTCCTAAATCTTTTTGGGTGAAGCTGATATGACTAGATGCTATCTGATTAACTTGACACTTTCTACTGCATTAAATGGTGATACTCCGTATGAAAAATGGTATGGTAAATGTGCTGCCTATACTGTGTTAAAAGCTTTTGGCTGTGTTGCTTTCTCTCATCAAAATGAAGGAAAATTAGAACCTAGAGCCAGTAAATGTGTTTTCTTAGGATACCCTGAAAGAGTTAAAGGGTATAGGCTTTGGGATAGAAGTCAAACTGGAGTTAAGATCATCATAAGTCGCGATGTTACATTTAATGAGTCTGAAATGCCGTGTCTAAAATCAGAGAATGACACATTGAGAGAAAAATAGCAAGAAAACACTAGTGATGAATCCCAAATGGATTTAAGGCATTTGAGTGTTCAAACCCCCACCACCTCAATGAGGTGGAGCATCAAAATCCTGAATTAAGATGCAATCAGAATGAAAATATTGAGAGAGATGAGGTTATAGAAAAATATCAAGAAGAGCAAAACCCTTTGTCCGATTACCAATTAGCTAGAGACAGAGTTAGGAGAACACATAGGGTGCCTTAAAGGTTAGAGTCTAATTTTGAACTTGCATATGCTAGTTATGAAGAACTAGTTGATAGGGAACCAAACACGCATGAAGAAGCCTTGAGGAGTGAACAATCTGAGGATTGGGTGAAAGCGATGAAAGAAGAAATTAATTCCCTCGATAAAAATTAAACATGGGAGTTAGTCCCAAGACCAAAAGACAAATCTATTGTTGGGTGTAAATGTGTTTTTAGAATTAAGGAGGGAATCACCAAAGGTGAGACTTTAAGGTTTAAGGCTAGACTTGTGGCCAAATGTTACACACAAAAGGAATGGACAAATTATAATGAAATCTTTTCTCCAGTTGTTAAGTATACCACTATTAGGACTATGCTTGCATTAGTTGCACATTTTAATTGGGAACTTGAACGACTTGATGTTAAAATTGCTTTTCTGCATGGTGAACTTGATAAAAAGATTTTTATGGATCAACCAAAGGGTTTTGAGAATAAACAGAAAATTGATCACATGTGTTTTCTTAAACGTTCTTCCTATGGCCTAAAACAATCTCCTAGATAGTGGTACAAACGTTTTGATTCGTTTGTTCAAACAACTGGTTTTAAAAGGAGTGAATTTGATCATTGCTCATACTATCAAGGTGATGCTAGTGATAATAACTGTGTGTTTCTGTTACTATACGTGGATGATATGCTTTTGATTGGTCCCAACTTGAGATTTTTAAGTGATATAAAAACTATTTTGAATAATGAATTTGATATGAAAGACCTAGGTAATGCTAAAAGAATCTTAGGCATGGAAATTAAAAGAGATAGGTCTAATTCATTTTTGTTTTTACATCAGACTTCATATATCATGAAAATTTTGAGAAAATTTGGCATGAATGAATGTAAACCTATTACATTGCCTTTAGCTAATCATTTTGTATTATCTAAAGAACAATCACCTGCTAATGAAGATGAAGAAGAATATATGAAAAAGATTCCATATTCAAATGTCATTGGTTCTGTTATGTATCTTATGGTGTGCACTAGACCTGACTTAGCCTATGTTGTTAGTACACTTAGTAGATATATGTCCAATCCTGGTCCCAAACATTGGGAAGTTTTAAAATGGCTGTTTAGATATTTGAAAGGAACATGTAATGCTGGTTTAATATATAAGTTTAGTACTGAAGGAGTAAAATTGAAAGGCTTTACTGATGCTAATTATGCTGGTGATAGAGATAATAGGAAATCTACATCTTCCTATGCGTTTACTTTGTGTAATTCATGCGTTAGTTGGAAATCACAACTTCAACATGCTGTTGCTTTATCAACTACTGAATCTGAATATATTGCTGCTACTGAAGCCTTTAAAGAATCTTTGTGGTTTAAAGGTGTATTAAATGAACTTGGTGTTTTTGATAACAATGTGACAATATATTCTGATAGTCGATATGCTATTCACCTCTACTAAAATCCTGTCTTTCAGGAACGTGCTAAACATATAGACGTTAGATTGCATTTCATTAGAGATATGGTTTCTCAAGAACTAGTAAAACTTGAGAAAGTCCTTTCAGAATATAATCATGCTGACATGGGAACTAAGGTGCTCCCATTGGTAAAGTTTAGAAGTTGCCTTGATCTTCTAAACATCGGTACAAACTTGTTAATCTCCTTCCTTAAGCTATTTGTTATCTTATGTGACTTGCAGGTTGATTTGGTATCAAGGTGGAGATTGTTGGGTATTTTTGTGATGCCCAAATAATCCCTAGGTGATAATGAAAAATCGTGGCCCGTTTAACTTCATAGGCTATAAGCCCGGGATTGAAGAATGTTGAATCTACACCACAAACGTTTGTAGCCCAAATCTTATTGGGTATTTGGAGGAAATCAGCCCATTGAGCTAGATGCTCAATACCTAATTAAGGAAATATTTAAAGTGGAAATCCTATCTTTTATCTCTTTCACAGTTTGAAACTCCTCATATCTCATATCTTCCTCAAGCTTTGAAACTCTTATCATTATCTTTGAACTCTATCTTGAAGAGATTTTCTTGGAATTTGGTTTGTGATTTCTTGCCTATAAAAAGGAGTCCTTAGTCCTCATTTAAGATCACCAAAATTACTTGCTTCGTGCCTTAGGAAGAACAAAAGAACCGTCCCTGCTTTGTGCCCTTTTTCTTCCATTTTCAGCTTCTGCCTTTGTGGTATTCTGCCTTTGTGGTTCTCTACCTTTGTGTTGCAAATCTGTGCTTCAAGAGTTTCCAATTTGGTGTTGCCTTTGTGGTGTTGGAACGATTTTCTGAGCCTAAAGAAAAGGGGGATTATTAGTTCTTCAATTTAGTTTCTTCTCCATTGGATTTCCTCTATTTTTTCATTAATTCTTTACTGATGCATTTGATTTGCTCAATTGTAGGTTAAATTAATGTCACACTTAGCGCAAGCATTTCATCATTCTGTTATTGTTGCATATTTGAAGCTTAATAAATGTGGATGTATAGAAATAGATAATTTTTACTTTCTGCCTTCTCAGTATTTTAGTGAAAAAACCTGCTACGTTTAGCAGGTTGCTCAGCGTTACATGTTCAGTTGCCGTCTTCCAGCTGATAAGAAAGAAAATTGGGAAGGAACACATTGTTTTGGATAATCTTCTTAGTGGCAAAATGAGTTGATTTCACTGGCAAATGAGGATTGATGATTGTCATTTTCTTTGCACATGGCAGCAGCCAATGCATATTATTGAGTAATTATGGTTGTGATCAATATGGAAGTTTTAATTTAGCCCCAATTTGGTGGATATTCTTTAAAACTCAGTTTTTGTCAAGCTCATTTTGCACGTGGGCTCATGACATTTCCCTACTTTTTATTCACACGTCCTCCAAGGAACTTTTCACAATACATATTCTCAAAAAATTTACACCAGACAGGCTCTTATTATACATATTGTCCCCTCGGGAAATATTTAATCTGCTTTTTCCTATTTGGTAGCTCCCATGTTCCTTCTTGAGTCCCACCCCCGCATTACACGGTGTATGGATTGGGGCTAAACTACTGTTAATGGTTGCAGAATGTTTTACTTTTTCTTTGAATACGCAACAGCAAGGAGGACCCTGTTGTTATCTGGTTGACTGGAGGGCCAGGCTATAGCAGTGAGATGGAACTTTTCTATGAAAATGGACCTGTCAGTATTGCCAATAATTTGTCTCTTGTGTGGAATGAGTATGGGTCGGACAAGGTGATTTTTTTTTCCTACTGGACATGAGCATTTATTTCTAAATACTATGAAATTAATGGACCAGAAGTTAGTGACTGGATGGATTCACGTGTATATGAGGTGTACTTGTTACACATTCTTTCATTTTTTTGGTGTCATTTCCCAGATTTGATTAAAAGGTCTTTATACATGCAAATAATATCTTTGTTTCTAATTTTATTTTTTATTTACTGTGTATATATTTCTCATGTTGTTAGAAATGCATTCCATAATCATCACTGATGCACTTTTAATTTGAATGAGAATAGGCACTACCAACTCCTAGCTGCCTTCATTCTTGATGTCTTGAAGGGATTATCATAGTGATATGCGAGTAATGAGTATGTTGCTTGATAATATAAGTTTAGACTTTATTCTCACTTCCTATGTTATGCTGTAAAGCCTCTAGAGAAAAAGGAGAAAAAACAGGGAGTATTAGCTTATTACATGTTTAGTCTTATGTATTTTTGAATCCACTGTGTTTGTCCGTTCGAAAGTCTAGAATTGAAAATTACTTGGAAAATTTAGAAGTATTATACATTGAGATAAGCTAGATGGCTTACCCCTGTTCATTTTGGCTGCTCATTTTACTTGAGATCAGATATGTGGTTTTATGAGTTCATTCAGTTTCTGCTCATATTAATATAATTCTTCGAAATATTAAAATCGAAGGTTTGACTATATCTCATTATTCATCATGTTTATCTCTTCTTTGTTTCAGCCTTAACAACATGGCACGAAACTTTAAGTTCATACCACAGATCAATCTAAACGAGAAGAACTGACAAGCAAAAGTAATTGTTGTTGAAAAATTATCACCAAAACAGGCAAAACATAGTAGCACTAGATATCAAAACATGGTGTTAATGGATCTTCAGGTAAACATCTTTCAATAAATAAATTTAATTTACAACTCTTCATTTTTTGTTTCTATAAAGATTCCTATAAAAAACAAACATTTGTTTTCATGTCCATTCAAAACTACCACAGGAAACATAGTGCACACAACACTATATGATGCCAATATTACAACCTTCGAAGATCAGCTCCAACTGAGCAAAACATATGTTATTTCAAACGGTGTCCCCTGTCCAGAGTTGTATTTTTAGGAAGCTGCATTTGAGACTGTAAAAGGAGGTTTTGTTTCCCTCAAAAATTGATTTTAATTTGTGGGTAGAATAGCTTCATGTTGGCATTCACCCATCTTCAATCATACCGGACTTTGGTAAGGTTTGGTGTTTCACCATTAGGCATGGTAATCGAGACGACGTTTCGGGTGTTGGCAAAGGCTCGGAGGAATAAACAAATTTCTCAAATATTTTTTTTTTCACGCTATTACATAGTCAAATATACCATGGCATGTGCATTACACGTTTATCTCACTAGTTCTCATAAAAGAGGCATTATGATCTTTAGCTTCTTTCATCCAACTAGAAGTTAAAATAGATCTTCCTTTATTCCTCCTGCCTGAAACAGCCTTCTTTTTACTCCCGGTGAGAAATTTTTGAATTTCAATGTGTAAACATTACAAAGGAGGAGCTCTATTTAATATTTGTACCAAAATAAAAAAAAATAAAAAAATCTAACATAATTCTATGCTACAATTAAGCATACATACTTCTCTCCTACAGTAATACTTACACAATTTTCCCCTCTGCAATTGAGCATACAAATAAGACTACAATTAACCCAGTCAACTACAACTAGATGGCAACCATATTATGCATGTTTTCCACACTACCCCTCACGCAGATTCAAAGATATCCATCATTCTCAACTTATTAAAACCTGAGAGAAACATAGGCCGAGACAATCCATTGGTAAGAACTTTTAGTGCATGTTTCTCACTAGCAAAAAAAGTGAATAAATTACTGGCATTTCCTGTACAGATGGAATTGGAATTTTTCAGGCAATTTGAGACATTCGTATGCATTTTTGGGGCTAATCACTTTATTCACTTGGATATGCTTAAGCAAAAGGGGTTCCAAAATAGTTGAGAGAATCACTTTTTATGGTTTTGAAAAATATTAGTGTGAATACATATGTTCTTCGTAATATGTTCTTCCACATGCATTTAACCCTGCTAATTACTTGACATGTGTCATAATATTAAACGATTAGTATCGTGGCAACTTTCATATGAAATTTTAGAACTTGTGTGCTTATTGAGTCAGTCTCTCTTCCTCGTTTGGAGACAAGAACCTGTGGCAGACACAGAGGGGGGCATGACAGGTCACCTTTTTTTTTAAATTTCAAGTCAAAGTTAACGATTAGTTTTAATAATATAATTTATGGGATTCACCACTTTTCAACTTTTATCAAAATCTACTAATAATTTGATTTTAATCCCTACTAAACAGGGACAAAATTACAATTATTTGATTGATTGATTGATTTATTTATTTTTACTTTTTTCTCATTCTTTCGCGACTTTCTCCCTTACACCTTTTAAAAAATCTTAACCCTTCAAAATTTTCAAAATTTATCTATAATTTCTTCACAAATTACATCTACTACAAATTTTCACTTTCGCAATGAAATTTTCAACTAACTAGAACCTAAATTTACATTTTTTGCTACTAATTTTCTCTAACACTAATGCAAAGCGATTGCCATTATAACCCCCATCAACCTCGCTTGTCACTTTGCATTTGAAAATTGAAAGAATAACTTCTAATTTTAAATTTTTATTTTCTTTGACCAAAATTTTAAAGTGATAGAAAAAAATGAGCTTGAGTTACATTTATAGTTTGTTTTCATTTTGTCTGATTTACGTTCAGAAATGTACTTTGAATTTTGTATGTTGACTTGTATCAAATTGATTTGGAATGGGTTTGGAATGATTTATGTTATTTGAAATTATTTTTAAATTATGTACATAGAATGATTATGGAATGATTATATCAAATTTCAGTTATATTTAACTAATTGTATTTATTTAAAATGATTATTAGTATTGAATATTTGTTATATTTTTTCCTTCTCATTACTTGAATTGATTGTTTTAATTGATTTTTAAATCAAATACACTACAAAATTTTTAAACGTAAATACGCATTTTCTTGTGATGGGCAAACTATTAATAAAATGAATATTCAAAACCAAATTGATAAATATGATGAGCTAAATATTAATGAATGAATGTTTTTTAAATAAAATCTGTAGTTTCTTGGGTCAAGTACAAATTATTCAAAATTAAGAACAAAATATTTGATTTATACAATTGTGCCCATAATTCAAAATGTCTACGTCCGTCACACACGAAACTATATTTTGAATTTGTCTACGTAGATTAATTTAGTTTGGCACTATTAAATTTTTAGGCCAAGTTGCAGTGGACCATTAAAGAAAAATAATTTGTTTATTTTACTATTCAATATTTTTCAATGCACTGAACATGAAATATAATCAGCATTTATTTTCAATGTAAGATAATAATTAATAAGAACAAAGAATTAGTATCCAATACCTTCATCTCCCAAAAAGAATTTAGATCTGCACTTTATTTTGGCCTAGAAGAATATTTACCAGTGCATCTCCCCTTTGTGATGCACGCAAAATTGATAATTTGAATCAAGATTTGGCAAATGAGATAATCTCTAAAGTAATTTGTACATTCATAAATGAGTAAAGTAGAAAAATAAAAATGAAAAAAGAAGAAGAAGAAGAAGGATATCCCTAAATCCGTATACTCCTTCGTGTCTTCCTCCGTGCATGTATATCTAGTCTCCATTCTTTCCCAGCTTTCCAAAACCAATTAGAATTCTAATTGGTTGTCTTCTATCCACTTTCTGCCGCAGCTTCCTCGTGCCAAAAGGATCTTTTCCCATATGACGTTCATTCCCAGCCACTAATCCAACGCCCAATTTAATTCTAAATAAACTTGACTCCTTCAATTTCGCATATCATAGAAGTTGATCCCAAAATTGTATGTTTTATCCAGATTTCCTCCTCCTCGATCCAATCTCGTGTTTTCTCCTAAAATATTCCAAAAATACAAATAATTAAGTATCAAATCCAAAATAATACTAACAAAAGCAATTTTTTGTGACTTAAATTAGTGTAAATTTAACACTTATCATATTGCAGTGGAGGACAATATTTATGGACTTGATTTAAAAAGAAGCCAACATAGTCTTCATTGTGCGAATTTTGTGAAATATTAGTGGCCCTGAAATCAACAAACTTACTGATACTGGCATATGCCCTGCCATTATATATCTTCTAAGGTGAGAAGCTCAATTATTGCCGCTACACTAAGTTCGTATGTGGATCGATGTTTCTCTTGAAAACTTCTTTTTATCATAATTTACTTCTGTAGTGACAAATGAGAACATAGTTTTAGATTGAAATATGCATTTTACACATTTTTTCGTGTCATTATTTCGTCACTGTGATTTCATTGCTCTTAGTCGTATGGAAACATACCATTATCAGTTGCATATCCAATCCCATATTGCATCAACCTATAAACAACAAGCAGGCTTAGATCAGAAGTTGATGAAAGTAATTAATGCCGTCTCTAGAAATTTTTTCCATCCTTTACTGCATTTGGCATGAATTATTAGACATAACAGAACAGTACAACCTTAGTACACAGTGTCCAATATTCTATATTTTCCTTCGAAATATTAAACCCGACCTGATGTCACGAATATGAAAAAGTAAATGCGGGGCCATACTAGAATTTGCAAAAGCATACAACCAATCAAAAAATGCATATTACCCAACTAGGAAAATTTCATTCTGATTCTATCCAAGGAAAATCTATTGGAATATATACTTTTGTCAATCTACTGAAATTCTGATACTGATTTTAATTCGTTCAACAGTGACAGACTGCAAGACACCTCTTATAAACTTGAATCAGAAGTTTCGCATTTGATCTTTTATTGTATTTTTAGGCATTGAATATAGGCCTAATTATAGGCTATTCACTCATGAACTTAGTATTTTTAGGCATTGAATATAGGCTATTCACTCATGAACTTAGTAGCCTCTTCCACAATTCAAATCCACTTGTCATGGAATGTTAAACGAAATATAATGTTGCCAACGCATGATTGAAAAACAAAATCAAAATAAGATGCAACTTTTGGCCCAATTAGGGGTGGGCAAAAAAATCGAAAAATTGATCAAACCGACCAAACTAAACCGAGTCAAGTCGGTTTGGATCGGTTTGAACAAAACAATCGATTATAAATATAATTTTTTCTCAAATAATTTGTTTACCATCTATTCTTTTTCTACCAAAACTTCAAATTCCAAAAGAAAAGAAAAGCAAGGAGAAGAATTGTATGTGAAAACTCCAAATTTAGATTGTAGCTTTGCTTTTAATTTTGATGTATTGTTTGTTGGTAACTATAAGATATATAGGATGATTTTAGAAAACCATTCATTTACTATTTACTTTATATATATTATTAATGAATACTACGCAAGCCAAAAAAAAATTATATATAAATGCAAACAAATTTTTAACCTAAAATAGGTAGGCAATTTCTTTTATTTTTTTAAATTCGAACAAATGTTCAAATTGACTAACCAAACCAAACCGATCCAAACGGATTTGATTTGATTTGGTTTCAACAACTAAATTGGGTCGGTTTGAGTTGAAATTTACCCAAAACGACCAAGTTGATTTCAGTTTCAGGTCGAGCTCAAAACCAACCCAACCCGAACCATGCCTAGGTTTAGGCGCAACCATGAATAAAGTAGAACCTTGTTATGGGTATCAGATCAAAAACTTAGGATATAATAATCATATAGTTTCGAGAAAACCAAAATATATTTCTTTGGCAAATTTATAAACGTTTGTGTTGACATACAAAAAATAAGGCCCAATGAGGTCCAATTATTAAATCAGGCCCAATTATACGGTCCAAAAAATGGAGCCCAGTTAGGAAAATTGAGGAATGAGCCCAAATAAGACCATTGTAAAATATAAGGACAGCCCACGGGCAGAGGACTATTATCGCCCAAGCCTGCAGAATGCCCAGGATTTGAGAAAATGAAGTATCCCAATGTCACTCAGAGCGACAGTCTCACTCTCGCCCAAGCCTTCGAGATGCCCAAGGTCTGGATGAATATAGCATTTTGTTTAGTTATTGAAGCGGTTATTGAGCAACCTTATTACGTCCTACGATCCAAGAATCTCGTTTACAATCGGTTAAACAACAAGAGTACTAACAACAGTTGCTAAACGGAAGTTCCTTGACAAGTCAGCCATCACGAAGAAAATGGTTAGTTATAGAGCAATTTCCAAGCAGTTTTTCAAGAGGAAATCAGCAAAGGAGTATAAGAAGGAAAAGAAAACATAGAAGAAAGAACCTCGAATCAAACACTCTCAATAGAGAATATGTATTTCATTTCTTAGTTAACTTTGAAATAGTTCTTTTTAGTATTTGTGTGCATACGTCCCTTGGAGGCATTCTGTTTCTTTCCAGTTGTAATCTTCATCAATAAAGTACCTCATTTTAGCAATTTGTCTCAAAAGGTTTGTTCCTTACACAATCATCTGAACCTTTCTTTTAATTGTTGTAACAACCCGGGCAAAATAATTTGGCACGCCCGTGGGACATTGGTGTTTGAGGATACGAAAAGTGAAACATTATGCCTCATAAGAATTCTGATAAGACTAGCAAGCCAATGAGTAGTCTAGTTTGTGATCGGGCGATATGAGGAGCAGCAAAGCTCTCCATGAACAGAGCAGTAAAGTCAAAGCAGTCAGAATCGTTATGAACCAATGACGAAGTTGAGTCCTCGAACCATGCGCGCATTGCTTGGGGAACTCACACAGGATGTCGTTGAACAGGTAAAATCTACGAAATATTCACAATATAAAAAGATTTACCCAAAATGGGAATGCACAATATAACAATATGGCCAAATAATTAAATACCTTGAACGAAATCATGAACAAGTTAGTGGGCCAAATATGTCAACCAGTTGCACCCATATGGAGTCATTTTCAAATCAGGACGATTGTGGGACATAACTCCCCACATAATTCCCCTGATTTGAACCCAGGTCAAGGTTTAGAACCACATTTCGGTCCATCTACTTCAAACCAAGGGGTAGTGGAATACTAAACTTGAATGATGGTAATGAGATTACAAACTTGGGGGGCTAATCTAAATATAAAAGACAATGTCCTGAATAATGGACAAAACGTCCCCCGTGTTAATGATGGAGTAAATACTCAGGCTAACGGTAATAATGGCCTAAATAATGGCAATTTTGTTGCCAACCAATGACCAAATATTAGGCCTCAAGTAAATCAACCAGTAAATCAACCTGTAGGAATTCCATATGATCCCAACGACATGTTGAAGAATAAAATAATGGAGATAATACAGGATCAAATGGTTTTTGAGGCACGTCCTGTCATTGATCGACTTACATAAAGCCATATCCTGATTGGGTAGATCAAGTATATCCATGGCCTAGAGGGTATAGAGTGCTAGAATTTTCATTATTCACTAGTTTAGGAAAAGTGTCTACTCTAGAACATATAGGGCGATTTACACTACAAAGCGGTGAAGTAACGACTATCATAAAATGAGGATGTTCCCTAGTTCATTAACAAGAGTAGTTTTCTCCTGGTTCATTAATTTGCCAGCAAACTCTGTTCAAACATGGCAACAACTGGAACAATTATTCCATGCTCAGTTTTTTAAGACTGAATTTGAAATCACTTTGGCCGATTTGGCGAATTTATGTCGAATGCCAAACGAATGGGCAAAATGTTTCCTTCAAAGATTCAAAACAGTCAGGAGCAAATGCTTTGTACCTCTGGCTGAGAAAGAATTCATCAAAATTGCTTAGAGATGTTTGAGCTTCGATCTGAAAAAGAAATTTCAGGACAGAGAATTTCCCGATCTTTTTTAACTTAGTGCGAATGTGATTAGGTATGAACGATTGATAAGAGAAGAAGAACAAATGAAAAATTCTAGTAAAGAGACTTTCTATAAATACCCAAATTTTAACATTCATACTATTAACGACGAATATTACGATCAAACTGGAGTATGTTTGGCCGAATTAATTAAGGGAGATGCGTACGCCTATTCTATAATGGCCAAACCCATGGCGTTGGGCAAGAATGAGCATATAAAAGATAAAAACAAAAAAGTTAGAATGTTTTCTTGTTTTCATTTGATGTGACCAAATTTGACCTTATATTTGACAAACTGTATAAGGATAAACAAATAAAATTGAGCGATAAGCATAAATTGCTAGACCCTAAGCAAATTAAAGGTAAAAAATATTGTAAATGACACAATGCATGGTCACATATGACTAACAATTTCTTGGTCTTTTGTCATGTCTTACAGGATGCTATTGAGTCAGGGCGAATCACGTTCGAAAATAAAAAGAAAATGGCAGTTGATGAAAATCTATTCCCACAGCCACTTGGGGTGAACGTGGTAACGACTGGTTTCAAAAACAAGTTGCCAAGATTCAAATTGGTCATAGATGACGAAGAAGAAGATTCTGTGCCACATCTCAACGTTTTTGAACGTATCAAAGGAAAATAGCCTGGAGAAGGCGAAAATATCATGTGTGTAAGATGTAAAGGAGAAGTGAGTGCAAACACAGAGAAACCAGGAATATGGCAACACCACCATCACCCTGATTTCGTCCCAAACACCCAGCCTGTTAGAGGGCGAGGTACATCAATCTATAGAGGACCGCCTTTTGAGGGGCAGTTCAAGCCGATGAATAATGGAAGGACATTCAAGCCACAACCTCGCTAACCAAATGTATGACATTCATTGTAGTATAATGCAGGAAGGGTGATACCCTTCAATGAGATGACCAGAACTCAACAAAGGCTTTTTCAACGAAATTATGGACGAATGATGAGGCAACAACAAGGATTGCCACGTCCTAAAGCGCCTAAAATGCTCGAGATAGATAATCAAAATGTTCTCGAGGATAGTAAAGAGACTGGTACAGGTGAATCGGTGGAAGAATTGCCAGAAAGTTCTTCCGGGAGATCAAAGTTTGAGCGAGGGAAAGGGGATGAGGAAGATCTAGAGCAACCCCTCACTATTCAATTAGGTATGTTACCTTCTGTCATGACTAATAATTATTTATTAGCCAATGAATTCAAAAACAAATAGAATGAAGATGAGGAAAGATAAGATAACGAAGAGGTGACATGTATACTGGAATGTGAAGAAGGCCAAACATTTAGAGGGGCATACGATGGAGAAGAGGCTAATGGTATCACGAACATCAAAGAAGAGATTGACTTGGAAGCAGAAAGAAGAAATAGGGGAGTGTTACGTAATACGTTGTTGAAGCAGCTATATCGAGAAGGTATTCGCAAGGTAGACTTGTTGGGAGAACCATCTGGGCGTTTCTTTGATTACTATGTGTTGTACGGGATACCCAAAAGGAAGAGGAGAGTGTCTCGCTCTAAGAAATATGGGTTGCCTCCAAGAATATTGCCTCTCCCTACAGAAATGGGTAACCGAAGAAGAAGTACTAGAAAATAGTAGAAAGGAAATTCAGGAAACAGAAGCTCTGTGCGACATATTGCATGTTGAGTTATCACAAGGAAACAAGTGAATGGAAGACAAATAGGAAGTGGAAATAGATGCCACTGAAAAGGTTATTTTCAAGAGACCAGCCATGAAATTAACTAAACACTTGAGGTCGCTGTACATGAAGGCTTTAGTCAATGGTATATCGGTGGCAAAAGTGCTCATTGATAATGGAGCAGCCATAAATACCATCCCGTTTTGGATGATGAGAAAATTTGCATAGATAGAAAGCGATATGATCCCAACGGAAGTCATTCTCACAAGTTTCAATGGGGGAGCAACTTCGGCTAAAGGAGTAATGCCACTAGACATAACCGTGGGGACAACTACTAGGACCACAGTCTTCTTTGTAATAGATGGTCCTACTAGTTATAATGTGTTACTAGGAAGAGACTGGATTCATGGGAGTCGTTGCATACCTTCATCGCTCTACCAGTGCCTGGTTTTTTGGAATGACAAGGGTGAAGCAGAAGTGGTGCAAGCCGACCATAGACCCTTCATCGCAAAAGCTAACTCGATGGAAAGGTTCATATACGAAGGAAATTATGGACCTGTCAGAGTGGTACAAGATAGAGGAGAGACTCAGATTGTCGTGAAGAGTGAAAAGCCATTTTTAGTTGATGCACTTACTGAAATGTTCAGTCAAATGAGGTCAAACATAGTGGCCCTAGAAGAGCCAGTAATTGGCAAAAAGGCAAACAAGGAATTTTAAATGAGTTGTCAGCAACAAGGGCGATTGGCCAACATTCTGGCCTTCAAGGCCAAATTAATGGTTTTCAATAAAAAATGTAAAGACAAGACGAAATAAGAAGTAACATTAAAAGCATTGGGAAATAAATTAGCAGTGTTCAAGTTGGAGTAGAATATTGGCCGAGAAGTCAACAAGATGGATTGCTTAGAAGAGAAAGTGCTTACGAGAAACTTGGACGATGAAGTAATGAGGATCACAAAACCTGGGCACGCTCAAGCACAAGACCCTTTGAGTAGGGTAAATATTGGTGATGAAGGAGAGGATCGCCCAACATTTGTCAGTCAAACGCTTAGTCAGGAGGTTAGTAGTAAATTAATCGCTTTGTTAAAAGAGTATAAAGATTGTTTTGCTTGGGAATATGAACATATGCCTAGTTTAGATAAAAATTTGGTAGAACATAGATTACCAATTAAGCCAAATTTTAAGTCGCATAAACAACCTCCTATGCGTTTTGCTCCTAATATACTTCCTGAAATTAAGAAAGAGATAGAGCGATTGTTAAAAGTATGTTTTATTAGGACGACCGATATGTCTAATGGTTGTCTAATATCGTGCCAGTGTTAAAAAAGAATGGTAAGTTAAGGGTGTGCATAGATTTTAGAAATTTAAACTTAAGCAACGCCCAAAGATGAATATCCAATGCCTACAGTAGACTCTTTAGTAGATTCAACTGCCGGACATGTGATGTATTCTTTTATGGATGGATATTAAGGATACAGTCAAATTTACATAGCTGAAGAAAACATACACAACACTGCCTTTAGATGCCCTGGAGTTTTAAGATGTTTTGAATGGGTAGTTATGTCTTTCGGCCTAAAAAAGGCAAGGGCTACTTATCAAAGAGTGATGAACTTGATTTTTCATGATATGATAAGCAAGTTTGTTGAAGTATATGTAGATGATATGGTAGTCAAATCCATTAAAGAGGAAGACCACTTTGAACAACTAAGTTGTTCATTTGAGCGAATGAGGCAATATAAACTAAAATTGAATCCTTTGAAATGTGCATTTGGTGTTAATGCGGGAAACTTCCTTGGTTTTCTAATGCACTAAAGGGGGATTGAACTCGATAAAGCGAAAGTTATTTTTGAAGCCAAATCACCTAGCAACAAGAAAGAATTACACTAAAGGGTAGGCCTTTGGACTTTAGCATTGTCAGAATTCGAAATACAATACATACCCCAAAAGACGGTCAAAAATCAAGTTTTGGCTAACTTTTTGGCCGATCATCCATGTCTTAACATGCCTAAGGAGATTGAGTTGAAAATTGATTCATTCGAATTAAAACCCTAGATTTTATACATTGATGGATCAAAAATCTCTAGAGGTGCAGGGGTAGGAATATCGTTGATAAATCCTTGAGGGATTTGTTACAAATTCGCGTTCACTTTAGATAGGATGTCTACTAATAATCAAGACGAATATGAAGCATTAATTGCGGATTTAGAGTTGATGATGGATATGGAAATAAAGAATGTAATTATTAGGCGCGATTCTCAATTGGTAATTCACCAGTTGATTGGTGATTTTAAGTGCCGAAGTGATTCCATTAGAAGTCAGTACGAAATTGCCCAAGAATTGTTGGAAGAATTTGACCAAGTAGAGCTTCAATGTGTTAATAGGATGTATAATGACATAGCAAATGAGTTGGCCCAAATGGCTTCAAGTTATTCAAAAGCTTTAAATTGGGAATCTACTTGTGAATATGGAGTAATATTGCCCGTAGTACAAATGAGGGCAAGAAGGATCGCAGTTCATTGCATACAAGATGAAGATGCAATAGATTGGAGGACAGAGACTAAAAAGTTCTTCAAAGAACCTAAAAAGGAAAGTAGTAGAAAAATGAAGTTGCATTCGTTGATTTATGTATTGATAGATAAAAAGTTATTTAAGAAACGATCAGATGGTATACTACTAAAATGTGTGAGTTTGCAAGAAGCAATAACGATCATGGCTGAAGTGCATGAAGGGATATGTGGAGCTCATCAAGCTGGACAAAAGATGAGATGGTTGATTATTAAGAGTAGGTATTTTGGCCCAAAATGGGAGAATCATGTGTTCAGTATGCAAAGAGTTGTTTAGCATGTCAAAAGCATGGTCCGATACAAAGAGCACTAGCAAGAGAAATGACACCCATTATTAAACCCTGGCCGTTCAAAAGTTAGGTGATAGACCTGATACGGAAGATTTATCCCCCATCGTCCAAGAAACATACATTTGTAATAGTTGCAACAAATTTCTTCAATAAGTGGGTAGAAGCTATAACTTTAAAGGAGATTTCCTAGAAAAAAGTCATAGATTTTATCCATGACCATATTATTTATAGATTTGGGATTCCACAAACTTTGATGGTGGATCATGGAACTTCCCTGATAAAGATCAAGCGAAGGAGTTCTTGAGCGAGTTTGGAGTTAAGTTAGTAAACTTCACGCCGTATTACACTCAATATAATGGACGGGCATGATCTTCTAATAAAATTCTAAAAAATATCATAAGGAAAATGATAAATGAAAATGCTAGAAATTGTCACGAATGTTTAAACAAAACCTTATGGGCTTATAGGATGTCGCCTCGTTCAAGTACCAAAGTTACTCCTTTTCAACTTACTTATGGACATGAGACTATTTTGCCTATGGAAATTAATGTGCAATCAATCAGAGTATGTTTGAAACATAAGTTAAGTGATGGTGAGTATGCCGAGTAATTAACCCAAAACCTATTGGAATTGGATGAATTAAAGTTGGACGTCCCAGATAGATTACAAATTCAAAAATAAAAGATGGCTAAATAACAAAAAAGTTATAGCCAGATCTTTTAGCTTGGGCGAATTGGTTTGGAAAATAATATTCCATTTGGATAGCAAAGATCCAAAGTATAGCAAGTGGTCGCCCAATTGGGAAGGGCCATATAAAGTGAACAGTGTATTGCCTAATGGAGCCTATCATTTGGAAGATTTAGACGGTACTAAGCACATGAGATCCATTAATGGCAAACACTTAAAAAAGTATGTTCCTTCCTTATGTGAAAGTGAACAAATAAAGGCATAAATAAATAACAGTGCTAAGCGATCATGATTAAATAAAACAAGAACGAAATACTTCAAATAAATTCTTTTATTATCAAATACTCATTACAAATCATAAGATACAAAATACAAGATGCTATATTAGCTGCAATTGGGAGTATGTTGTCATCATTCTTCTATCAATCACAAAGAAAGGTGGAAACTGGCCTTGACCGCCTTCCAATTGCATTGCTGCAATGGCAGGCAAAAGGCTGAGAAGCACTCTCAAACGGCCTTCCTAATTGTATTGCTGCAATGAAAGGCAAGGAGGCCGAGAAGCACTTTCAACAGGCAAAGTGGCCTAAAAAGTATTTGTAAATCGCTTTCCATCAAGAACTCCCACTGGAGAACATAAATGGAGATGCTGAGAAGACCTTTATTGGCCAAAGAACATTTCCTATATCTCCCATACCAAATGTGACATCAAGGCAGACAGCGAAATGGACAACAAATCAAATAACCAATTTTTGTTGCGGGAAGAAATAGGTAGCTAATTATCTGAAAAGCCAACGATGGCAAATAAGTTAATTTTTGTAGAGGACGAAGATAAAGATAACAAATGTATAACATATGCGCTTTTATAGAGGTGTAAAGTTGAAAATGGGGAATATGAATGTCACAAAATCTTGGAAAAGAAGATTGGAATGCCAAAAGTTTTGCTCCACGTAAAAATTCGATGAAGGGGAATGTACACTAGTTTAGCATGAGCTAATAAAATTCTCAGGGGGTTGACAATTGAAGAAGACGTCAATTAATACGCAAATAAATCAAATAGTCGTTCATTAATGACATTGGCTGTTGTTACATTTAAGTAGTTGCCAATACAAAATTACAAAGAAAATAAAGGTATCAATGTCTTGATTACAATTCGCCCCAAGCTAAACGCATTTGTTTTCTGAGTTTTCCCCAATCCTCACTTTGTTTAGAAGAAACAACAAACAATTCAGCTGCAACATTCTCATCAACCTCCAGCTTGGTATAACGCTCAACCAAAGATTTGGTTCGCTCAATTCCCCGAGAAGTATTGCGCTTTTTAATAGCCATCCTAGCCTTGCAGTTGTCCATCATTGCTTGAATTTCCTTCATCTCTACAGCCAAACTTATCATCAAGGAATCTTCAACCATAACATCATAGGAGATCTCATTTAATTCAGCCTTGGCATTATCAATCTCTTGAAGCAAGGACTCATTTTCAGATACATCAAGAAGATACTAAATAATCCTGGCCTTCAATTTGACATTTTTGGCTAACAAAGAGATGATTTCAGAATGGATAGCCTTCAATGTCGCCTTAAAGTTAGGAGAAAAGTTGAGCAGTGGAAGTTTAAGTGCTTGCGCCAGTTTCACGCTCAAAAGCTCAAATTTATCTTTTTGTCTCACAGCACTAGCCTTGCCAATATCCATGTCCATGAAAGAAACGTACTCAAACACTGATTTCTTGAGAGTCTTTATATTTTCCTCTGAGAAAGCAGAAGATGAAGCAGAAGGACGACCGGTTGAAGAAGGGCAAGATGTCTTTAATTATCCCCAAGAAGTGAACAAATCCCGGATAGAGCGCACGATGGCATCCACATCCTGTGAAGAAAAGTGCAAGCATTTAGCATTTTCATTGTAGTAAATGAAGAGAAGAGTGAAGTAAATACTACCTCATCAGTAATTTTGGAAAGTTCAGGCACGTCGCTGATTGATTCAGCCACCTGTGGAGACTTCCCCTTATCTAGACGAGCAGACTCTGCCACAATGGGCAAATTCATAGGAACCTCTGTAGAATTTAAAAAAACAATGAATCAAAGGCCAGTAGAACAAGTAAGGGTAACGACATTAAGATATGTATTACCTTCTGGGTCAACACTTGGGGGGTCAAGGCCCTAGAAAGGTAGCAGTTCTCCTACTAGCTGTAGTAGGGACTCTGGGACCATAGATTTCTCTTGAAGCAGAGTTTCTGCGTCAGATGACTTGGACGAAGCAGTTTAAGCAGGAAGTGATGAAGTAGGGGCCGTTAAGACTAGAGCCTTTGAGGGGGAATGTGAACTCTTCTGAAAATTCAGGTAAAGCGTTAGCCTATGAAGAATAATTTGGTGCATAAATAAACAGGCTCAAATACCTTTCTCCTAATGATGAGAGGAGTATCATCATCATCTAGCAAAATTGGCGAAGATGGGTCTAGCTATTTACGGCTGGAGACACTTTTGGTTGCGCTAGCTCGAGCATGAGAAGAAGTAGATGGAAGGGCCAAATGTTTAGTGTGAACAGGTGAAGAATGATTCCTAATGGACATAGGGGTGGCTAGAATGGGAGAAGTAGAGGAAGTGTCTGGCTGATCCAGTAAATGGAAGGCACGATTAGCATCAGTTGTAAACAATCTGAGTTTCACGGATGGCCAGAGCTGATCAAAGAGAGGATGAGTGACAGCAGTAGGATTAAAAGGAGTTAAAGAAAAACCTTTGGTCAAAAGAGTATTACGGGCATCAATGGCTTGTGCCTCGGTTTTGTTTATAGTATGGAAGCGTTCTATTAAGTTTCTAGAATAGTAAGGAGGAACAAGCCACATCTAGCCATAGCCATGTGCGAGCAAAAAAAATGGAGCGTATACTTCAACCCCTGCCTTGGCATTTGTCCCAGTTATAATGTCGTAAAACAACTCTCTCTCTCTCTCAATTAAGAATTGAGCCCAAATGGGCAAAATAGTACTCACTTCAGCCAGAGTTGAAGGAGGTCACACATAAATCGGGACTTGATGAGGAGAAAAAGGAAAAAAGGAAGGCGTTGAATTCAAATTATAAAAGAATGTGAAAACGTCCATATTAGACATATTTACAGGGCTTAACTGATGGATGAATAGACCATAACAATTGACCGATCGAGGAGGGGATAGAGGAGTACCAAGTTGTGGAAAATATACTCTCAACCACAATTGAACGAGCCAAAGGGGCCCACTGCCGTGGAGACGCATAATTCTTTAATTGAAATTGAAGGGAAGCCATACCTCTATAAAAGACGGCAAAAAAGAACGAACATAGATTCAAGGACCTGCTACGCGCCAATTCATGTGTTATGGGTAGATAACTCATGAAAGGTTTTAGACTGGGGACACAAAAAACATATTTACAAAGTCAGACCTGAAGGAAGGCTAAAAGCTCAACATGAGCGAGCTCATAACTAAAAGCTATGTAAAGGCCTTGCATGCCTGAATAAGATTCAATAAGTTTCTTGTCAAACTTTGGGGCAACACCGGCAATCAAAATGTTAGGGAAAATGGTGTCGCCCAAATGAGGAAGGTTCACTAAGGCTCCAACATCCCTCAGTGTAACAGACATTGGGCCAAGGGGGAAGACAAAAGTATTGTACTCTGAACACTAAAAACTCTAATAGGAAAAAACACTGGGTCATAAATTGGGGGTTGAAGAGTAATTTCTGATAAATCTGAAATTTTAGCACGATCAAAAATAGCTTCAATGGGACCATGATTTACCATACGTGCATGTCATCTACGAAAACTAGCATCAATTTTGGGCCAAGTGCGAATACCTTTCTCGCGGATCGACTTCAATAGCAAAGAGCTCAGAAAAGGGGCATTTTCCGTACAAGGGAACAACTGACCCACCATCACCTGCCCAATCAACTCAGCATCATTAAACGATATACCTAGGTAGAATTCATTATTGTTGGGGCGGGCTTGTGAAAGAGAGTTTAAATTTACATAGGGCCTGGTGAGGAGGTTTTGGAAATCCTTGAAACTAAGAGAGTTATCAGAAGGAGTTTGTGAAGTCGCCATTTGATGCAAAGTACAGACTCTGTGAGATTTGCTTAAGAAACGCAGCAGAGAATCAAGATGATGAATAGTAAAAGTGAGAAAGAAACACGAAATATAGAGACGTGGGTTAATGGGGCGATGAAGTGGCATGTTTTTTTGGGTTATAGGGAACGTTACACGTTTCATGTTGAAGCCAAACAGAAATAATGATTGAAATTCTTGGGAATTTCAAGTATTGCTGGAAAATACAAGGAAGAATATGGCAAAAATTAATAATTGATATTAATTCTGCCATATTGGGGGGTAATTGTTGATGTACAAAAAATATGGCCCAATTGAATGAGGTCCAATTATTAAATCAGGTCCAATTATGTGGTCCAAGAAATGGAACCCAGTTAGAGAAATTGAGGAATTGGCCCAAATAAGACCATTGTAAAATATAAGGACAGCCCACGAGCAGATGACTATCATCGGCCAAGTCTGCAGAACGCCTAGGATATGAGCGAATGAAGTATCCCAATGTCCCTCAGAGGGACGGTCTCACTCTCGTCCAATCCTTCGAGACGCCCAAGGTTTGGATGAATATAACTTTTTGTTCAGTTATTGAAGCGATTATTGAGCAACCTTATCACATTCCACGATCCAAGAATCTCGGTTACAAGCAGTTAAACAACAAGAGCACTAACAACAGTTGCTAAATGGCAGTTCCTTGACAAGTCAGCCATCACGAAGAAAGTGAGTAGTTATAGAACAATTTCCAATCAGTTTTTTAAGAGGAAATCAATAAAGGAGTACAAAAAGGAAAAGAAGATATAGAAGAAAGAACCCCGAATCAAACACTCTCAATAGAGAATATGTAATTTCAATTTTTAGTTAACTTTGAAATATTTATTTTTAGTATTCGTGTGCTTGAGCCCCTTGAAGGCATTATGTTTCTTTTCAATTGTAATATTCATCAATAAAGCTCTCATTTTTGGGACTTCGTTTCAAGATGTTTGTTCTTTACACAATCGTCTGAACCTTTCTTTTAATTGTTAGCGACAACCTGCGCGAAACAGTTTGATTTTGATTGAATTTATAACGGAGGCTAAATTTAAATTTATTAATTTGGAGAAATAATAAACTTAGGAGATAACACAGTACATGGGCATTCATAAGCTTTGAACATATATAAATATTCATGAAAATTGGATATACATAAATTTAAAAATCAAAAGATTCATTCGCATGATCTATAACTGCATTTGGAAACTCCAATAATTAAATTCTTACCGAAACTACTTCAAAGAGGATTTTTCACCCTAGTTAAATTAAATAAATATATTTATACTAGATTATTCAATCTTACCCAGCCTAACATGTTAAAAATGATAAGCGGAAGCGTTGAATCAAAACAGAACAGATTCTACTAAATCATTCCAGTCTTACCGTGCCTAATTTATAGATTAAATATAAAATTTATGAAGTTAGAAGATAAAAGTACAGAGACATTCATTCCTTGTTAACATATATATATATATATATATATATATATATATATATATATATATATATATATATATATATATATATATATATATATATATATATATGAACTTTGGTTTTGGGCAAACATAAATTTGGAAACTATAGATTCGTTTGATGTTTACGTATTTGGAAACTCCACGTGTGAAATTCTCATAAAAAACTCCGAATATAATATTTCATCAAAGTTTATTCAAGTGTTGTCTTAGATGAAGATAAACTTTTAAGATCAAGTGGTTCAAGAAGTAAAAATTCATAAAGCAGAACCAATGAGAATCTATTATAAAAGTGAAGTTCAAAACTATGAAGGATTTGTGATCAGTGGAAGCCATCATGATGCATATGGGGATGAATATTGGATTCTTGAACTTTGCTTTCTTTTGCAAACACTATTTTCAATGCAAGAGAAAGTTCTTGGAATTTGCTTTGGCCTTCATGTATAAATTCTGAATCCAATAAAATGACACTTTATGAAGGCTAATTTTGCTTATTTTGTTTCACTTTTTACTTGTAATTATGTTTTACTTTTTCAAGGTTTCGTGTAGAGCTTTGGGAGAAAAGTAGGGAAAGTATATAGTGGTTGGGATATTGGAATAAGAAAAGTTAGGTTTACTGAGGATTTCTCCTTTTATGGCTATGTTGATGATAGTTCCGATGAAATTCCTCCCACTCTTTCAACATTGAGTGCCATCGAGATGAGGTCTCTCTCTCTCGAGTAGAAATGTTCACATTTGGAGACAACATTCTAGGTAGGGCTGGACATGGGTCGGTTCGGTTTGGTTCTCTTCAGAACCAAATCGACCCACAATTTTCGGGTATTTAATAAATGGAACCGTCGGGTTCTAATATAATTATGGAACCGTTCGGGTTCGGGTTCGGTTCGGTTCAGTTCCGTACCATAATTAAATTTTTTTAACATTTACAGTAACACTACATAAATACAACTATCGTAACTTTTACAAACTAACGTAGCTCAATTTAAAAGCATATAAATAACAAGTTGTCCAATAAGATCAATTCAATGTGTACAAAAATCAAGAAGTAGATACTAATATTAAAATATCGGTGATCCATATCAATAATTCTTTTACTTCAAGCAGCTTGCATAAATAAAATGAAATATAAATTAAAATTTATAAAAATAAAATATTTTTAAGTATTGGTAATACTTACCAACTATTTGATTTAATCATAAATTGCTTGACTTGTCATAGTAAGAAACTCTACAAGCATAATTGAAAAAGCACAATTAACAAACACAAGTAAACTAAAAATGTTCAACTAATAAGATTTACTAATTTGTTTAGAAAATTTTTAAAAATTTAATTAATTCAATATAAAAAATTTTAAAAATTATTTAGATTCGATTCTTATTCGGTTCTTCGGTTCTTGGTCCAGAACCGAGACCGACCCAAACCCATCGGTTCTCGTTTCAAATACCCCGTTCGGGTATTTAACTTATGAAGAACCGCTTGGTTCGGTTCGATCTGGTTTGGTTCGGGCGTTTTGTCCAGCCCTAATTCTAGGAATTTAGGGACATCCTGAATACACAAAAGACATTCTTGACAATCTTATTGATGGTCTTATCTCAAATGACTTGATTGAGGTAGACAAACCATATATTGTAAATTGTGCTTATTAGTTTTCAAATCTCTTGACTATGCGTTTTTTCTAAACCGGCCCTAAACCCTGGGTTAAGAACTAGCGCAAAATTTTATATCTCTTATCGCACGAGTCCTTGTAGTATAACTATTATTAAAAGAAGTAGATTTCAAGATGCTTACATCTATCATTAAACTTAATATGTTTTCTCCATACTTGTTTTTCCCCTTCCATAGGCGATCCTAAACTCGAATAAAGGAGGATTTTTTTCAAAGTTGACTGACAATATTAAAAATTTCCACATTTTATAACATTCCCTTATTATATTCACATCCGATATATTTATGTTAATCGAGCATTAGAGTTACATGCAATGGTCAATTTAACTGTTGCAATAGTCTTTCAATCTTTCTTATAATCTTAAAACTCTTTTTTGTATAATTTTTGAAAAATTGCAGAAGAAGCCAAGTTGAAGTTAATTAAAGCAGAAGCAGATAGGAAATACATGGAAAGGATCTGTAAGAGCTTTCTCAAAGGCAGATGGATTACTCAATCATCCACATTCATTTCTTGACTTTGCTTCTTTCTACACTTTGTATGCTTTTGTGTAAAATAACTATGTTGGGAAATCCATTACCATCGCAATGATCTTTCATGTTGGATTACCAAGAATTCATGAACCAAGTCGAAGCGTACCTGAATTAGACATGGTTAATGCAACAAATGAGTCATGCGATTTTTTAGTTTTCCAGATCAACACGTTCTTCCTTTATTTCTTTTTGATGATGTGAGTCGGAACAGAATGAACAATTATTCGCGTGTGATCCAGGGACCATATATATATATATATATATATATATATATATATATATATATATATATATATATATATATATACTAACGGTCTGTTAACCTAATTTAGCCTATCATGAAGTTAAGAACAGGCCCGGTCTCTACACATAAAGACCCACACTTTAGTTAGATACTTCAAAACCCAAAATACCGAAACTTTATTAGATTACTTTAAACGGGCTTAACCAAAATTGATAGCATTTAATTTAATAAATAATAATTCACATATAAGCCCACATCATCATTTAAAAAATCTTTACAATTTCCCACTTGGGCTATACGCGTTACCTTATAATTGTGCATTAAACATAACTTTATAAGTACTCAAAATTTTGCTATATTACTGAATGCATCTCAAAAACAATCCGATCCATCTGTGTGAAATCCTTTCTCCATGTGTGTGATTGCTTAATTCTATTACATGTTTATATGTTACATTTTTAATATATTTGGTATGTACATTTGCATGAATTTAAGAGTAATCTAATTACTTGGTATAATATGTTTGCATGCATAGTATGTTGGGATGCATTAGTAGTAAGTGTGTTGTGTGTCTTTTGTTAATGTGGAATATAGATACCTACGAGTGCATCAATCGTATATACCGGGGTTGTCAAGTGTGACATTTGAATAACGAGTGGAGATGTGATTAAATGACTAGAATTCTTTATCTACGAAGACCCTGATTAGGTGAAGTGTGAGAGTGACACTTCTATCACTTCTTGTAGGTAGAGACCCATGATCCATTCAGAGGATTATCCAGTGGATTTAAGATCTATAGTAGTTTACCAGTTAGACAGGAGTTTAGTGATTAGTCTAGTAAGCATGATCGGTGATGAGAGGAGATATGTGTTCTCAAGTTGAGAGCAACACGAAATGAGATAGGATAAATATGGTGAGATCTTTTCATATGATCATTTATACATTTGTTGCATATGTGTTGACAATTTCGATTGATTAATTTGATGTTATTCTATTATTCTGTGTGGACTTGTTTTGAAAATATCTGTATTATTCTATGTTATATCTTCATTATATGTATAATATGCTCTTGATTGATTACTGTAAGGACTTGTTTTTTTTTACCTTAACCCTGGTGAGTACATTGAGCAGGTATAGAAACACAAGATAAGGTTTCGTGATCCCAATTTTATTGGTTGCCTTGATTATGTAAGTATTAATAGGTTTTGATGTCCAATAAATCCCAAGCGATGGTGTTTCTCATAGGAATTTCTCAGTCGACATTGATGATTGAATTAAATATCAACACCTCAATGAAATGGTTCGACTCGAAAACTACTTGGGGATCATTAGAAGTGGCATAATTTTATTTAGAGACACCCATGGTCCATTTACTCTTTGGATGGTCTTATTAATATATCTTGGTCCATTTACTTCTTGGACGGTCTGCAAACATACATGATTGTTCGTGAACATGCTGATTTTTTAGTTGTGTCTCTTTGATTGCAATCCTTCAATCTCTATAAATTGGACCCTCCCATGTTGGATTTATTCATATTACAAAGTATTCATCCCATTCATAAATATCATTATTTAAAAGAACTTTTGCATCAAAGTTTTTCTTTCTTTTCATTCTACAAAAGTTCAAAACATAGTTTAGGTTTGTTATTTCTCGTGAATCGAAGTGTTGTTATCACAAGAAGAGATCTCTGTATCTTGAGAGATGATTACCATTCCACCTCGACACCTGTGCAGGACAAATTTGTTTTAGGGACAAAGAATTCAAGTTGTACCTTGATCTAATCATCATTGCCTTTCAACTTTATTCTTTTCGAAGTTTTGTCAATTTCGGGTAAGTTTGTGTGTTATATTTTGTTTACTTCAAAAAAGAATATCACTTAGTGATTATTTACCAGCACACTCTTCAAGAAAAGTAAGTACTTTGTGGGTGTTCATTTAAGATATTATAGGATCTTTGAAATTGCCTCCATACGAGTTTTATAAGGAGAGCAAATATTGACTGCCACTTAGAACAAATGCAATATCAAGTTTAAGATACATTTCTTAGCTTACCAACTAGTCTTTGGTATCAAGCTTTGTCAGAATTTTCGACAATAGCTCCTGAGTTATGTTTTAGATCAATTAGAGTATCTACTAGTTTGCAACCTGACATACTTTTGGAAGGATCTATGACATATACTTTCTTTGTGCTAGAAATATCCATTTTGTAGACCTTGCACTCTAGACTTCTTGTACAGAAAACTGCCTTCATGAAAAGAACATGTCAACAGGGGCGGATCTAGGGGGTGGCGAGCTAGGGCGGCCACCCTAGCTGGATCTGTTGAGAAGAATTTTTTTTATTTTTTTGTTGAGAATAGATAAAACATTTATATTATATATCTGATAATTCATTTTATTTACAATCAACCTTGTTAGGTCAGTTGGTTGGCGTTTCCTCTATTAAACCAGAGGTCCCAGGTTCGAAACCTTCCAATGCCAATATGTTGTGTAATTTTTGTAAACAACTTTTACCAAAAACAAGTGCAAAGTGGATTTGAACATATGATCTTTGCTAAAGTATATTAATAGATTTACCATCATGACAAACATTAATTTGTCACACTTAAGGAAACAAAATAATATGTTCATTTTACCTATTTTAATGCAAACAGAAACATTTTAACCTGTGATTTGTCCATTTTCTTGATTATTTTTTTTCTCTAATCAATTTATTTGAGAGTTTGGTCAATTAATGACGAATGAATTTGTTAAAAAAATTGGCCTTAGTGTCATAAGAAGACTTTCAACAAAACTTATTTAATTAATAGAAAGTTCCATTTTTCTTTCACAAAAAAAAGGATTGCGGAAAAGTGAAATCACACAAGCACATAAAATTGATATAAGCACATAAATAATTTCAACTTTGTTAATATAATAATGCTTGTTTAATTAACTTTAATTGTAAATTGAATATTGATATTTTGTTAATATATATTGCATGTTTGATTGAAAAATAAATTAGAATATTTTTTAGATTATATAACGATTTTTTCATCCGAAATGAAAGTTGGTACCTAGTTCTAGTTCTAGTTCTAGTGGTGTATTTAGTTCTTCTAGTTCTAGTCCGTACATTTTTTTGAATATTATTTAATTAAATATTAATAAACAACATCGGTATCATGGACGTTGACCATTGACCGTAAGCGTTCAATGTTCGCCGTCCGTCCTAGCTGAACTCGAGCCCTAGATTCGTCCCTGCATGTTAATATATATATAGACTTTCTTTGTTGTGGGATCTAAGCAATGATAACTATTGTGAAGATTATAAGAAATAAACTCCCACTGAAATGTTTTCTTATTAAACTCTGAGCTACCTTGATACCCATAAGGCATGGATGAATTGAAAACTCAAGTGTAAGAGCTGAATTCCTTGTTTGGAAAGAAGACAAGGAAATGTAACTGAACGAAATTTTAAGTGTGTAATAAAGGCATCTTTGGTATACATGTAAAATTTATGAATAAAAATCAATAATGAATTTATGAAATAAAACTAATTACATACATAGGCATTCACAAGTTTCGAAATTAGGGACAACTATTTGAAGTGTCATTGAGCTTTGCCAACTGTTACTACTTAATAACTGAACTTCAAAGTATATTTCAATAGTTGCTAAACCTTTTCAAGTGTTACCACTAAACTTAAAAATCTATCTACTATACATCGTGTTATCCATCCATCACTTCGAACTTCCTGGCCTTCTTAGTTTTTTCATCTATCATGGGGACATACCTTAAGAGTCGCTCAAACTTCCTATCTTACTCAGTATGTGACATGTTTCTCTACTTGAGCTACAGAAACTTCGATTCCTTAAAATCTCTCAAGGCCTACGAAAAGTACTTTGCCATCACCTCATCCTTGAACTTTATCCAAGTCAGATTCCACTATTTCTCTTTGGTCTTAGTACGTGAAGTAGACTTCAACTAGTGGCTGGCTGATTGAACAAACATAAATTCGACACATTGGGCCTTTTGCACATCTGTACAAGTAATGTGTCGAAAGATGTGCTTAAGGCCTCTTATCTATTCTTTAACAACCAATGGAATGAAATCGCCATCAAAAGTAGGAGGCATTCATCTGTAAAACTTTCAATCACTAAGATAGATCCATGGAAAAAAGTAGTTACATTCTGAATTGTCGGTTCATTTTGTAGTGGTGGTGCTTGTCCTTGTGTGCTCAGTTCTAGTACTATTCGCAGTAAGTCATGCATGGATAACATAGTGAATAGTTTAGTGGACATATATATGTATATTTTTAAGTTTAGTTATGAAGTAGTAACATTTGACAAAGTTCAGTGACTATTGAGATACATTTTTAAGTTCAGTTATTAAGTAGTAACATTTGATAAAGTTCAGTGACCATTCAAATAATTAATCTTTCGAAATTATACGTTTAAATGGCATAAATTTTTGGAAATCAAAATATATTTATTCATGTCATCTATACATGTATTTAGAACTCCACACATTAAATTTGTTAAATAATTTAACATACTTTCTCAATCATTAATATAGGTTTTCAAGTGATAAAAAAAAAATATCAAGTCCTAGGGAAGTCGGCCTAATTTTATCGATAGCCTCTATTAAAAATAGATAGGAACACTAAAATTTTGAATATACCAAAATAATAGAACCACATTTGTATTCATCTTAACAGTGGTATATATATATACATCTGTAAAAGTTTATTGTTGAGAATCAAGTTCTCAAGTACAGATTACACAGCCAAATCGCTTAAAATCTTTGCACAAGGATTATTTGATATCAATCACAAGTCGAAAAGACTTAGAGCTCAATTTTGCCCTTATTTAACCTAACAATTGACTATCAACTCCATTGCCTAGATTATTTCCCAATTCGAAGGAATTCGATCCTTAGAACCATGAAGATGACAAGAGTATCATTCACAAAGATCAGAGGAAGATCAATGAAAATCGCACAAAGCAATAGGCAACCATGAGTCAGAGAGAGAAATGCGAGAGCAAGCAAACCTCAAAAAATGAGGTAGAGGGATAATGAATTAGCTAGGGTTCCTTCTTATAGGAGGACCCACAACTATTGATCAAATCATGATCAAAAGGTCACATTCGCTTCACATTCACTATTGATCAAATCATGATCCCATTGAGACATATGGTAGGGTACGCTGGCAGGGGGTTTGGCACTTGGAATAAGTTCAATCTCATGATCAATTGCCCTTCTTGGCGGTAATTTCTTTGTTAACTTGTCCGGCGTGATGTCTTCAAATTCCTTAATTAGCCTTTTCATAGGTTTTTGGAATAGGACCAGTCGCCTCTTCAATCTCCTCTAATCGAACACAAAAATGAGGGTTCACTCCTTTTGAAACCCTTACCAAATTGTATGGCCAAGACAATCTTCTCGCCCATCTTCCCAACTTGTGTAATAATAACGCACGACTTACTACCCATCATCATTAATGAATTGGAATATGACAACACTACTGTCTTAGTATTCTGAAGAAACTTCAATCCCAAAATAAGCTTGAAGTTATTGATCTGAATTGCAGACAAGTTTGTCCTTCCCTCGAAAGGACCCGCTTTGAGTAACACAGATTTCGCTACTCCAGCTATAGGTTGAGCAGCGGAGTTAATTGCTTTAACTTTTCCACTAGCCTTCTCCAAAACAAGTTCGAGTCGCTCCACTTCGATACTTGCGAGGTAGTGTGGGTAGCACCAGTGTAACGCCCCAAAATTTCAAGCATCTTGAGGTGTTACCAAAATAATTTTCATGTATTTAAATGCGGAACTGTAAAATTCATTTCTTTCCAATAAACCAAACATTCATAATTTTAAATACGAATCATAAAATCGTGTCTTCGAAAAACAACTTAAACATTAATAAATTTGCTAAATAATGTTATTGGACAAATCAAACTAATAATGAACTTTAAAAGGAAAGAAGCAAAACTTAATATTATTCTCGTAGGTGGAAATCCATTGGCAATCCATTTGCACCATCCCGCCACAGATCCAATCGACCCGAACTAGACTGTAAAAATTGTAAGAGTGAGTATTTTGAAAACACTCAATAAGATACGTGCAGTTTCCATATGCAGTTACATAACAATAACATAGACAATTCATACCATTCTTCACATTTCTCATTTATGGAGTATATCGGTGGCCAATCGAGATACCCATCTCTTCACATTTCTCATTTCGTTAGGTCGACCCGAAGGTCCATTGGCAATACATGCATAAATTACTGAACATAAAAACATAAGGAAACAAAACAACTTGCACAAAAGTATCTTACCTCGATTAATGAAAGAGCTATTGATATAAAAATATACTTAGAATTTACAACTGCTTTCTATATGAAAACTGTTGTGTAAAATTCTGTGTGAAGAATTGTGAGATATGGGCACACTATTTATAGGGAAAAATACAGTAGTTGAGTCATAATATAACTCTGATAAAAATCATATTTATTCTAATAGATAAGAGTTTGTTATAATGGTTGGTTAGAACTAGAATTTTGATAGGTCAAAATATATTAAAGATAAACATGGCTAATATAATACAATGTTATCTTCCAAAATATATATGCACGTGAAAATAGAAATAGAATAAGGAATGGTTAATTCGTGATTATCTACTTAAATATTATAATATATTGCTAATTATCCTAAAAGGACCATTATTAAGTAATAAAATAATACATATAAATCACACTTCTTCGAATTGAAATATCTTGGGATTAACTCATCAGAACTTACATTTTCTTGAGCCCAATAAGCACTATTTAATGCGGGCTACAAAATGAGCCCAATGTTGATATACTTTTGATCACTTTATAAAAAGTTAAAAATTTGGCCAATTGAAACATAAGAATTTAAAAGATACTTTATTAGTCCATCAACTTTCAAAAAAATCATAAAATAAAAATTTATAAAACAAATATTTTTATTCTAAAATTTTCGGGGTGTTATAATCTCCCCTACTTTAAAAAATTTCGTCCCCGAAATTACCTGCATTCGGGCCATCCGTTGTTTGTTCTTGAGTTAAAGCAAAAACTCGGGCATTTCCTTTCTTTCCTTGCTCATCGTTCATTTTTGAGGGGCCTTCCTTGCAATCTCTAGCAATATGACCTACTTTACCGCATCGATAGCATATATTACTTCCAAAAAGGCATTTACCCCTATGTGCCTTGTTGCAATTTGGACACAATGAAACGACTTGTCCAAAACTTGATCCGAAGTCGACCTTCTTGTTTTGTCCTTCTCCTTTTTCCTCGCTAAACCCATTCCATTTCCGCTTTCCTGAAGGCTCAGTCCCGTACTGAGGAGCTTGGCCAATCTCTAACCTATTTGAGATTGCCTGAGCAGTTTGTAAAACTCGACTATAGGTGGTAAATTGGTGGGCTGCCAAAATTCCACCAATCTCCGGACGCAATCCTAATTCGAACCTCCTTGCTTTCTTTGCCTCTGTGTCCACTAGGTGGGGTGCATACCTAGAGAGTTGTTCGAACTTTCTCTCATAATCCTCAAGCTTCATCTTTCCCTGTTTCAGTTGAAGAAATTCTGTCTCCTTTTGGTCCCTCAAAGCTTGTGGGAAGTATTTTCCCATCACTTCGTCCTTGAATTGTGTCCAAGTCAAAGCACGTTGTTGATCTTCTGTTCTAGTGCGAGATGCTGACTCCCACCAGTGGCCTGCAGCCTCAATCAACATAAATTCTGCACATAATACCTTTTGAGCATCAGTGCAAGAAAGATGTTTGAAGATTCGCTCCATTCCTCTTATCCATTCCTCAGCTGCTAATGGGTCTGCCTTGCCATCGAAGGTTGGAGGTTTGTAGCGGCGGAATTGTTCCACAATTGAACTGATGTTGTTGGCATTTGCATTCTGGGGACTAGCCTGTGCTTGCTGCCTACCTAAATCTTGTACAGCCCTCAGCAAATCCTTGATGACTGTAGCTTGATTTTGTTGTTGTCTCGGCATTTTCTTAACACAATTAAAATTCTAATTTAGGCAAAGTCTGATAACACAGAAATTAATTATAATATTGATGGTGAAACATTTAAAAATTTCTAATATAATATAAAAATCCAATAGATAACTGAATAAACTTTTGCTAAAGGAATAAAACTATTGTTAATCTCTATGAGTCCTAACAATATTCTTTATGGGGTCTCGTCATCAGAAGTAATGCATGACTCAGGCTCAGAATCTGTAACCAAATCGATGATAGGGTCTTCCGGCTCCACTTCCTCTTCTGGGTCTTCTTCAGGGTCCTCCTCAGGGTCTTCTTCAGGGTCTTCCTCCGGGTCTTCTTCAGGCTCTTCCTCTGGGTCCTCTTCAGGTTCTGGCTCAGGCTCAGATTCTAGTGCTAGCTCTTGTTGTCTGTGGTTCCACAAGATTATGATGTCCTCACAGTATCCCTTAAAATCAATCATGTCCCAATCTTCTTCCAAATATAGCCCATAATCCATATCTCTCACGAAGTAAGCCACGTTTCTCCATTGTGGACGCATGGTGGTTATAAGATGGTATATTGAGAGGATTGTCCCCTCATTATATCCGAACGATCTTGCCTGCTCCCACTTAAGAAGGAAGTCTTCAACATGTTCAACAAATGTTCGCTCCCATCTTACTTCGTAATCCATGTATCTCTCGATAGCAATTTGAGCACGTTGTAAGTATGTTGGGCTATTTCCAGTCATCCTAGTTACTTTCCAAGTCCTAATCATGTGACACATATAACTTCAATTATGCTTCATCTTTCAGTGACCATATCATTTCATTCCGTTTGCATCAATAATGCACATATCATTTGTGAAAATTTAAACAACTACTAAAATATACGAAGTAAACATGATTATATATCTCATAATATAGGGCAAAATGACTCATAAGCATGCTAAATGATTAACATTTCTTTCCATACCTTGGATCAATTGGTGAGTGATCGAGTAGTGAGCGCTACATGCCAAGGATTTTTCATCTCATTACATGTTTAAGATTTTAACTCTCACATTGTCCGTAAACTCCTAATATTTATGAAAATGGTGCATTTTTGTAATATCTAAAAATATGATTTTCTCACAATAGAAATTTCCAAAAAGAATATCTTTTTTTTAAAAAAAAAAAAATACTGTATGTAAGGTTTGAAATATTGTGTTTCATCTCATCAAATTGAATAACGCGCAATCAAAAGGCTTCCAGATGAGGAGGGGGGTCACAATGGACCGCTTAAATCCCAAGCTCTTCTTAGACAGTTTAGGTCTTTTTGACAAAGCCATTCAATTTTGCAATTATGCAAATTAATAAAACTCCAACAATAAATTGAACAAAAAAAAAAAATCCGTCACTGTACACGTGAACAGTGTTACTGTTCACGTACGTTTTTTTTTTTCAAAGCGCAAAAATGCATATGGGTCTACAGGAAATTAAACCTTTGCTCTGATACCAAACTGTAACGCCCCAAATTTTCAAGCATCTTGAGGTGTTACCAAAATAATTTTCATGTATTTAAATGCGGAACTTTAAAATTCATTTCTTTTCAATAAACCAAACATTCATAATTTTAAATACGAATCATAAAATCGTGTCTTCGAAAAACAACTTAAACATTAATAAATTTGCTAAATAATGTTATTGGACAAATCAAACTAATAATGAACTTTAAAAGGAAAGAAGCAAAACTTAATATTATTCTCGTAGGTGGAAATCCATTGGCAGTCCGCTGCACCATCCTGCCACAGATCCAATCAACCCGAACTAGCCTGTAAAAATTGTAAGAGTGAGTATTTTGAAAACACTCAGTAAGATACGTGCAGTTTCCATATGCAGTTACATAACAATAACATAGACAATTCATACCATTCTTCACATTTCTCATTTATGGAGTATATCGGTGGCCAATCGAGATACCCATCTCTTCACATTTCTCATTTCGTTATGTCGACCCGAAGGTCCATTGGCAATACATGCATAAATTACTGAACATAAAAACATAAGGAAACAAAACAACTTGCACAAAAGTATCTTACCTCGATTGATGAAAAGAGCTATTGATATAAAAATATACTTAGAATTTACAACTGCTTTCTATATGAAAACTGTTGTGTAAAATTCTGTGTGAAGAATTGTGAGATATGGGCACACTATTTATAGGGAAAAATACAGTAGTTGAGTCATAATATAACTCTGATAAAAATCATATTTATTCTAATAGATAAGAGTTTGTTATAATGGTTGGTTAGAACTAGAATTTTGATAGGTCAAAATATATTAAAGATAAACATGGCTAATATAATATAATGTTATCTTCCAAAATATATATGCACGTGAAAATAGAAATAGAATAAGGAATGGTTAATTCGTGATTATCTACTTAAATATTATAATATATTGCTAATTATCCTAAAAGGACCATTATTAAGTAATAAAATAATACATATAAATCACACTTCTTCGAATTGAAATATCTTGGGATTAACTCATCAGAACTTACATTTTCTTGAGTCCAATAAGCACTATTTAATGCGGGCTACAAAATGAGCCCAATGTTGATATACTTTTGATCACTTTATAAAAAGTTAAAAATTTGGCCAATTGAAACATAAGAATTTAAAAGATACTTTATTAGTCCATCAACTTTCAAAAAAATCATAAAATAAAAATTTATAAAACAAATATTTTTATTCTAAAATTTTCGGGGTGTTACAACCAGTATCTACAATAGCCCTGATTGGCTTTCCATTGATCTTCACATCAATGTACATTAAGCTTTTGGCCCTGCAAATGCGAGCCTTTGATTATTCCCTCTTTACCTCTTTCGATGGAAAATCATCATTTTTAGTAACTCGGTGTGATAATATATTACACCGATGTGAGAATGCACCAACTACATCCTCATCATCTTCGGAGTCGGTCTCACCGTGACTGCTAGCTTGTGGTACACCTTGCTTTGAACTCATTCCTCCACCCGCTAGTTGATAATATGCATTTACCATCCATTTCTGAGGACAATCCGCCACTCGACGGGGTCCTTCACATAAAAAGCACAATTTAGGAGTGGCATCAGATCTGCCCTCCTTTGCTTTTCCTTTATTCCAATTGTTACTCCTGCTGCTGTTATAGTTTCCTTAACGACTGTTCTGGTAGTTTCCCTGCAAGTTACTTTGACAGGTGCCTTGATAGGCTCATCCCTTATTTTGAGAGTAACGCTCTCCCCCATTTGAGTTCGAGCTGGGTCTGTAAGGACTGTTTCCACCTCCAATAGCTTGACTATTCCCTGAAGGTCAATATTTTCTCGACTTGGGTTGATAGTCACTTAAACATTCGATGGTTCCCATGGCCGCACTCAAATCAGTAACCTTCTGTCTCTGAAGCTCTGTGTGTGTCCATGGTCTCAATCCTTCCATGAAGGTGAATAGCTTATCCTTTTCCGACATGTCTCGAATATTCAGCATATGCCCTTAAAAGGGTTTCATGTACTCCCTGATGGAGCTTGTATGTTTCAGTTCTTGTAAAGCACACCGCTCCTGATATTCCACATTCTCTGGGAAAAATTGAGATCTGATCGCTTCCTTGAGGAGATCCCAAGAATCTATTCGGACCTTGTTGGCCTGAATGTCAGCATACTTTGTTTGCCACCATAGTTTTACATCTCCACCAAGATACACGGTAGCTGTCGTAAGCTTTCTTGTTTCATCTTCGATCGAACCTGCAAGAAAGTATTGTTCCATATCAAACAAGAAATTCTCGACTTCTTTTGCATCACATGCCCCTCCGTAGGTACACGATTCCGAAATTCTGAGCCCAAGAACATGCTCTCGTGCAGGGGCTTACCCATTGCCAACTGTACGTTTAAGAACTAGTAATTGAGCTCTCAACGCTTCTAAATCATCCGCAGATCAGGCAGGATAGCAATAGTTTCAGTTATTGCTGTGCAAGCCCTTCGACTTTCATCCAGCTGATGTGTAATTCACGAATTTCCATCTCTGCCATCTTGAATTTTTCCCCAAGGCTATCCGCGGTATAACACAACCTAGTAGTTGTCATCTCAAGAGCATTCACGCGCTGTTTCGTATTCCTCTTTTGAGGATCAACCACCTCCATGGTGTTTGATTCAATTGGATCCATAGCTTTCTTATCGAGGATCTTGAGCCGCAACTTTGATACCAACTTTCACGGGGTGCCTTTTTTCTTGTCACAAAAATGGACACCCTGCAACAGTAGTCTGCTCCGCTTGACTACCTTCCGCCTTCTCTCGGTCCTTCGGGATGAAAGAAAATTTGATTACAATTTGTGGAAAACTTCCAACATGAAATTGAAATGCATTGAATGTAAAGTGATCATACAATTTCTACTCTAATAAGATCATTTAAAAGCTTTAGAAATTTAATTGAATTATTATAAATAAATTATTTCGACTATGAAATTTTCTTTATGAGTTGTTTAGGATTTTATAAATTCCTTAACTTATGATATCAATTAAGTTTAATTGATGTTATTCAATGTTATCTATTTTGCTGCATTTATTTCTTAAATGAAAATTAATGCTCAACCTCTATAGTTTAGACTTTATGATGATGTCACAATACTCATGGGCGGACCCGAGGGGTCTTGGGGGCACGTTTCCCCCAACTTTTGAGTCTGTGTGTATATATATATATATATATATATATATATATATATATATATATATATATATATATATATATGTATGTATTTACGGGCGAAACATTGCATGCTTAATACCGTTTCGAGGTGTTCGCGATCTAGTTTTCTATGTCGTTAATGATGTACGAAACGATTAATCGTAGCAAATTCTACGACTTGTCAAAGTAAGCCGTTCAAAATTAATATTTCGAAAATTTGGATAATATGCTAACTTTAAAAATTCTTCGACGATCGTACGCTAATCGAATCTACAAATTGCTTATGTCATCTCAACGTTTATTTCGAGAACTACATTATAGGCATGTCAAATAATCCAAATAGATATCGAAAATAGTTAAAAATGCGTTAGACGTGAGTTTTAAAGAAAGACGTTTAACTCGCATTTTCTTTAAAAAAATGCAATTATTTCGTTAACATTTATTATTTTTGCAATACAAATTTCTCAATGAAATTTTTATCATTTTATTAGAAAATTTTATATGGAATATGACATAAATTTTTTCGAAATTTTACATTCGAAATTTCATATCCTGTGTAAATTTTCGAATGCGAAATTACTTGATGTATGATTTTTTTGGGCGTAAATTTTCAATTGTAAAATTTCTCTCAATTTCTTTGCAAGTTTGATTGTGCCCCCCAACTTTTAATTTCTACGACCGCCCCCGACAATACTTGAACAAAAAGGGCTTCTTCCCGAAGAGAACACTCCACCAAAGTTGACTTTGATGTGTATTTTTAATAGACTAATCACGTGTTTCCCTGCCTAACAAGTACAAACATTTAAAATTGATAAGCATAAAAGATGTTTGAAAAAATGTGAAAAACAGGTAAGATTCTACGGTAAAGGAGAAATTTGCTATTACCATGTGCAAAATATATATTAAGAAAGTGAAATTTCAAATGTCAACTACAGCTACCATACTATTTCTTTCTTGTATAAAAGGATCAGTCCCTCCCATTGTAATGCATACTTGCTTATAACAATCCTATACTCTTCCACTCATCCTCCAATAAATTTCCAATTTTCACTTATTTTACAAGATGAAGGTCCAGAGAGAAAAGATTTGCACTACTAATGGCAGCAAGGGATTCAGATTACGTGAAGAAAGTGTATGGTGGATATTTGAATGTATTTGTTGAAGCATTAGCAGGTGAAGGAGAGAAATGGGACTTGTTTCGTGTAGTCGAGGGAGAATTTCCTGACATGGATAATCTTCAAAACTATGAAGGATTTGTGATCAGTGGAAGCCCTTATGATGCTCATGGGGATGAATATTGGATTCTTGAACTTTGCTTTCTTTTACGAACATTATTTACCATGCAAAAGAAAGTTCTTGGGATTTGTTTCGGCCATCAGGTATACAGATATATATATATTTGATGAAAATAGAATACATATATAAAATGATACTTAAATTATGAAGGATAAATTGCTTATTTTGTTTCACTTTTCACTTATAATTATGGTTCATTTTTCAAGGTTTTGTGTAGAGCTTCGGGAGGAAAAGTTGGGAAAGCATATAGTGGTTGGGATATTGGAATAAGAAAGGTTAGGTTTACTGAGGATTTCTCAATTAATGGCTCTTTTGATTTGGCAGAAATCCCTCCCACTCTTTCAATCATTGAGTGCCATCAAGATGAGGTATATATCTATTCTTTTTTTTAACACTGCTCACATGTTTTTTGCATGAGTTTGCCTGCGTAATTTTTTTTTCATAAATTTGTCCAAGAAATATAACAGGTTGTGAAAATAATTGACAGGTCTGTGAACTGCCTGTGGGAACACAAGTTCTTGCATATTCTGATAAAACAGGAGTAGAAATGTTCACATTTGGAGATAACATTCTAGGAATTCAGGGACATCCTGAATACACAAAAGACATCCTTGACAATCTCATTGATCGTCTTGTGTGGAATAACTCCATTGAGGTACACGAACCATATATATTAAATTCTAGTAACTGGTTTTAAAATCCCTAGGCTGCTTTTTTTTTTTTACTGCTACATGTATATTCATTTTGTACATTAAGTTTGACATTTATGATGTGTCAAAATCATGACCTTTGAATAACACTTATTCAAATCAATGCTTATGATTTTAACACATCAAAGGATGTCAAACTATTGTACAAATAAAATGTACAACTAGTTTAATTCATTTTTTTTCGTAACCTGCAGCACTAAACCCTTGGTTGACAGCTAGAGCAAAATTTTCTTACATCTTACGACGCGAGTCTTCTATTATTTAGAACTCCAACTATGCTTAAAAGAAGAAGATTGTAGTAAGCCGACACCTAACATTAAACTTTGTTACTTCTCCAGATCTTTTTTTTTTTCCATTCATTGCCGATCAGAAGGAGGGGTTACCCAAAGTTGACAGTCAACGTCAAATTTTGCCACATTTTATGACATGATTCCATTATTATATTCGTATGAGCAAAGAAAACTGATAATTATTCAGCCCAAAACAACTTTATTCAAAATTGATGGAGCCAACGTGAAGGAAGCTCTTGCAGTATATATAGAAGCAAGAGCAACCTATTGTCCAATAGTTGGCTGACAACTCAGCAAGAGGAAAACAGTGCAAACAGAAAAGAGAGAGAAAATAACAAAAACGTAAAAGACAAAAATTGATAAAACGTGAAAGCAAAGAAACACGACTATAGGCTATCAGCTGTAAGATGACATTCTTTCAGCTGAATGGTGATGATGATTCCTTCATCCCCCCCTCAAGTTGGCAGTGGTGTAGATCATCAACACCCAACTTGGAGAGAAGAAGAGCAAACTGAGGAAAAGCCAAGGGCTTGGTAAACAGATCAGCAAACTGGAGATGAGAAGGAACAAATTTTGGTAAGATGAAGCCACACTTAAATTGGTTTCGCACAACATGGCAATCAATGTCCAGATGTTTGGTCCGTTCGTGAAAAAGGGGATTAGCTGTAATGTGTAAAGCTGCCCTGTTGTCACACCATAATGGAATGGGAGTGAGAAAAGGAATGCGAAGCTCGTTGAGGATGTAGGAAATCCAAAGCAATTCACAGACAGTACTCCCCAAACTGCGATACTCAGCCTCAGCTGAAGAGCGGGAGACGGTGGTTTGTTTTTTTGTCTTCCAAGAAATTAAAGAGGGGCCCAAAAATATGCAATAGCCTGTGAGGGATTTACGTGTATCAAGACACGAGCCCCAATCTGCATCAGAGTAAGCTTCCAAGGTGAAGGAATTATGAACTGGAAAAAAAAGACCTTTAGAGGGACAGCCTTTGAGATAACGGAGAAGGTGCAGAGCAGTATCCCAATGCATCTGACATGGAGCATTAACAAATTGGCTTAACTGCTGAACACCATAAGTAATGTCAGGCCTGGTTAAGTTTAAGTAAAGAAGGCGTCCAACTAATCTTCTGTATTTCTCTGGATCAGGAAGCAGAGAACCTGCCTGTGCTATTAATTTGGTGCCCTTTGGTATAGGGACTTGGACTGGTTTGGCACCAATGAGTCCTGCATCCTTTATGAGATCCACTATATATTTCCTCTGATTAATATACATGCCTTCTGCACTCCTGGCAATTTCAATGCCCAAGAAATACCTCGCGTAGCCTAGATCTTTGATAGTAAATGCTTGGTTCAAGAAGTTTTTGGTGGCAATGATATCTTCTTCGCGTGAGCCTGTGATGAGAACATCATCAACATAAACCAGAAGAAAAATAACATTCTGGGAAACATGCTTAGTAAATAAACAATGATCATGGGCTGATTGTTGAAAACCAAAATTCTGAAGCTGTTTACAGAATTCTGTGTTCCATTGACGGGAAGCCTGTTTTAACCCATATAGATTGCGTTTTAGCTTGCAAACTTGTCCTGGCAAAGCTTTACTGTAACCCTCAGGTGGCTTCATATAGACCTCCTCATTCAAGAAGCCATGAAGAAAAGCATTATTAATATCCAATTGGTGAAGAGGCCATCCTCTTCTAGCAACAATTGCTAATAATATTCGAACAGTGACAAGCTTAGCTACAGGGGAAAAACTATCAAAATAATCGATACCCTGTGTTTGATGATACCCCTTTGCAACAAGCCGAGCCTTGTATCTATCCACTGTCCCATCAGGAAGAAATTTAATTCTGTAAACCCACCGTGAACCAATGGCCTTCTTGTTAGGTGGTAGAGTTGTTAACTCCCAAGTCTGATTTAATTCCAGAGCATCAAGTTCGTGCTGCATAGCCTGAGTCCATTTCTCATCTTTGCAAGCCTGAAGATATGAATCAGGTTCCTGGACAATCGACACATTTGCTAGAAAAACACTATAGGAATGTGTAAGTTTTGGAGAAATAATAAAGGGAAAAGTGTGTGGGGTATATCCAGTAGGAGATGAATGGATCCCTTTGCAGCAGGAAGTAGTATCAGCAATTGGCAGATCTGGCCTGACAGTCACATTCGTGATGTAGTCTTGTAACCAGGATGGTTGGGTCTTAGTTCTAGTACTGTGTCGAAGAGCAGTAACATCTGAGTCAAGGTAAGGTGAAGATTCAACAGAAAGGTCAGTAGAGGGATCATATGAGGATTGAGTTTCAGAAAAAGGAACCTGGATAAGGGGAATGGAGTTAGAATTGATATCAGGAGGAAAAGTAGTATGTTGCTGTGTATCTGGGATATCATTGTTTGGAGGTAAGACATGTATTGGAGAAGGAATATCAACCTTATGTAAACTAGGCATATCCAGATCATCATCAGAATGAAGAAATAGGGGCAAAGTAGGGTGAGATTCATCTGATTGATGTTGGAAGGGGAAAACAGATTCAAAAAATTCAATGTCTCTAGAAACATGTATTTGTTTAGTATGGATATCAAATACCTTAAAACCTTTTTGACCGGGATTATAACCAAGAAAAATGCACTTATGAGATCTAGAATCAAATTTAGTTTTGTGAGGTTTGGTATTTGCAATATAACACAAGGATCCAAAGGTTTTTAATAAAGAGTAATCTGGCTTGTATCCAAATAACTTTTCATAAGGAGTCTTCCAATTGAGAACCTGAGTAGGTAATCTGTTAATGATGAATGTGGCCATTAACAGTGAGTATGTCCAGAATTTTTTTGGTAAACAAGCTTGAAACATTAAGGCTCGAGCAATTTGGAGTAAATGCTTGTGTTTTCGTTCAACCACCCCGTTTTGTTGGGGTGTATAGACGCAGGTTCTGTGGTGAATAATCCCAAACATTTGAAAAATATTTTGACATTCATGACTAAGGAATTCAGTCTCATTATCAGTTCGTATGCATTTAACCTTTTTGTTGAACTGTGTTTCAACCATACGAAAGAAATTGTCAAGGGTTTTGGCAACTTGTGTCTTATGCACAAGCAAAAAAATCCAAGTGGACCGACTGAAATCATCAACAATTGTGAGCATATAAGGTGTGGCTGTGAGTGAAAATTGTTTATAGGGACCCCAAAGATCAACATGTATAAGATCAAAAATAGCTTGTGTGCGGATTGAGCTGATAGGAAAGGGACTCCTTTGCTGTTTAGCTTTATGACACACTTCACAGTGTTTAAGGAAATCTGGCTTGGTTGGAAGATGTTTAAGGAAATCTAAGTACTGCATAACATTATAAGATACATGCCCAAGTCTATAATGCCAATCAAGAATTTGATCAGTAGATGAAGAATCAGAAGCTTTATTGATATCAAATATCTGATTACAAGAGGTAGCAAACTTAGGAAATTTTGACTGTATTATCAATTTTTCTCTACCTCTATCTTCTTTTGAAATGAAACTAAATTCATCTAACAAATATAGCTTCCCTACAAGCTTGCCAACTGCTAACACTCCTTTATTCTGCAGGTCCTGTAGGAGACAAAAATCAGGATAAAAGGTAAGTTTCAGGCTGGCGGTTTGGGTGATTTTAGGTACTGACAGAAGATTGAACTTGAAGCTAGGGACATATAAGGTGTCTGTTAAGATTAATTTGGGATTTAATTCAACATTTCCAATATGATTTACAGCTCTATTTGTTCCATCTGGTAAGCAGACAAGAGTGGATTGAGTAGTAGGAGTCAGTTTTGTCATTAAGTTCAAATCAGTGCAAATGTGGTTACTAGCTCCTGTGTCGATAATCCATGTTCCTGGCTTCATGTGATCAAGCACAGCTAAAAAAGAGTAATAGGAACTCATACCTGCATACTCCTTGATATGTGCGAAATTCACCTTACTTTCAACTTCCATCAGCTTCCTTCCTTTCAAGACTTTTAACACTTCTTGTGTCACTAAATTAGCCAATTCTGTGGATGTTGTCTGATCTACTTTTCTGTTCTGATTATTCTGATCTCCATCAAAATCCAAAGGTGTGTCAACCATATTTGCCGCAAAACGACCATCTCCAGAGCCTCTAGTCCTCTGCTCTTTTGGTAATTTATACCAATCTGGATAACCTATTAGCTTGAAACAAGCATCCCTTGTATGACCTTTCATATTGCAGTTCTCACAGTAATGTAAATCCTTTTCGTTTCCAAACCTTCTATTATTTCCCTTGCTTGCATTATATCTCATAATGTTTCTGTTAACAACTCCTCTACCTCCATTATCCCTTCTGTAATCCATGGATTTAACAAACATTGCCGCATTATCATTTGAATCAGGGTAAATGTTATGAACCTTTCTCTGTTTTTCTACTCTCAACACCATTGAGTAAGCTTTATTAACAGATGGAAGTGGATCCATTACCAGCACTTGATTTCTTATATGATCAAAAGTCTCATTCAATCCCATTAGAAATTGCATCAATTGATTGAAAGCGGTCAGATCTGAGATTTCCTTAGAGGCTGAGCAAGTGCAGATAGGTATAGGCATTAAACATGTTAACTCATCCCAGAGCTTCTTTAGTTTTGTGTAGTACTTTTCAACAGTTAAAATTCCTTGCGAAATGCTACTGATTTCCCTTTGTAATTGATATAGCATTGGTCCATTACATTCGCCATATCTCTCTTTCAATTCAGACCATAAATCTTTTGCTGATTTTGTATAGATAAAAGCTTCAACAATATCTTTGGCAATGGAGTTCAATAACCAAGATCTAACCATACAGTCAACACGGATCCATTGCTCAATTCTAGACGTATTTTCTGTAGGTTTATCACACTTTCCATCAATGAAACCCAACTTCATTTTGGCTCCTAACGCTATGATGATAGACCTGCTCCAGCTAAGATAATTTCTACCCGTTAAAACTGAGGTAACAAGAACCATACCAGGATGATCTGAGTTTTGAAGATCTAATGGATCTCTATTTGAATATTCCTTTCCAGCTGCTTCATCTTCGGTTTCTGACCCAGATGAATTTTGTGCCATATTTCACTCAGTAAATCAATTTGTTTTTGAATCAAAATTTTGAATTCTCAACCATGCTCTGATACCATGAGCAAAGAAAACTGATAATTATTCAGCCCAAAACAACTTTATTCAAAATTGATGGAGCTAACGTGAAGGAAGCTCTTGCAGTATATATAGAAGCAAGAGCAACCTATTGTCCAATAGTTGGCTGACAACTCAGCAAGAGGAAAACAGTGCAAACAGAAAAGAGAGAGAAAATAACAAAAACGTAAAAGACAAAAATTGATAAAACGTGAAAGCAAAGAAACACGACTATAGGCTATCAGCTGTAAGATGACATTCTTTCAGCTGAATGGTGATGATGATTCCTTCAGTATCCAATTTATTTATACGTATCTCGTTCATTACAGGCACGTGCAATGCAATAGTCAATTTAACTGCAACAATTGTCTTTCTTTTACACTGTAAACTCATTTTTGCTATATTTTTTGACCAATTGCGGAAGGGTTTTGCAGAAGTAGCCAAGTTGAAGTTAAGGAAAGCTGAAGTAGATAGGAAATACTGGGAAAGGATTTGTAAGAGCTTTCTCAAAGGCAGATGGATTACTCAGTCACAGACATACTTTAGATGACTTTGCTTCGTTATTCACTGTGTATGCCTTTGTCTAAACTACCAAAGTTTTAGCCTTCAATCACTGTACATTTGTCTATTTTGATAAGTGAAAACTGATGTCCGGGGCAGTAAATCATTAACTTGTTTAATAAGGTGTGTTAGTATAGGTAGAATAGTTAAAAGGTCAATAGATCACAATTACTTGAATTACATTTCGTCAACATAAAGAAAGCTAAACCAACAATACTAGGAGCGATACTGTTTCTATTTCCAGCCACAGAATTTTTGATGGCGGGTAGAATAATGATTATTCCGCAGGCTAGTTCTACCAGCAAATTCATAGGGAAGAACACGAGATTAATGCCGAAAACATAGAATGTATTTGAAGTTTGAAGAATTTTATTATATCACGCAATGATCAAAATAAGTCCACAAGTCGGATTTTATAGCAAAAATCCAAATTTTACAAAAAATTGCAAAATTCCAAAAATCACGCCAGACAAAAATACGGAATAAAATAAGTAGTCTGCGAAAAATCTAGCCCAAATCGGGTTAAAAATCATATCCTAACATACAATCAAAATATTACAAAAAATAGTAAAATTTAACTAAAAATAACAATTCGTAAGGGAAAACAGTGAAATTTGAGGTTGAAAATGGCACACACGAAGCAAAGCTCGATGTCCACGACATGCAAACCGAAACAAGCTTTCCGGATTGTGGTCATAATCGCTATTCTGATTACCATAGCCAAAGTTATGGCCAAATTACCGAAACAAGACTCAATTACCAAAGTTACGCGATCACTTGCTATCCTTGCTCCGATCTCCCAAACTCGTGATACTTAGAACCATTAACGTATTATCTGACAATTCAGCATCTGACTCTAACCCAGTATCCCCTTTTAGTCGAGCTACTATAGGACCTTAGGCATCAAACGCATTTGAACCTTAGTGCTATGTTTAAAACTAACTAGCAAACATGCTCATTGTTTTATGTCAAGTCAATTATATGTTGCTACTACAATCACATCACCGATTCTTTAACATAAAAGGAAATATTGCATGAGAAGATTGGAATCATACTCTTAGAAGTCCACATGGCAAGGAATAAGACTTACCCTACAAATATTTTTAAACATGTAGGAAATTTATGCATGCGACATTCAACAATGTTAGGTAAGAAAGCAACATACTACTAAAGCCCTCTTGAAAGCCAATAAGAAAAAATAAAATAAAACAAAATAAAAGATTTTGTTTGTAATTTCTCTTTCATCTTCATAACAAATTTTCTTGCATCCCTCTAAAAAAAACTGCAGTACCATTATGTACTTGCATAAGCCAAAAGCACAAGTCTAATAAGTGTAATGTTAAAGCACAATCATTTGTATCCTCCAAAATTCATGTCTAGACAAGACTGTCACCATACTTGGTGAGAATTATATACAGAGTTAAATGAAAGAAATAATTACAGGGAAAACCTGAGATGCCTATGACAACCATAAGAATACAATTAATATAATAATTCTATATAGCCCATCCCAAATTTACTGGGAATAAGGCTTTGTTTATAGTTTGTTTGTTGTAATACAAAAATTCAATTATTATCTATTTTCCTTTTCTATAAAGCATAAAATGACAACAGTATGCAACATTAAATATATTGAAAATATTGCTTAATTACTATCTCTCATTGTTCTCATAAACGAGGTGCGACAATCTTTGGCATTTTGCACCCCATGAGAAGTTCAAACAGGAATATGTGGAAGGATAAATAAAATGTGTGTAGAAGTTGCTATATTGTATGTTGAAATTTGCATTCGATAAACATGTAAAGAAGACGAAAAATATTCTATCAAGTTGTCCTAAGGACAGCTTCCCACTTCTCAGGATAGACCAACTTGTGGATTCAACTCCCGGACATGAACTTCTTAGCTTCATGGATGCATATTCTGGATACAATCAGATCCCTATGTTCTCAGTAGATGAGGAGCATACATCCTTCATCACAGACAAAGGGTCTTTATTATTACAAGGTCATGCCCTTCATGGAAAAACGCCGGAGCTACCTACCAAAGACTTGTCAATAAAATGTTCGCTCACCTTATTGAGAAAACTATGGAGGTTTACGTGGACAACATGCTGGTGAAAAGCTTAAAAGAAGAAGACCATGTTAAAAACCTCAATAAAGCATTCCAAATTTTGAGAAGATACCGGATGAAGCTCAATCCTTTAAAATGTGTCTTTGGAGTTTCTTCAAGAAAGTTTTTGGGCTACAACGTCAACCAAAGAGGCATTGAAGCAAACCCTGAAAAGGTCAAAACATTGAATGAAATGTGGTCACCTCAAAAACCAAAAGAGGTGCAAAGCCTCATTTGACGAGTAGCAACCTTGAGTCGCTTCGTCTCCAAGGCAACAGACAAGTGCCTACCTTTCTTTAAAATATTCAAAGGAGGAAATAAGTTTCAATGGATAGAAGAATGTGAAGTAGCCTTACAAAGGCTGAAGAAGCACTTGGGATAGGCTCCCCTCCTCTCCAAAACTAAGGATCATGAGCCATTACAGTAGTACTTAGAAGTGACTTCCGAGGCTATCAATTTGGTTTTCATAAGAGAAGAGAACGATCACCAACTACCTGTTTACTACGTCAGTAAAGAACTCTTGGCAGCAGAGACTCGCTATCCAAACATGGAGAAGCTAGCTCCTTCTTTGGTGACAACATCAAGAAAGTTAAGACCATATTTGATGAGAACCGCGTAGCAACGAACACTACATAACCCACAACAAGATTGAAGATCCCAAGAAAGCCCAAAGAATTTTCCGATTTTAAGTTTGAACCAAGAATTAATGAACCAAACAACCAAACAAAAAGGAAGTTTGAATGACCTTCTGATTATACAACACGTGATCCGCACTCAGTGTTAAACGTCACAAGAATCGTCTTGATAAGTTCAGAATGTTCTAAGAAGAATAATATTTGAAAAGCACAATAACCTATCGAATATATCTCAATAGTAAATTTGTTAAAATATTCATACATTGAATAATAAAGTCTTATTTATACTAATTGCTAGAAAACCTAGTAAAAACGTAATTAGGTTACAAAATATTGTAAAATTGGAAGGAAAATAGAATTCTAGTCTAACAAGGAAATTCGCGAAAAAATTAAAGTTCTCGCCAAATTGTTCTCGGCATATTTCTGTGCAATTGCAAGCTTAAAAGTACCATGCACCCATGTAATGTACTCATGGTCAAAAATTTGACAACCTTGTGTAGAATTTCATGCCATTTTCAGAATGTACTCACGGTAAAAAATCTGACAATTGAGCTGAAAGTTATGTCCATTTTCATCCATGCTATTCGTTTGCTGCTTGAATCGAGTTGATCCATTTGGTTTCTTTGATCCATTTGGTTTCATCTTCCGAACCCAACATGAAACTTGTTCCTTGACTTGTTAACTTTGAAACTTCGTCCACCATAGCTTGAGCAAGCAATCTCGTTACCTCTTTTACCCACTTTGCCCTCGAATGTGTCATCGGGCCTCCTTCGGTAATCAACGGATCTCGTCCAGGGCTTGTCCTCGTCGGGTTCAACTTCTGGATCATATCATCCCCTCCCTCTTCAAAAGGATTCATCCTCGTATCTGTACGTATATCGAAAAGAGAGAGATCAGACACATTAAATGTTGTTGAAACATTATACTCACCTGCTGGAAGATCTAATTTGTAAGCATTGTCATTGACTTTCTCCAATACTTGAAATAGACCATCCTCTCGTGGTTGCAACTTTGATTTCCTTTATTGTAGAAAGCGTTCCTTTCTGAAATGTACCAAAACCCAATCTCCGGTTCAAATGTCACACTTTTCAGACCCTTGTTTGCTTACAACGCGAAATATTTGTTTTTACTTTCAATTTGCGCCATTACCTTTTCATGGAGAGACATAACCAATTCAGCTTTTTTTTTACCATCTAAGCTACATCGTTCATTTATAGGCAAATTTATTAAATCTAAAGGTGTTAGTGGATTAAAACCATAAACAATTTTAGATAGCGAAAATGTAGTAGAATGCGTGACCATATTGTATGCAAACTCTATGAATGGTAAACACTCTTCCCAACTCTTCAAGTTCTTATTGACTATAGTGCGTAATAATTGCGTCATGGTCCTATTCACTACTTCAGTCTGACCATCGATTTGTGGATGACAAGTTGTTGAAAACATAAGCTTAGTGCCTAACTTACCTCACAAAACTCTCCAAAAATGACTCAAGAATTTCACATCCTGATCAGATACTATGCTCTTAGGTACCCCATGTAAACGCACTATTTCCTTAAAGAATAAATCAGCAATGTTAGTGGCATCATCGGTCTTATGACATGCTATGAAATGTGTCATCTTACTGAATCTATCTACCACCACAAATACTGAATCTCGTCTCTTCTTAGTCCTAGATAAACCCAAAACAAAATCTATTGAAATATCAACCCATGATTCACTAGGCATAGGTAACGGTGTGTATGAACCTTGAGGTAAAACCTTAGATTTAGCCTACTTACGAGTTATGCATCGACTACAAAATCTTTCTGCATCACTTTTCATCTTAGGCCAATAAAAATGCTCCCCACCAACATTTCTAAAGGCTTTTTAACCCCAAAGTGTCCCATCAATCTACCACTATGTGCTTCTCTCACTAAAACTTCTCGCATTGAACAATTAGGAACATACAATCTATTTTCCCAAATAATTATCCATCCTGCTTAAAGAACTTATCTACAGCCTTCTTATTACATGATGCATAAATTTCAGAAAAATCCAAATAACTAACATACATGTCTTTAATATGCTTAAAAACAAGTAACTTAGAACTAAGAGAAGTTAGTAACACATACATTCGAGACAATGCATCCGACATCACATTTTCCTTACATTGCTTGTACCGGATGACATAAGGAAATGTCTCTACAAACTCCATCCACCTCGCATGCCTTTTTTTCAGCTTGCATTGACCTCACAAATGCTTCAATGATTCATGATTCGTATGTATCACAAACTCCTTAGGCCACAGGTAGTGCTGCCATATCTCCAAGGCTCGAACAAGTGAATATAACTCATTATCATAAGTGGGATAATTAAGTGTTGGTCCACTCAACTTTTCACTGAAGTACGCAATTTAGCTTCTATCCTGCATCAAAATAGCACCAATACCTATTCCCGATGCATCACATTCAATCTCAAAAATTTTATCAAAATTAGGAAGTGCTAAAATTGGTGTCTTACCTCTCACCTTCCATCGGTCTGCAAAGGATTGTTCTAGTGTCAACTCAGCCAAGTTTGATATGTACTCCTTATCAATAGCCAAACTGTATACCGTACTACTCACAAAACACCGAGTTTGAAAAATAAATCCCCAATCATCATACATCATTTACGTAGGCGTAATCTAGAAGACTCAAGAAAAGAATTGGATAATTGGATAAGTGATATTTAAATTCAAGAAAATGGTTCTTGAATTTTTGGATTGGAATTAATATAAACAGATTTTAGATAGATAATATGATAGTATCAACTTCCCAAATAAATCAAGTAAAAAAAATTATTTTGAATAGTGACCACTGAACATTACCAGTGAACAGTTTTTTATTTTGTAAACTCGAAAATTGACTATGGTATCAACGAAACAAACGAAAGTTGATTTGGATGCTAGATTAACTCCAAAAACAACTTTGACTCCTTTTTTTTGGAATTTTTTAGATTAAAGACTCAAAATTTACTACGGACACGAAGAACAAAAACAAAAGATTCAAAAAAACAAAAACAATAGAACCTGAATCTGGAGCCCAAACTCTTATACCAAGATTGAAGATCCCAAGAATGACCAAAGAATAATCCCGATTTTGAGTTTGAACCAAGAATTAATGAACCAAGCAACCAAACAAAAACAAAGTTTGAATGACCTCTTGATTACACAACACATGATCCGCACTCGGTATTGAATGCCCCAAGAATCCTCTTGATAAGTTCAGAATGTTCTAAGAAGAACAATGTTTGAAAAGCACAATAGCCTCTCGAATATATCTCAATAGTAAATTTGTCAAAAGGTTCATACATTGAGTAATGAAGTCCTTTTCATACTAATGGCCAGAAAACCTAGTGAAAACATAATTAGGTTACAAAATATTGTAAAATTGGAAAGAAAATAGAATTCTAGTCTAATAAGGAAATTCGCAAAAAAATTAAAGTTCTTGCCAAATTGTTCTCGGCATGTTATTGTAAAATCGCAAGCCCAAAAGTACCATGTGCCCATGAAACCCTGTGTAGAATTTCATGCAATTTCTAGAATATAATCATGGACGAAAATTCAACAACCGAGCTGAAAGTTATACCCGTTTTCATCCACGCTGCTCGTTTGCTGCTTGAATCGAGTTGATCCATTTGGTTTCTTCTTCCGAACCCAATATGAAATTTGTTCCTTGATTTGTTAACTTTGAAACTTCGTCCACTATATCTTGAGCAAGCAATCTCATTGCCTCTTTCACCCGATTTGCCCTCGAACGTGTCATCGAGCTTCCTTTGGTAATCAACGGATCCCGTCCCGGGTTTGTCCTCGTCAGGCTCAACGCTTAGATCATATCAATACTTCCAAACTCATAGTATACATGTGTTGACAAACTTCTCCCTCAAGCAAGTGTTGAGAAGCCCGATACTTCATGGACGTTACTTGAGTGAGTTGTGGAACTCGGTGATTTTCATATTGTCTTTGAGCCAACGGCTGCCATCAAGGGTCAAACCTTAGCAGATTTTGTGACAGAATTTAATCCTGTTCTAGAAATGGAAGAAGAGATGGAACCTGCTAAACCTCCAACTTGGAGCCTTTCAGTTGACGGATCCTCAGGAGAGACAGGGTCAGAGTAGAGGTGTCAATCAGGGTGGGCCGGGCCCGGTTGGCCATCCAACATATGAGCCCGGTAATGGCTCTCGTGAAAAAAACCCGTCCGCTACGGGTTCCGGGCCTGTTCCGGGTCGACCCACAAATTTTGGACTACAACCCATGCCCGCCCGCTGACATTCCGGGTCAAGCCCGTACCAGTCGCGGGTCGCAGGTTGTTCCAAGATTTTTTTATTTTGATAGCAATTTTATTTTATTTTTTGTTAAATGTAAACTAAGAATTGAACAAAATGATAAATTCATATTTATACCAAGAAATGTTTACATAGAATTCAAATTTAATAATTGAAATTTAACAACTAAAAGCATTTCTAATTACGTGAAGGTATATATTTATAGCAAAGTACATCCCAACTAGGTTGGCACTTACTTTTAATATAATTTATAATTTAAGTACATCACAACTAGCTTGTCACCTACTTAAATCTTAACTATTTACTATAATTTAGTTGTTGAAAAATTATATATTTATTTCTCAATCAATCTTCATGAACTGTAAGGGGTCGTTCTCTTTGTGTTTCAGTTTTGTGTTTTGTGTTTTGAATTCATTTTGTATTTTGTGTTTTGAGTGTCTGTTTTGAAATTTCTGAAAATGCGTTCTTTTTGTCATTTTGAAAAACTGTTTTGAGAAATATGAAAATGGAAAACGCGTTTACTTTGAAATTTTGAGAATATTTTTTTAATAATATTTTATTCAAGAAATATGATTATTCAATAAATTTTAATAGTTTAATATTAATATAATATTAAATAACATATAAAATTTAAAGTTAGTGAATCTTGAAGTATTTGTTTTCAGATATAAAAAACACATTAAATTAAATTTGGCAAATCCTTATTTTTGTCCTTGTACATTACTTGTGACAATAATTAACTAACATCGAATAAAAACCAATGCTTCCTTGCTTTAGTAATGAGCTAAAATAACAATGATCTAACCTAAGTTTTGAAAAATCATTATCTCATATATTTTGGGAGCCATGTTAAGCATGAAATACAGTGAGGCACATGAAGAGAACTTCGTCATGATTGGGTCAAGCACACTACTAACACTATCAACATTATTTTATTCATATTTCTATTTTCTTGTCCATCTTACTCTTTTTTAATCAAAAAAGTAATTTATTGTTAATAAAAAGAATTGCATTGTCAAACACATTGAGCCTATGTTTGATCCCCATTACATCATACGCATGTGTAATTTTCGAATAAAAAGTCTGCCATGTAAATACTAAATACACCCATAAAGTATACCAAAGATAGCAGCTACACATGATGGTCTTAACGTCAAAATACATATAATTCTTAAAGTTCAATCAGTTCTAGTTGCATGAATAAGTACCAATATGGAAAATAGCGAGTGTAGTATTACATGTGACGACAATTTGGTTAACCTCGAAGACATCAGTAACTAGAAAGTCTTAATCAGGCTGTCCTTAATGGAGGTGAAACCAAGATTACACCATCTCCTCTTACAAACAGAAACAGCACTGTACACCTCGTGGTCTGTAACAATAATCCACCTTAATATCAGAAACCATGTAAACCGTATCACAAGAACTATTAACTAACGAAGGAACCAATTACTAGTTCCAAGTTATTAATTCAATCAGATATACTTCAATTTGTGTCCCAAGGAGCATGAGGGGTGGATGAAGTGGTGAATTAGGCATCTGTTTTATCTATAAATTTAACAATATAATTTTTCTTCTACCTTAGCAGAATCACAGTTTCCATCTCTGGCTCTATAGGGATATATACCTCGTGATCATATGTATTTTTTTCTCCGACAGTACTCTAGTCATTAAAGAACAAGGCTCCTACACAAAACGGAACAAGGAAATTCTGAAATTGGCTCCGCACGACAGAAACAGGAAATTTTCAGAACCATAAATGCTCTAGGACTTCTTTTTTCCATCATACATGTTGTTACTATATTCATGATACAAAGGAAAACCCTAATCTATTCTTGTATTCTTCCTGAAAACATTACAGGGAGGAGGTGAGAGAAAAGGACAATTACAAGAAAGGTCTTTAAAGAAATTCCAAGTTCAATCCATTATTTTATCACATTCGTAATTGAGCAAAGAAAAATAAAAAGAAAGGTCTTCAATAACAAATTACATAGGAGTAGTCGTCACAAATACGTCATCAAGCATCAGCAGCTTTCTCCACAGGGGCAGCCTCTTCACTGGCATTTGATTTTGCACGCTTTGACTCGTACTCTTTCACAGCTGCCTTTATTGCATCTTCAGCGAGCATGCTGCAATGCAGTTTCACTGGTGGAAGTGAAAGATGCTTTGCAATTTCCCTACAACATCAATATAATTGAGTAAAACATTTATTGGGCATAGAGGAGCTTTCAAACTAAAAAGAGATTTATGAGCCCTTTAGGAAATTGAGCATTTTAAGCATAGACCGCACCAATCACCAAAAACAAAGACTATAAAATTTTAAAAAGAACACCTAACACTATTATTTAAGTGAATCCGTGGATGTAATATAAATAGAAAAATAAGGGAGAGCAGGAAATAAGAGAATATTTCTCACTATATACAAAATTGGCAATGCTAAGACCACCTAAGGATAAAGGAGCTTGAAAATACAAAACCTCACTTCAATTATTGTCTTTAGGTGTTCAAAACCTCACAGGACACTTTGCAAAATGGGAAAATATAAAGAACAATAAAAGCGATCGAAACTACCAAAAGAAGCTCTGAGTTACTGGACAAGACCCAAAAGGAAATACAAATCTTGGGTGACGTATTAGGTAGAATCAACAAAGGGATCCAACTTACGTATTCTTAATGGATAGGACTTCCTCCATTTGTTTCCCTTTCACCCATTCTGTAATGTCCCAGATTTTATATTCTTAATTTGGTTGGTATAGTCCATTTAAGAAATAAGCTATGGAAGCTTGGCCCATTTAGGTTATGAAAGTACAAGCCATAAGTTATTTATAAGCCCAATACTTTAAGATATTAAGTTTAAGTAAATTTGATTTCAAATATTTAATGAATAACTGGGTTGCCACAATGGTCATCTATATGGTATTTCCTATTGACCACCCAGGTTCGAATCATCATGCAGATGTTTTTATGAAGTATTTTTATAAAATTATTTGTTGGGCTTAAAACTCTTCAAATTCCTAGTTAAAGACTTAATTTAACAAGATTAATGATAATATAACTCTCCATTTAGTTTCCATTAAAAAGGGAGGTTACAAGAAGAGGAAAAGCATTTTTTAACTACACCTTTCCTCAAATTCGAGATTACACTTATTTTCTCTAAAAAAAAATCTTTATGTTAAGTAAAGTTGGAAAGAATAGCAAGGGTGTGAAGTAGAGTGCACGCTTTGATCAAGGAAAAAAAAAGATTTTCAAAAGAATGGGGGAGGAGCATATTTCTAAAAGTTCTGATACCGTCGGGAAGCAACAACAATCATCCAACATTATACTTTCAAAAGCTTTTAACAAAGGTAGGTAGAGGTGCAAGTGTTGGTTTCGTTTTCAAGTTATGATTTTCCATTTAAAAGTATGAATGTAATGGTACCTTCGGGTACGGTGTTACGACACTACTATAGTTGAATGATCATTCTCCGGTTCTATGCGTTATGTTAAATCATAACTCCACAGAAATTGGATTTTGCCGGAAATCCCTCTACGTGCGACGGTATGAATCTATAGTTCGAAATTTTATAATTTGTTAACGAAACACACCAATGACATCTATTGAGTTTCAAACTCATGGGTTAATTCCCTCTCTACAGGTTGATTTGATATGATTTGCTTGGGACGTGGATGATGGTAAAGAATGATGCAACGTGCTATGGAGAGGCCGGTGATTTAATGTTTTCAATTTTACTACGAAAATGTTTACTTTAAATCATTTGTTTCCTATGAAATGTTGTTTATGGAACTACTCTAAACACATTTATTTATGAATAAGTTATGCATTATGGAAATTATCTTACAAGTCGCTGGTTTATATTTTAAAAAAAGATGTTAGCAAAGTAACGTTGCTGTTTTTCTAGAAATTTCGTTTCTGACTTGACTTCAAAAATCCGTAACTTAGTCGTTACTTGGACTTTTTCAATGAAACTAGTGGCGTTTGATAGCCTCATAGGTTAGCTACGAAATAAACTTAGAATCAAGTCAATCCAATGTCGGTAAAATTTTATAGGTCACTTAGAGTAAACTGCACTAGAAAGTGTTGCTGGGTTTCCAGTTTCTGTAGTTGATTTCAAGCAATCATAACTCACTCATTATTTGGAAATTTTAGATAAAATCAGTGGCATTGAATAAACTTACATGTCAGCTACTAAATGAACTTGAAATCATGTCAATCTGATGTTACTAGGATTTTATATGTCATGTTAAGTAAACTGCACGGGTGAGTGTTGCTGTTTTTCAGTTTCTGCTCTTGGCTTCAAAAATTTATATCTCACCCGTTACTTGATGTTTTTGGACAAAAGAAAATGGATATGATAGTCTCAGGGGCTAGCTACTGGATATAGCTAAATTCATGTCAGTTCGATTTGTGTAAAATTTTATATGATATTTTAAGTGAACTGTGCTGGGTTTCCTCCCAACCCGAGTTGCTGTGGGGTTTCGAAAAATATTTTAATGCCCTATCTCTTGCCGACGGAGCCCAATTTTTGGATATGTCATATTATAAAGAGTTTTCTACCTTGTATTAAAGGTTCACAAAGTTTCGAGGTCGATAGTTATGCAAACGTATTTATTTTGTCACTACCCATGTGAGATAGAAAAAAAAATAGCAACATTATTTTTAAAGTTTTGCCTAAAATTTGACGTCAATTGTGGATGCATGCACGGAAGATATTCTAAAGACATTTTTTTGAATTGTTTTGTTTATAGTATTGAATTATTTTCTTTTAACAAATAATGTTGATTTAAATTTCATAAATTAAATGTTTAAGCTTTCCGCTAAGGGTAAGGTTAATTCTATTAAGTCAACGGCTAAAGTATAGTTAATCTAGTGATGTTTCGATCCATGCGGGTCGGGGCGTTACACATTTAGTAGCTGATAATGAAATATGTGTTAGCAAAACTCATTTGCAACCAATAAATGACAAAAAACATCAAATGGCTTAAAAATAAATAAATTTTTGCTGCTTAGTTCACAAAATTCTTGAGTCGCCGCTCTTAAAAGAATATCTATATAGTTGCTTTCCAAATGCTCCATGGCATTGTGCTTGAACAATGTACAAGTGCAGTAAAAGATTTTCTGTGCCAAAAGCTAAAATATAGTGGAACAAATTTGTAAACCAAATGGAAGAAAAACCTAAATCAACTTATCCAAGCAAATGAGAACCAATCAACCAAGATTCTATTTCACGTGCACATTTTCACGATCAGTTAATTTCAAACTTATAATGATCAATGTTAATAAACTAATTGTTACTGGAAACCAAATATCAATTGTTACAGCTAAAACTGCTGATGCCATTCAAAACTTGGCGGACAAAACCAGGAAAGATGAAACAACTCCAATCAATTTTATCAGTTCTATCAAAAGAGTGTTTTGTAGAGCAGCAGTAAATCAATAGAGCTATAAATTTTCACATTTAGAGACCTTCAAGCTCATTAATTAGCCAAAAATTGATAAATCCACCTATGAAAAGAAATTCCTTGAAATTCACCTTAACAAGAACAACTTAGAAGACTGAAATTTCTCCACAAAAACAACCAATTAATGCATCAAAATTCATGACAAACCATACTTTCCTAGTCCCTAGAACAATAAATAGATAACGAACCAACAGAGGAGGAAGCAATTGCAGAACCGCAGCCAAACGTCTTGAAGCAAGCATTAACAATTTTTCCTTTCTCCTTATCGACTCTGATCTGAAGTTTCATGACGTCACCACAAGCTGGGGCTCCCACCAGACCTGTACCAACATTCGGGTCGTTCTTGTCGAAGGACCCGATATTCCTCGGGTTGCTATAGTGATCCACAACCCTCTCATGGTACATTCGCGGTGTACCTGCTCCCTCGATCACCATCCGCGTTGAAGGGAATCGCAGCCCTTGACCCAGAATCATCTTACTTACGTGCCTCAACATTTTGGATAGATTCAAGAATACGAAAGAATATCAAAATCGCCCCCCATATCCACGAACCGAAAGAACAAGAACACATAGATTGTGCGGTGCGAAATCTGACACAAGGAAAATTGAACCGAACAGCTATAACATACCTCAAAAATATAGCCAGCAAAGAACTAGATGGGAAACCTGATTTAGCACGCGAACCCAGAGATTTGGCAGGGGAGCTGGTCGATTTTGAAACGGCGAGAGGAAGATAAGGAAAAGAGGAAGAGAGGGGAAAGAGGAACAGGGCTGGAGCCTGGAGTTGAAAACGAGCGTTTTGGAACAGTGCCGTGTTTTGGGTTTTTTTGGCTTGTTTTGGTCGGAAATTCCCAAAACGTGGAAAACCACGTTTTGCATTTCCTTTGAAATTTTTTTAACCATTTTCAAAAACGCGTTTTCAACGTTTTTGAAAATTGAAAACGGAAAACGGCTTGAAAACGGCAAAGAGAACATGGCCTAAGATTTTTGAAGTTTTCAGAAACATCATCATTAATTTTATCTTGCATCCTTCGATCCGCGAATATCCAATATGAGAGTTTCCAAAATATCTTCTTTAAGTCTAGATCTTCATTCGTCTAATACCCTGTTACCTGCACTAAAAGCAGACTCGGATCCCATTGTTGAGACTGGAACTGTTAGTATATCTCGTGCCATTTTAGATAATACAGGGTATGGCCGCTCATTTACTTTCCACCATCGTAAAATATCTAACTTATCCTCTTCATCTTCAGGTATTAAACTATAATGATCAAATTGATAATATCTTTCTAATTCAATAAATGTGGTATGTGGATTTGCAGTTGAAGTTGAAGTAGTAGATGAAGAACCAAGAACATTACTTTTCTTAGCTATTATGGAGAAAAAAGAAGATTTGCTTTTAGAAGTTTTACTAGAGATTGGAGAAGAAGATATATTTTCATTGTTACCATAGTTAATAAAATAGTTGTTATACATTTCATTAATAAAAATTTCCAATTGTCGATTTGTAATATTTATGTTAAAAGTCAATGTTTCAGAAAGTGATTCTAAACCACAATGAACTCCAAACAACTTAATACGAGGATCCATTACAGCTTCCACTGGAAAAATTAGTGGCATATTTTCATAATATTTTTTAAACTTTTCCTCCATTGAGTAAATAATTTCAAAGAAAATGGATCGTCTCTAAATGATGACAAATGTCCAATAATTTCTACTAATTGTAAAAGTACAAGATTACTAGTTGGATAATAAACTCTAGAACTAACTTTTGTTGCTTTATAGAAATCTTTCAAAAACTTCATAACTTTAAATGTTTTTTCCCAATCTGAATCAGTTATATAAAATTCATTTTGCTTTGAGTTAACAAATGCATTAATAGCATTAGTATAGCCAATACACAATTTTAACATAAAAAAATTTGAATTCCATCTATGAGGAACATTATCAACAAATTTTCTTCTTCTCAATCCAAGATTTTTACAAATTTTTGCAAATTCTTGTTGTCTGAAATCTGAACAAGAAATATAATTAGTAGATTCTCTAATTATACTTATTTGTGGTGTTATTAATTTCAAACTATCTTGCACAACTAAATTATATATATGACAAACACAACGCATGTGAAATAATTTAGAATCATATGGAGGTGTAACCGTTCTAATTAAAAGATCAATGCATGTAGTATTAGCACTTGCATTGTTAAAGGTAACACTAAATAGTTTATTTAACACACCAAATTCATTAAAAACTTGTAATAAATTTTCACACAAATTTACACCGTTATGTGGATATTCAAGTAAACGAAGAGCAATAATTCTCTTATACAATAACCAATTATTATCAATGAAATATGATGTAACACAAGCACAACTATTATGATTTCGTCCAGACCAACAATCAGACATGAAACACATAATTTCATCAAGGAAATTGATAACTTTATTAGTGCGTAACATTATCAGAAAATAAGTAGCTTCGTTGATCTATATGATTTGAAGTACTCCTATCGCACTGCGTAATCGTTGTATTTTGGGAAACGAACGTCGGAAAGTCGTTAGCACTCGTGTAGGGCATTATCATTTCAAGGAGAAATAGAGAACTCTTGCCTCAAACAAATTCATATCCATTCATTTTTCATTTCTACTTTACGTATTCCATTTCGATAAACCAAAATTTTGTCCGATTTAATGTAGTTGAAGGTTGGTTATTAGAATATAATTCATGCGTGTCAATTTTTCCAAACAATCTTAATCCGATAATTTTACATAATTTTAAAATTGATAAATTTATTAGTGCATAACATTGTCGTAATTTGTGCATATGTTTTAGGAATTACTGCAGCAGGGGTACCAAATCTTTCATTTAGTAGCAAATTTTGCCCAAATCTTTTATTTATGTCACCCACGGTACTTGATTACGCCCAAAAAATAACGTGATAATTGCGACACAGCTTCGGGGTTTCGATTCCACATGGAGATAATAAAAATACTTAACGGATCGAAAAGTGAATGTTCTTTTAAAATCTCAAAATTTGTTTGTTCGAATGAAATTAAGATCGAGTTTGAAATATTGAAAGAATGTATTTGTTGGAATCAAGTTAAAATCAAGTTTGAAAGAGTGAAACTTTGGAATTTCCTCAGTTGGATTGGATCATTCAACATCAATGATTCATTTCTTATAAAGCAATTAGAGATGTTCAATGATTCATTTCTTATTCAATTGTAATTCTAACGATTAATCCTCATGTTATAGCATGAACACTTTTGTTTATTAAAATGAGATTCAAAAACAACCATTAAAGCAATAATGAATCACACCACTAAACATAAATAAATGAGATTAAAGCCCAAATGAATACTTCAATCGTGAGATAGAAAAAGCATGATTGATTCTATGAAAAAAATAATAAAATTTAAGTCAAACTCAAAACAACTTTATGAAAAGGAAGTCTTAACCATTGGATTGTTTAAAACATGAAAATCAAAATTAATGAATCAAAATGTGTTGAAATAACCAAATCCATTTGAGTTCCTTCTTATTTTCACCAAGGTTTTTAGCTCTCCATTGAGTTGTTAATCATCTCATTTTGCTTTGCCGCCTTGATTTCTCCTCCAAAATTCTTATTCGTAATTTTCCCTCCATTTTGGATGTTTCTAGGGTTTAAATATGCGCCCTAGATGTTGTTTCCTTAAGTGTTCCAATCGTAGAAGGAAACCAAAAAAATCGCGTCAAAACACCAACTATGCGATCGCGTAGTTAAACTCCTTGCAATCACATAGAAGAGTTGAATGTGGTACTAGAAATCTCTAAAGCATCTCTTGCGACCGCATAGGAATACTTCTATGCAACCGCATAGCTTACTGCATTTCTCAATTGTTACGTTTTGGTCCTCGAACTCCATTTCTCGTTTTGTGACCTCTTTTCCCACTTCTTCTTCTTCCAATACTTAATTCCGTAGCTCAATTTGACCTCGACATCTTTACATCTTCATTTCCTCTTCTAGTTCATCTCTTGGGTATTTGCATCTTGGTCCCTAAATTTTGTTTTTCATTCATTTTGGTAATTTTTCCAATTGTTTCTCCTTATTTCCGATACATTCATCACATTAACCTGCAAAACGTAAATTACATAGAAATAAATTATATTGCAACATATTAATCAACAATTGTCTATGTTTTGGTAGTAAAATAAGTGTGTAAAAATGCACTTATGAGTACTAAACTTTTCAAAAATTCTTACATGGAGTCCGAATGGATGGTTTTCAATAGTTTGACCGTTAGATGATCAGAATAATAAAATTTGACTTATTTAGGGTAACATTGTAAATTTAAAATTTTCACAAAAAACATACTTAAATCAACAATTAAAAAAAACCATACCCGCCCACTCTCATCTCCTTCTTCCCCAACCCCATCACTAAAAAAAACCATCCTTACTCAGGTGTCAATCGCTACTGTCTCAACCTCCAACCCCTGTATTGCCTCAAAACTAGATCAGCACATGTTGACCGTTATGTTTCAGTGATCATACAAATTCCAGCAGCAGCCGTTCACTTATTTGGGAGTCTCCATATTCAAGGGGGTAAGAGGAGCTTCATTTATGATGACCTTATCCAGAAGGTCAGGAACAGGATCTCAGGTTGGGCTTGACGACTTCTTTCATATGGGGGCCGTATTACTTTGCTAAGGTCAGTCCTCTCCTCCATCTCATTACACCTTCTTCAGATCATCCAGTTCCCTAAAACTATCTTGAAGAAACTTGTGAGCATCTTTGCGCGATTCCTATGGGATTCCAAAGAACAGGCGCGTTTACATTGGCGGAGCTGGAAAGATATTTGTCTTCCTACTGATGAAGGTGGTGTAGGCTTCAGGAGATTCCAGGATATGGTGGACACCTTCTCCATGAAGCTTTGGTGGTTGTTCCTTTCTCAGAGATCTCTTTGGGCCCAATTTTGCTGGGACAGGTATTGTACGGGGACACACCCTTTAGTTACAACAGTTCCTTACTCAGCTTCACCTATCTAGAAGAGGTTGAAATTAGTTGGACCTCGGATAGAGCCATACATTGCTTGGCACCTTGGTGTAGGTCAGATTTTCTTTTGGCATGATTTCTGGATGGGTGAGACCACATTGGCATTCCTATTTCCACACCAGCAGCATACATCTACGACGGTGCAGGATTTTTTAATGATTCTGGGTGGAATAATGCTCCATAGTTATTACTGGTTCTCACTTCTCTTATGTGCAGATAGGGGCTATACCTTTATGTGCAAATGCCCCAGATCGAATTGTTTGGTGAAATACATCAGATGGTACCTTCGCTACCAAGTCCGCATGGCAGTTCGTACGTACGGGACGCAAGTATCAGGATTCATACCAATTACTATGGAGTTCCAATTTACCCGTTAATGTCTCATTCTTCTACTGTAGACTATGGCAGGACCTGATTCCAGTAGATGTGGTTATTCAGGGGAGGATTGGACGTCAGTTGGCTTCTTGCTATCAGTGTTGTTCCGTGACTGTGACTATCAATCATATTTTCATTGGCAGTAGCATCTCCAATCAGGTATAGCAGCATTTTGGGGATATTTTTTAGATACCTATGAGTTCAGGAGAGGGAGTCAAACAGAGATTCCAGAGATGGAGATATTCTGGACATTATGTTCGTTGTGGACGCATTCGCATTATCATTCCTCTACTGATATTTTGGTACTTATGGACCGCAAGGAATGATGCAAAGCATATGGGGATTCGCTTGTTGCTAAATGTATCATTTGGAAGGTTTATCACATGATTTCATTTTTTCATATTGGAGGACTGCTTCATATGATGCATTGGCAAGGAGATTTGACACTTGCACCCATATTTGGTATTTTTATGGACCCCCTTCTCCATCTTTCCCTATTCTAGTCTGGTGGCGTACTCCACCAATTGGATCTGTCAAGATCAATACTGATGAATACGTTAAGGATGGTTTTGCGAGTGGGGGAGGCATCATCAGAGACCATGTAGGACACTGTATTAGGGCTTTTTCAGGTTCGTATGGAACATGCTTGATTTTAGATGCAGAGCTCCTGGTTATGCTTGATGGGATTTTACTAGCTCATGGACTTAGGTTTTCAGCGATTTGGGTAGAGCCTGGTTCTACAGTAGCTATTCACTGCATCACTAGAGGATAAAGACCATGGGCTATTCAGGGTATACTCAGATGTATCACAGACATCATATCTTTCGATAGAGACACGATTTCTCACATTTACAGATAAGGAAATAAGGTTGCAGATGCTCTTGCTGCGAAGGGTTGGGATGATCAACGATATCGGATATACGGACTACATGACCTACCTCGACATATTAGGGCATTAGTACAAGCTGACAGACATGGATTGCCCAGTGCTAGATTTTAATTTTGATTTTTATTTTCAATTCGTATTTTTGCCTTAATTTGCATTAGTTCTTATTGTAAATGAAGTAGTACTTCCTCGTTTACTGCTTAAATTTTCATCATTTATTTTCATTGTAAGGGAAATAGTACTTCCTCATTTATTGCTTTCAATTCTTTCATGTAACCAAGGTATTCCTTCGCCACAAGTGATGGCAAATTAATAAAACCTCGGAGGTACGACCCTCCTTTAACTAAAAACAAACAGGGAAATTGAAGTGTTCTGAGTTTTATTTCACTACTTACTAATGTTTTGAGACTATTTGATGTCTAATGAAGAGAACAGAAGATGTTTCCACTACCCAGACGCTCGGAGAGGGCGTGGCGCTGTGAGTCCTCATCCTCATATTGAAGAAGGGTTTCCTCAAGGAACATCTTGATCGAACTCCTCTTCTTCCATGGATGTGCGTTGCTTCTATTGGGGTGATAGTGTTGCCGACACCGGAATAGGTAGTGTTGGGTGTTTTCGAGTATTGACATTGGTTCTCATGGGTTGTGGTGTTGCATGGAGATGGTGAAGAAGGAGATGGTTTGGATGGGTGGGTTGTTTCTGATTTTTTTATATTATTTAATTTATATAAAAAATGTAAATTTATCCATTTACCCTCTAGAAATTAGTCAAACTTTGGTTAGACCATGGACTTTTGGTCAACTAACGGTCAAATTAACGGAATTTATTCATTTGGACTCAAGGTGAGAATTTCTGAAATGTTTGGTACCGTGGGTGCAACAAATGAAAAATTTGGACAAAATCTGCTACTAAATGAATTATTTGGTACCTTTGACTGCAATTTTTCCTATGTTTTATTCTTTAGATAGCGCTGAAATTTGATAAGCATTTCGGTGGTGCTAGAACATGGAATCGACCAAGAACATAATTGTGTATTGGGATATGATTACCCCCAAAGAATAACGCGGTAGTTGTAGCACAGTTTTGGGGTGTCGTATCCACAGGGAGATGGAAGAATATTTAAAGGATCAAAAAGGTTGAATTGTTCTCTCAAATGTATAATAAAATTCAATCTTGAAACGTGAAATTAAAATCAATAATTCGAAGCGGTAAAGCATCGGAATTCCCTCAATTGGATTGGATCAATCATATCAATTATTCATTTTTATAACACAATTAGACACTTTCATCCCGACACTCTAATCGGAAGATATATCGTGAAAATCAATTTAATTTACAAATGTAATCCTAGAATTTAGACTTAAGACATATTCGCACAATTTTATTGAAACAAGATCAAAGATCGACCATATACATCAAGCATAAGACAGTAATCAATCCGCCAATAAAGTGAAATTGAGATTAAAATTCAACAACTAGTTTAATCAACAATATAAGAAGCATGACTGGATCTATGAAAGATATAATAATTGTTAAACCAATCTTAACAATAAATAATTGAAATTGAAACTCAATAAATAGTTTGATTGAACAATGGAAAAAGTATGACTGAATCCATGAAAAATCTTGTAAATATTAAACTAATTCAATATAAATTCAAGAGAATGAAAATCTAAATTGTAGTATTTTTTGATAATGAAAAGATCAAATTAGATGAATAAAAGACATGAAATCACAAATTCCAATCGAGTTCCTTCGTAGCTTCACCAAGGGTTTTAGTTTTCCATGAGTTTCTTGAGTCAAAGAGGAAAAGATTGGTGTATGGGGGCCTTCTCCATATGTATTCTGCTATTAAGTATTTGTAAGAGTCGGAAATTAGATGAAAATCACGTCCAAATTGGTTTCCAAAAGAGTTCTAATCGAATAAGGAAAGTTCCTTTCGCGAGCGGATTTATCGTCTCTGCACAATAGTCAGTAATTTGGTTATAAATTTCTCTTCTGATATCCGATTTAGATGATTCAAGATGTATTGGAAAGATAACTCAAATATCTACAACTTTGTTAGAAATACATATTTTCCAATTCGGACTTTTACTATACCAAAAATGGGTATTAATTTTTGGCTAAAAATCTAGAATATTTCTTGTGCGAATTGGAAATTGATTTTGATAATATTCCATTCCGTTTTGACTTTTAATTTCTTCCAATCGACCCTTGGCACTCTCGAACCTTCATCGTGAGTCCCGACATTATTTTTGAGTGTTTTCACTTTAGTCCCTGAACTTTCACTTTCTTCCATTCTGGTCATTTTTCACTTGTTTCTCCTTATTTCCGCTACATTCATCACTTGTCCTGCAAAACATGAATTGCATAGAATTAAGCTATATTTCAACATATTAATCAACAATTGCTCATATTTTGACAGTAAAATAAGTATGTAAAAATGTACTTATCAAACTCCCCCAAACTTGAACTATTGTTTGTCCTCAAACAACAACAATATAATTTAACTCTACAAACAACATGGTTTAACAATATGTTGTGTCTCAGGTTTGAAATTTGTAGTCAGACAAATGAACGATTAGAACAGTGCAAAAATTAAATCAGTCTCCACCTATTATATGCATAACTTGACGCGTGTGTGTGAAAATTCATGTCAACATATTAAGATTATGATTGGTTCAATCCCTGACCCATAGTAGTCAAATATATACTTTTCTCGCTCGAGAGATACACACACCCCCCAAACTTATGATTTTCACTAAATTTTCCCGGGGTGTATCCTAAGTTGAATCCATTCAATTCTATTCCTTACCCTCTCTTAGTTTGGATAGACATTACTTTTACAAATCCACACTTCAACAAGTCGGGATTCTCCTATATTTTTTATTGCTTTAACCCTTAAAACTAGACTAAGTTACTTGCTTCTCGTCAAATGTGTAGTTTTGTCAACTGGATGTTTGGGGCGTAATCAATGTATTTGAATATATTTTTTTTCTTTCTTTTCATTTTTTTTTTCTCCATTTTTTTTTCTCTTTTTATTTGAGTATCTTCTCATTTGCTTTCTATATAACCCATGTAACAAGCTTTAGGCTGATAACTCCCAAGTCAGATGACCATAGGGTACCAGGTTATAAATCACCCTCATAGGCTTAATCACCCGAGTTATATAGGCTCGAAAAGATGCTTTTTATATACTCAAAAATTAGTGCAATGTTCCATTTCTTTTAGACATCCAATTTTTAAAACTAACCTCTAACTTAAAGCTTTCACCTCATTTTTATCTCAATGAGTTTCAGACAATCCACACAAGGTTTTCATGCATGGAATCCCTACTTATCTCAGTGTTTCCCTGTAACAGTTCAATCATCTCCAAACTAGCATATATTTGGATTTATGGAATACAACACTAGAGGTTATTAGGTTGTATCACTAAGTTCCACTATCCTCTACAAAATGAACCGAATCACTACTCAATATGCCAAACATAGGTGACGTGCATAGAAAATGTCAAGTTTTACATAAAGAAGTATAAACTAATCCAATAATGTACTATTTCATCATTCACAGCTGATACTTATCCCAATGATTCTCAAAAAATTTGAAACTCCATGATATTACTTATACAAATTCACAACAAAATCCAACAGAATCTTTTCCCCAACTAAATTTTGCATTGTCCTCAATGCATAAACATGATAGACAAATGAAGGGAATGACAAATATCACATAATAGTGCAGTGAAGCAACATAAACTTAAAGTATAAGAGCCGAAAGCACTCAATGGAATGGTAAAGCAAGGAAAATGACAAAATTAAATAGAATAAAATACAAAAGTAAAAGGCAGAAGAAAAAGAACGAACTCCCCTTGGGTTGCCTCCCAAGCAGCGCTTTTGTTTATTGTCTTTGGCTCGACCCAATGTTTCCTCCCTAGCCTGCATCCAGTAAGTGTGGTTTCAATTTTCTTTGCAATGCACTTAGCTCCTTGGACATAGACACTGGTGATGTTCCTCCGCCTCCATCAAATACATGTGTGAAATAACCAGAAGAGAGCTCAGAATCAGTGTTGAAGATGGTTTGCTGTTTTTTGTTTAATTGAGGCACAACTGTATTTTGTATTTGGCCCAAGTTACTTGCCCAAATGATCTGGCCCAGTTAATAGAAAGATCTGGAATTGTGAAAACTTGTTACTTCAAGGACCTGATCTGCAAATAAAGGGATGTTTTAATTGATTGACAACACATGGCATTATTGTGGCCTTTAGATTGAATTGAAGTGATTATTCTTACAAAAGGGGTAGATCTCATCTGGAAAAACACGAGACTTTTGATTTTTCTCTTAGGGCACAGCAGCTTCTTCATTATTTTTTACACTCTCTGCAAATTTATAATCTCTAATTCTTGTGTGAATTTGTGAGATTTGAGAGTAGAGTAATAAACTCTTGTGTGAGTTCATGTGTAGAGGAAGAATTTGTGTTGTTTCAGCTCTTCTTGTAGTCGTGAACTGTGGTTCAATTTTTTGCCATTTTTGGGGCGATTTAGTGGATTTGAGCTTAATCCTTAAATGGATGCTCAACGGGGATGTAAGCATCTGAAAGATCGATGAACCTTGGGGCTTAAGGCCGAAAAATCTTGTGTTGACTCTTGATTTTCTGTTGATTTCTTTTCTTGTTTTTACTTGAAAATCGACACGACAAACTCGTTTGGGACCAACAATCTGGAGTAGGGACCTGCAAGACAAAAGGTAAAGTTCTCTCATTAGAAACTGACAATGTAAAATAAGAACTATTACCTGACTCTTGATCATCTATCTCAAGATGTTTATTGATGATGAAGTCTACTCCACCCGATTCTAGAGTTCTAGGAACATACTATCAGCAACTTCTTGAGTGAGTGCATCAATCATGTGTGTTTGATGACACTCGTCATCCTCCTCTAACTGCTTAGTAATATGGAAAATGTTGACTTCTACAGTCATATTCCCAAATGATAGTTTCATAAGACCATTCCTACAATTAATCAAAGCATATGTAGTAAGTAGCAAGGAAAGGTCTACCAAGAATGATAGGAATTTTAGAGTCAACATTCACATCATATTTTACATCAAACACCAAGAAATCCATGGGATAGTAAAATTTATCAATTTGAATCAAGACATCCTCAACTACTTCCCTAGGTCTAACAGTGGACCTATCAGCTAATTATGAAACCACAGATGTAGGCTTCATCTCACCCAAACCTAATGACAGGTAAATAGCATAAGGCATAAGATTGACACTAGCACCTAAATCTAGAAGAGCTTGTCCAAACCCATGACTCCCAATAATACAAGACACAGTAGGACAACCAGAGTCCTTATACTTAGCTGAGACTCTTTGTTCAATCACTGCACTCACTTGTTCGATCAAGAAAGCATTTTCTTGACATTGTGTTTCCTTTTGATAGTGCATAAATCCTTAAGAACTTTAGCATACGTAGGAATTTGTGAAATTACATGCAAAAAGGGCAAATTGATTTTTACCTGCTTTAGATGCTCTAAGACTTTACTATGTTGACCAGCAGATTTTGAGGTGGACTTAAGAGCTAGTGGGAAAGGTGCTCTCACTGGATTTGTCATCACTTCCTCATTGGGGCTACTCTCTTCAGGCTCACTGGACTCTTTCTCAGTTTCCATAGGTCTAGGGGTTGGTTCTATGACTTTCCCTGACCTAATGATTATGGCATTTACCCCCCTAAGATTGTTTACATTAGATCCTAAGGTTTGTGCCATGTATTGTCCCTTAGGGTTAGGTTGAGGTTGAGCCAAAAATTTTCCACGTTCCTCTATAGCTAAGGCACTAGTTAGTTTGGAGATATGATTCTTGATTTCCTTATGATTCTCAACAATTTGGGTAATCATAGTCTTGAATTTTTGATTTGTTTTCCCCTGTGCCTCCATGAAAGCATGCAATGTATCTTCTAAGGAATTTCTAGATGACATGGGTTGGTATGAGGGTGTATTGTAAGCTCTATTCGTTTGGGCGGGTTGCTGGTTTTCAGATTTCCAGCTAAAATTGGGATGATTTCGCCACCCTGGGTTGTAGCTTTCAGAGAAAGGGGAATAGGATTTGTTATACGTACCTAAGGCATTGCAATATTCTTCATGAACCTCTCTTATCTCAGCGAGAGTAGAACAATCTTGCGCTGGATGACCAAATCCACCACACACATCACAAGGTCTAGAAGACTCAACACGAGCTACAGTAGATGTAGGCTTTGAACTACTAGTGCGTAGGTTCTCAATTTCTCTAGTTAGGCTTCTACCTTATATCTAAGATTGTCTTCTTCCCTAAGATGGTAGATGCCTGCACTAGAAGGATTTCCTATGGCTCGTGACCTATTGGTGCTATCAGTAGCACTACGGCTAGTCCAGGTATGGGCTTTCTCAGCTAAGTCGTCTAAATATCCTATAGCCTCATCTAGATCTTTTTGTAGGAAATCACCATTACACATCATTTTAACAAACTGACGCTCTCTAGATGCTAACCTTTCATAGAAATAGCTCACGATGCGCCAACTCTCATAACCATGGTGCGGACAAAGAGCTTGGAGTTCTTTATACGTTTCCCAAGCTTGATATAAAGTTTTACTCTCCTTTTGGATAAAAGAAGATATCTGCTTTTTCAAAGCAGTAGTTTTGTGGTGGGGAAAGTATTTGTCAAAGAACGCTTGGGTCATTTTAGCCCAAGTTCCAATCGAACGTGGTCTCAATGAATGCAACCAGCTCTTAGCCATTTCCTTAAGAGAAAATGGAAAGAATTTGAGCCTAATTGCATCTATTATACCATGTTGATTGTGGAAGGTTGCTACAAGCTCCTCGAATTCCCTAACATGCACATACGGATTCTCATTTTCAAGTCCATGGAAATTAGGATGAAGTTGAATCATTCCAGGTTTAAAATCTACACGTGGCATGTTGGGTGGAACATAATACATAAAGGTATAGATGTACGTTTGGGGTGCAGATAATCATGCAAAGTTCTATACGGTCATCATTCTCACTGTCAGACATTGTGTTATGTGATGTGGTGTCAGTTTTAACAGATGCAAAATCAAAAGCAGGGTTAAAAAATGTTCAAACTCTGTGTCGGGTCTGTCTGTAGATCTCCTCGTTCACCTTGATACTTGCTCATAGAAAAAGTAAAAGAAAATAATGAAAAAAGGAAAAATACAATAAAGAAAATTAAACGAACTAAAAATAAAATAAAAGGAACGATGTCATCCTTTTGTAGTCGATCCTTGCGTATTTTGTACCGTCTCCCCAGCAACGGCGCCAAAATTTGATTACGCCCAAAGAATAACGCGGTAGTTGTAGAACAGTTTTGGGGTGTCGTATCTACAGGGAGATGGAATAATATTTAAAGGATCAAAAATGCTGAATTGTTCTCTCAAATGTGTAATAAAATTCAATATTGAAACGTGAAATTAAAATCAATAATTCGAAGCGGTAAAGCGTTGGAATTCCCTCAATTGGATTGGATCAATCATATCAATTATTATTTTTATAACACAATTAGAGACTTTCATCCCGGCACTCTAATCGGAAGATATATCGTGAAAATCAATTTAATTTACAAATGTAATCCTAGAATTTAGATTTAAGACATATTCGTATAATTTTATTGGAACAAGATCAAAGATCGACCATATACATCAAGCATAAGGCTACTTATCAATCCGCCAATAAAGTGAAATTGAGATTAAAATTCAACAACTAGCATTGTTTGATAATGAAAAGATCAAATTAGATGAATAAAAGACATGAATCACCAATTCCAATCGAGTTCCTTCGTAGCTTCACCAAGGGTTTTAGTTCTCCATGAGTTTCTTGAGCCAAAGAGGAGAAGAATGGTGTATGGGGGCCTTCTCCATATGTATTCTGCTGTTAAGTATTTGTAAGAGTTGGAAATTAGATGAAAATCACGTCCAAATTGGTTTCCAAAGAGTTCTAATCGAATAAGGAAAGTTCCTTTCGCGCGCGGATTTTTTGTCTCTGCACAGCAGTCAGTAATTTGGTTATAACTTTTTCTTTTGATATCCGATTTAGATTATTCAAGATGTATTGGAAAGATAACTCGAATAGTTACAACTTTGTTAGAAGTACATATTTTCCAATTCAGACTTTTACATATTTTCCAATTCTCAATCTTTGGTAGGGCTGGGCAAAATGTCAGAACCGAACTGAACCGAACCGGAACCGAACCGAACCGAACCGAGCGGGTTTTCTTAATTTAAAAACCCGAAGAACCGAGAATCGAAGAACCGAAAAATTTTAGTTCGGTTCTCGGTTCTAGACCTAGAACCGAATAAGAACCGAATTTTTTTGATAAATCAATTTATTTTATTTTTTCTAAACAAATTAACAATTTTTTGTTTTAACTATTTGATATATTCCTTAACCTAACACAGGTTTAATTTTGGGCTAGTTTGTAGTTTTGTTTTTATTTCCTATTGGACTTAGTTTAGATTGGGTTTGATTTCAGTCTTGGGCTAGGCTTTAGTTGATATTTTAGCCATTCATGGTTGGGTTTAGGGTTTAGTTGCTAAGATCGAACTTCGTATTTGTATCTACTTCTTGTTATTAAGCCCCTGTTTGGCCAGCATTCTTGTGAAGAAAAAATGAAGAATTGGACCATTTTTTTCAAATTAGTGGGGCCCTCCCTCTCACAAGTTGGTCAAATATTTCGGCTGGTCCAATTTCTAACGGTAAGAAAATTTCTAGAAATGGGAAAAAAATGCCCTCCAAACAGGGGCTAATATTAGTTGATAAGTGTGGAAAAACACACTTATTTGGCACTTTTCTGTATTTAATTGGAATTGATATTGAGTTTATTTCTGTGCATAATTATGTAATTTTCATGTTTTTAGGCTAAAACCCCGAGAAGAAGAAGAATTGCGCGAAAAGGAGAAGAAATGGACTAAAAATGGACAAAAAGGTGAAGTTGGGGACCAAATTGCACAAGCTCAAAAGTTGGAGGACTTGAAGTGTAATGTATAAAGGGCCTAACTGAAATGAAGGTCAAAAGTCAAGGGCCAAATTGTACTAAATTAAAGTGTAGGGACCGTTTTGCCACTTTCCAAAAGTTTGGGGACTTAATTGCAATTTTCCTAGGATATTTTGGTTTCTTCATGACTAAGCAAAGAAAAAATATCCTATCTATATTTAAAAAGTGCTGGGACGGTTTTGAGGAGAGAATATATATATATATATATATATATTAGTTTAGTTTTTTTTTTTTTTAGTTAGTTTAGTATTAGTTAGTTTTAGTTTTTATAAATTTTCTCTCTAGTTTTCTTTCCTTTTTCTCTCTAGTTTTCTTCCTTTTCTTTTTCTTTTCTTTTCTTTTCTTTTGGTTGTTCTTGGCTTGTTTTGGAGATGAAAAGTTGATGGCAAGGAGATCAAGCATCAAAGGAACTCGGAGAAACTATTGGAGAAATTCAAATCTACACAAAAAGGGTTGTATCTTCATTTTTGTATTTTCTTCATGATTTTTCCAATGTTAGTTATGTATTGTAATTTGAATCTCCTTGCTTATCACTTTTATAAAATGAGTTAAGTTTATTGTGTTGGAATTTATGAAATGAACTTAATCTAGTTGTTTCATTGATTATCGATATATCTACATGTTTAGTGATAAATGCAGTTGTTATCAAAATCATAGTGTATCGATCATCATGTTTAAGATGATTTCATTTTTGTGACGACAAGATGAAATTATTAGGTTTTACATCATTTTTGGTGACGCTTAAATGATTGTAATTAATTTTAATGTGATTGTTGCAAGATAGTTGCATTTAATAGACCAAAGTGTTCGATTCATCTAATTGACAACTAGATGAAATTATTAGGTAATTATGTGTATTGAACAATGATTGCATTAATTAGACCGAAATGATTGATGCCATGGGTTTGTCTAGTATACTAGGCGCGTCTAGGTGATGTAGAGATACACACCTACCTCATGTGATCCGCTGAGTATTTTCACAGAAATTCATGCAATTGGTTAACTTTGTATTGACATAGAAATATGTGATATGAATTGACTAATTAGGGTTAATATGCGCTCGAAAGAGGGTATTAGCTATAACAGGAGAATCGGGTCTAACTATCGCATTTTGATAATATGCATCGGCACATAATTGGTTCGAGATCAATGAAACAATAGGTTAAGCGACGTTGTAAATTCCAACCACACTTTTCCCTCCGAAATTTGCCAAGACGCCTTTATTTTCTTATTTTGTAGATTGTTAGTTTTAAATCTTGTTTTTAAATGTGTGTGTGTGTTTATTTTTGTCGTTAGAATTAAAATTGATTAGAGTGCGTAATCCAAAGTATACATTCCTCGTGGGATCGACAATCCAGACTCTTAAGGTCCACTTTATTACTTGAACGCGACCCGTGCGCTTGCGGTACGATTTTCAGCGAACAAGTTTTTGGCGCCGTTGCCGGGGAATGTTTTTACTTTGATTACCACTTTAATTAATTTTAGTTTTAACACTTTTATTTATTTATTTTTATCTGCTTTTATTTTTGGTTATTTTGGCTAACTCCCGTACTACTAATCTCTCTTGTGTTTGTATTGTCTTACTGTACTTTTCAGAGATTTACTTGATTCTAACTTGGTACAGTACTTGCCAAGATGGATGAAGAGGACATTCTCGTAGGAGATTACAAATACTGGGATGGATTCCAGAAATGGGGGTATATTCCACTCAACGGGTTTCATAGGAAAGACTTGCAATTGCCTGTGGAGTTCGATGAAGGACCGGTCATTCAATCTAATGATGAGTCAACTGATGAAGAACTTGAAGAGAATGACATATCAATCACAAATGAACCAAGAGACAGTGTAGCAGACGATGATGATGAGAGTAGTGTACATGCTTTCAACTTCATTGATTGCCATAAAGTTCAGGTTGTGATTTGGCCCGATGAAGGGATGGAAATCTTCATAATTGAGTTTGAATCAGATGGATTGGGAAGGTCCTATTATGTTGAAAAGGGTGATGATGAGTGTTGGCGATCAAACGAGGAGTGGACTAAAGCCAAGAGGAGGAAAATGGGCAAAGCATGCCAAGCTTTCTATAGGAGCCCATGATCCATTTGCTACAGTCGAGCTAAAGACTATAAAGAAGCGCTTGTTGGGAGGCAACCCAACTTTTCTAACTTTTAAGTTTTTATTTACTTTTCTGCATCTTTTATGCTTTTAGTTTAATTATCTTTCAGTTTGTTTTTGTAGGCAACTTTTTGGAGTCCCATATTTCATGGTTCCTCACAAGTCTGAGGGTGCAATGGTGTACAAGGAGGTCGTTTGCCCAAGCTATTCAAAGAGCACTGCAAGTCCAACGTCGATGCATGAGTACCTCTTCACAACCATCCATTCAGGGAAGTTTCATTATTCCTTTAGCTTATTCTTTTTCACATTGAGGACAATGTGAGTTTTAAGTTTGGGGGTATTGAGCCTTGCCGGCTATTGATGTTGAATTGTTTGATGCTATAGCCTTGCCGGCTTTACTATGTGCTGTAATTGGCGATGTTGTATTGATATGTTGGATAGCCTTGCCGGCTTTGCATTATATGATTGTTGTTGATTCATGAATCATGCGTGGCCATCCAAATATATGCTGTTATGCTGCCAAATTTTTTCTGAAAATTTGCTTGTCCATGTGAGATTATGAGTTCCATTGAGCACATTGTCATGATTGATTGTTGTTTAGATGTGGTAATGGTTGTTTGATGAGGAAAATTTTTGAATTGGTAGAACTTAGGTTGTGAGTTATTGTTGAAAAATTATATCAACCTATATCAATTTCTCTTTCACTTTACCATGTTATGAAATAAGTTTGGGGGTGATCGAGCCGGTGAATGATTTTGTTGAAAAAATGTGTTGATTCCATGCATGTTGATAAAATGATTGTGTGGGGTGTCTGTTGCCAAGTATAAGCTAGGTATTGACCATATGCTAGGAATCTACGCCTCACTGTTGCTTAAAAATGAACATTGCACTTTGTTAAAACTTATATCTCCCTTCGTAGCCTTTTTGACTCGAGTTATTAAGTCCGTTGGGGTATTTCAAAACCTGGTACCCTTTGGTCTAAACAACCGGGGAGCTACCGACCTAAAGCTTGTTACAAGGGTCAAGAAGAAAGCTTAAGGGAGTGAGGTGAATCTTGAGCTGATATTGAAAAATTTGATTTGGTGCAATTGTAATTGATCCTGGGCGTAGATAACTAGTGGGTTTGACTTACTCAGTATAAACTTGATTGTAACGCACTCATTAGTGGAGAATCATCACATTTATATATGTTGAAATTGCCGGTTAGATCCAACCGAACTAGAGCGGAAAAAGAAAAGAGTGATTAGAGAGCGATCTTTAGATTTACACTTTGGGGGTAAACAAAAGAAATATCTATTTTGGGTGTGAATCTCAAGAGCGGGAAAGGATATACTTGACTACTGAGGGTCGGGTTGAAGCCAATCTGAGAAATTTTTTCCATCTTGATGATTGTTTCCTATTCTAGATGATGGTTGAAAATGACTGTGCATTTACATATTGATCGAGCATTGGATGAGTTAATTTATTTTTGATAGCGTTATTTGGAGTATGGTTGTGAATTGACATACAATTTTATAACTCTGTTATATTTTTGGCAAGCTATCTAATATGTTGATCTTCATTGCATTTGCATGATTATGTTAGAAGTAATCTTGCTCGAGACGAGCAAGAACTCAAGTTTGGGGGTGTGATAAGTGTGGAAAAACACACTTATTTGGCACTTTTCTGTATTTAATTGGAATTGATATTGAGTTTATTTCTGTGCATAATTATGTAATTTTCATGTTCTTAGGCTAAAACCCCGAGAAGAAGAAGAATTGCGCGAAAAGGAGAAGAAATGGACTAAAAATGGACAAAAAGGTGAAGTTGGGGACCAAATTGCACAAGCTCAAAAGTTGGAGGACTTGAAGTGTAATGTATAAAGGGCCTAACTGAAATGAAGGTCAAAAGTCAAGGGCCAAATTGTACTAAATTAAAGTGTAGGGACCGTTTTGCCACTTTCCAAAAGTTTGGGGACTTAATTGCAATTTTCCTAGGATATTTTGGTTTCTTCATGACTAAGCAAAGAAAAAATATCCTATCTATATTTAAAAAGTGCTGGGACGGTTTTGAGGAGAGAATATATATATATATATATATATATATATATATATATATATATATATATATATATATATATATATATTAGTTTACTTTTTTTTTTTTTTAGTTAGTTTAGTATTAGTTAGTTTTAGTTTTTATAAATTTTCTCTCTAGTTTTCTTTCCTTTTTCTCTCTAGTTTTCTTCCTTTTCTTTTTCTTTTCTTTTCTTTTCTTTTTGGTTGTTCTTGGCTTGTTTTGGAGATGAAAAGTTGATGGCAAGGAGATCAAGCATCAAAGGAACTCGGAGAAACTATTGGAGAAATTCAAATCTACAAAAAGGGTTGTATCTTCATTTTTGTATTTTCTTCATGATTTTTTCCAATGTTAGTTATGTATTGTAATTTGAATCTCCTTGCTTATCACTTTTATAAAATGAGTTAAGTTTATTGTGTTGGAATTTATGAAATGAACTTAATCTAGTTGTTTCATTGATTATCGATATATCTACATGTTTAGTGATAAATGCAGTTGTTATCAAAATCATAGTGTATCGATCATCATGTTTAAGATGATTTCATTTTTGTGACGACAAGATGAAATTATTAGGTTTTACATCATTTTTGGTGACGCTTAAATGATTGTAATTAATTTTAATGTGATTGTTGCAAGATAGTTGCATTTAATAGACCAAAGTGTTCGATTCATCTAATTGACAACTAGATGAAATTATTAGGTAATTATGTGTGACTGTTGAACAATGATTGCATTAATTAGACCGAAATGATTGATGCCATGGGTTTGTCTAGTATACTAGGCGCGTCTAGGTGATGTAGAGATACACACCTACCTCATGTGATCCGCTGAGTATTTTCACAGAAATTCATGCAATTGGTTAACTTTGTATTGACATAGAAATATGTGATATGAATTGACTAATTAGGGTTAATATGCGCTCGAAAGAGGGTATTAGCTATAACAGGAGAATCGGGTCTAACTATCGCATTTTGATAATATGCATCGGCACATAATTGGTTCGAGATCAATGAAACAATAGGTTAAGCGACGTTGTAAATTCCAACCACACTTTTCCCTCCGAAATTTGCCAAGACGCCTTTATTTTCTTATTTTGTAGATTGTTAGTTTTAAATCTTGTTTTTAAATGTGTGTGTGTTTATTTTTGTCGTTAGAATTAAAATTGATTAGAGTGCGTAATCCAAAGTATACATTCCTCGTGGGATCGACAATCCGGACTCTTAAGGTCCACTTTATTACTTGAACGCGACCCGTGCGCTTGCGGTACGATTTTTAGCGAACATTAGTATCTACTTTCAGGTGTATTTATGTAGTATTATTTTAAATATTAAAAAATTTAATTATAGTACGGATCCGAACGGAACCGAACAGAATCGAACCGAACCGAACCCGAACGGTTCCAAAATTATATTTGGAACCGACGGTTCCATTTACTAAAGAACCGAAAATTTCTGGAATCGAAAAAAATCGAACCGAACCGACCCGCGCCCACCCCTAATCTTTGGCTAAAAATCTGGAATATATCTTGTGCGAATTGGAAATTGATTTTGATAATATTCCATTCCTTTTTTACTTCTAATTGCTTCCAATCGACCCTTAGCACTCTCGAATCTTCATTATGAGTCCCGACATTATTTTTGAGTATTTTCACTTTAGTCCCTGAACTTTCACTTTCTTTCATCTGGTCATTTTTCACTTGTTTCTCCTTATTTTTGCTACATTCATCACTTGTCCTGCAAAACATGAATTGCATAGAATTAAGCTATATTCCAACATATTAATCAGCAATTACTCATATTTTGACAGTAAAATAAGTATGTAAAAACATACATATCAGGACACAACTGTAGTGGTGCATTATTTCTGTACGAATGTTAATTTCTTGACACTAATATGTCTCTGTTTTATCCCCATTTTTTTAGTGCATAAATCAGTATTAAAATTTTGTTTAGAATCATTTGAAGAATCACCACCGACTTTTTAGAAAAAGACCAAAATAATTTGGGTGCTTCATATTCATCTATCAATTTCTGGAATTGAGAAAAAAAAGATTCTAGAATGGCTACTAAATAAATAATTTACCACCACCATATTGGAAGAAGCTAGAAGGAATTGTCACCGACTATATCACCTACAAATATGGGTTGATGTGGGTAATATATATACATAAGAAAAGTGAAAGAAACAGAAATAGATAGAGAGTAAGTGAGTGTAAAGAAAAATAGAGATGAAGAGAGAGTGCAGGCATTGGTGGTGTGAGAGAGAGAATTGAGTGCATAGTTGATGAATTAAGTGTGACACTTTTGTTGATGTTAAGTAATATTTTATTTTGCATATGGTCACACGTTTTTTATTAATTGTCTACCACTTGCTACTGTAATTTGATAAGCTAGTTTGGTCCTACTACAAGTTGGTGTAATTGACAAGTATGGTGTAGTGGTAGTACGTAGAATAGAGAATAGAATATCATTTTATTTTGCAACATGTAGGGCTTTATGTAAGGGAGCCGTGTACTGCTGTTGGACTTGAATCAATTCAGAGAAGTTTCCCTCCTCTTTGTGTTCAAAACTCTAACAGTGGTATCAAAGCTTTAAGGATCTTTGAAGGGTCGAAAAGAGCTGAAAAAACTGAAAGAGAATGAGAAGAGTGAAGTGAAGTGAAGAAAGTGATATGGCTTCAAGTGGATTCTCAGCACCTTTACCTTTAACATTCACAGAAGAGAACTATGATTTCTGGCCTGCAAAAATGAAGGCATACTTTAAGGCCTATGACTTGTGGGAGATCACTGAAACAGGAGTTGAACCACCGCCTTTAAGAGCCAATCCTACCATAGCCCAGCTGAAGCAACACAGCGAGGAGATTGCAAAGAAATTTAAGGCTCTTTTGTGCATTCAAGCAGCAGTCTCAGATGCCATTTTCACAAGGATAATTACTTGCGAAACCGTAAAGGAAACATGGGACAGGTTGAAGGAGGAATTCAGTGGCAATGAGAGGACAAGGCAAATGCATGTTTTGAACTTTAGGAGAGAGTTTGAGACTCTAAAAATGAAGGAATCTGAAATGGTGAAGGAGTTTGCTGATAGGCTGATGAAGGTTGTTAAACAAATCAGATTACTTGGGGATGATCTTCTAGATAAGAGGGTAGTGGAGAAAGTATTGATCAGCCTTCCAGAAAAGTTCGAATCTAAGATATCTTCACTTGAGGATTCAAGAGATTTGTCCACCATTTCCTTGGCTGAGTTGGTGAATGCTCTCCAAGCCACTAAACAGAGGATGTTGTTCAGGCAAGAGGAGCAAGTTGAGGGTGCTTTGTTTGTAAAAGTGAAGCAAAGGACTCAAATAAACTTGGGTAGAAAGAAGCCACAAGTTGAAAGGAAGGAAGTAGCAAAAGGGTATGGAAAGGATACTAATTATCTTCACTCTACACATTGTAAAAGGAAAAGTCATTCTTCTAAGTATTGCTAGTTCAGGCCTGGTGTTCAATGCAAGTCATGTAAGCAATTTGGACACATTGAAAGGGTCTGCAAAAATCGAAATGAGAAGAAGGAAACTCAGCAAGCAAAGGTTGCTGAAGGTCAATCTGAAGAACACCTGTTCTCAGCTTTAAATCAAACAATCTACAGCAAGAATCAGGTGTGTTTTACTTGACAGTGGTTGCATTCATCACATGTCTTCAAATGCCGATATTTTTGTTGAGTTGAATGATAATTACAAATCAAAAGTAAAGGTTGGAAATGGAGAATATGTGGCAGTCAAATGTATTGGCAAAGTTTCTGTTCAAACTCCATCAGGTAAGAAGCTCATTCTTGATGTCTTATATGTTCCAAATATTGATCAGAATTTGATAATTGTTGGGTAACTAATTGAGAAGAATTATACCTTGGTATTTAAGGATAATAGTTGTACAATTCTAGATCAAAATAATGTGGAACTGATGATAGTGAATATGAGAAACAGAAGCTTTCCTTTGGACTTGGAAACGTGTGAAATTGCAAGCTTATGCTAGCATTGAAGTTGAGTCTGAATTGTGGCACAAGAGGTTTGGGCATGTTAACTATACTGACTTAAACTTTTAAGTGAACAAAAGCTAGCAGAAAACTTGCCAAAGATGGGAGATGTCTTGTGTATTTGTGAAATTTGTCATAGGGAAAAACATGCTAGACTTCCTTTCCCCAAAAATCAAGCTAAAAGAGCCCAAACTAGACTCCAACATGTGCATTCTGATGTCTGTGGTCCTATGAAAATTTCAACCCTGAACGATAGCAGATACTTCATTTTATTCATTGATGATTTCATTAGAATGTGTTGGGTTAACTTTCTCAAATCAAAATTTGAAGTGCCTGCAGTCTTCCAGAAATTCAAGAGTCTTGTTGTAAAATCAGGACAATTAGGACAGACAATGGCACAGAATATACAAGCAATCAGTTCAATAATTTCAGTGAGGAAATGGGAATTAAAGCATCAACGAACAATTCCTTACTCTCCCCAACAGAATGGAGTCTGTGAAAGAAGAAATAGGATAGTGATGGAGATGGAGATGGCCAGATGCCTATTGCTGGAGAAAAATGTTCCCAAAATCTTTTGGGTTAAGGCTGTTAACACCTCAGTCTATTTACTGAACAGGCTGCCCACTAAAGCCTTAGAAAAACTAACTCCCTATGAAGCTTGGTATGGAATTAAGCCTAATATATCTCATCTGAGGATATTTGGAAATGTGTGCTATGTGCACATACCTGATGTTAAACAAGATAAGCTCAGTCAGAAAGTAGAGACTGGAGTTTTTGTTGGATATTGTGACAATGATAAAGGATATAGAATTTACAATCCATAAACCAGCAAGGTTGTTTCTTGCAGAGATGTCAAGTTTGATGAGAAATCTTTATGGAATTGGGAGTCAAATGATGTGGATAGAACTGAGGTTCCAAGGTTGATTTCTCAAAATGAAGATGATGGTAATGATGCAAATGAAGATGCTGGTAATGATGAAGATGAAATTCAAATTAAGGCTAAATCTGAAGGTGGAACTGATTCAGAAAATGAAGTATTGAGAACCAGATTTCTCAAGATATCTATGCTACTTGTAACTCTGCAATTCTGGAACCAGTGAGCTATACTGATGCTGCATAATCTAGGGGATGGATAGAGGCTATGAAGATGAATTGACAGCAATTGAAAAGAACAATATTTGGGTGCTTGTTGACAAACCAAGAAACAAGAATGTTATTGGAGTCAAGTGGGTGTTCAAAACCAAGTTAAATGCAGATGGTTCAATCAATAAACTCAAGGCTAGGCCGGTAGTTAAAGGTATTCTCAGCAATTTGGAATTGATTTTATAGATACCTTTGCACATGTTGCCAGACTTGAGACAATAAGAGTATTGTTTGCATTTGCTGCATATTTAAACTGGAAGATCCATCAGCTAGATGCAAAGTCTGCTTTTCTGAATGGGGAGTTAAGTAAGGAAATTTTCATTGATCAGCCTGAAGGCTTTGTCAAAAAGGGTGAAGAAAATAAGGTATATTTGCTAAAGAAAGCTTTGTATGGCTTGAAGCTGGTACAGGAAAATTGACAGCCATCTATGTAAACTTGAATTCAAGAAAAGTGTAAATGAGCAAAGTTTGTACATCAAATTAGTAGAGGAGGACATGATCATCATTTCACTTTATGTTGATGATCTCTTGATCACAGGAAGCAATGAAGGCTTGATCACTGAGATAAAGAATGAATTAAAGAAAGACTTTGAGGTGACTGGTTTAGGAAAGATGAAATACCTTCTTGGAATGGAAGTTCATCAGTCTGAAAGAGGAATCTTTGTTTACCAACAAAGATATGCCAAGGAGATATTGAAGAAGTTTCATATGGAAAATTTCAAGCTAGTTATTACTCCTTTGGTCCAGAATTCGAAGTTGATAAAGGATGATGGTGCAAGTAAAATCGATGGAAAGATGTATAGAAGCCTGATTGGATGTCTGTTGTATCTTTTAGCTACAAGGCATGACATTATGTATGCTGTGAATTTATTATCCATATTCAGGCAAGAGCTTAGTCAAATTCATTTTCAAGCTGCCAAGAGAGTTCTGAGGTATATCAAAGGGATTGAAAACCATGGAATCAACTTCAGGAAATCAGAAAAACTGGTGTTGACGGGGTTCATTGATAGTGGCTGGTTCAATGGATGATATGAAGAGTACTTCCGATTATGCCTTTTATCTTGGATCAAGTCTTGTCTGTTGGAATTCAATTAAGCAGAAAACTGTGGCTCAATCCACGGCTGAGGCAGAGTATATAGCTGCAACTGAGGTGACAAACCAGGCTATATGGCTGAGGAAAATCTTGAATGATCTGAAACATCAACAATCGGAAACAACCACCATTTTGTGTGATAATCAATCAGCAGTTGCCATTGTGAAAAATCCTGTGTTTCAGGGCAAAACCAAGCATATTAATATCAAGTATCATTTTATTGGGGAAGCTCAAGAAAACGAAGAATTAGACTAATGCATTGCAGCTCCGAAGAACAAGTGGCTGACATATTTACCAAAGCACTTCCTAAAGAAAGGTTTGAAACACTAAAGAATTGTCTTGGCGTTTCCAACAAAAGTTTCAAGAAGGAGTGATGAATTAAGTGTGACACTTTTGTTGATGTTAGGTCATATTTTATTTTCCATATGGTCACACGTTTTTGTTAATTGTCTAGCACTTGCTATTGTAATTTGATAAGTTAGTTTGGTCCTACTACAAGTTGATGTAATTGACAAGTATGGTGTAGTGGTAGTAGGTAGAATAGAGAATGGAATATCATTTTATTTTGCATCATGTAAGGCTTTATGTAAGGGAGTCGTGTACTACTGTTGGACTTGAATCAATTCAGAGAAGTTTCCCTCCTCTTTGCGTTCAAAACTCTAACAATAGTTGAGTGGAGTGAATTATATAATATGGTGCTCCCAATATAGAATTGAAGAGAGCAGTCGCTGTATATTTTCAAAATTGTACAAGTGATTTATGTCAATAAAATCAATTTTGTTTGAGCTTAAACTCAACATCATTTACTGAACGTCTAATAATGCATGCACTCTTAATTTGACATACGTATTGCTGCCATCACGTATTATTTAAAATTAAAATTTGCCCGAAAGTTGGCAGAAAGTGAACTTGCATTTTTTGTTATATATGCATATATAGTTGGGTGAATTCATTTTAAGAAATCAAATTCACATACTGCACATATAGTTTGATTAGAATTTCTTATTTCACGTTGGTGTGAAATTTTATTTACGTGATCTAGTATTGCATTCATTATGTATTCTGTTCATAGATAAAACTAGAATTATAGGATTAGATAAGTTTCTGCCAGTATTAATTTACTTAATAGTGTCTATAATTCTAGCTTTGTAGACGTTCTAATATGGGCATTATTATTTCTTGCGATAATCTTGAGGATTATATGTGGGATTTTGATGCTGTATCATCAAATATGATTTTCTTTGCTCAACACATGAATAAATAAATAAATGTTGTGACATATTGTAATAGTGCACGAATTACTCATGTATGAAAAAAGACATGGCAGGGGATAGATAGTAAACCACATCCCCTTATGTTGTTACGGTGATTTAATAAAGTTTCATTTGGACAGCGACATTGTCAAAATGTAAAATCGGCACAAGAATGATAGATTATGTTGTTGATATAACCTCGTTATAAATGCATCTATATGGAGCATAAATAAAATGACAAATGAGTAAAGCATCACGAGCTTAAAGAGATTGCCAAATAATAGCAATTTATATAAACAAGGAATGAAGCTTTACTGTCATTAGACAATGAGACAAAAATAAACTATCTTAATTAACCAAGGACTAAAAATTCTCAGAATCTAGATCGTCCTGGTTAACTTAAACTTCGTCCCCCTGAGGCACCCTCACTTCCAAAGAAAGAAAAATTGAAGTGTCAAAAGGCTCTTTAGTAGCTGCATTTCCACTTGAAGGGATAGCCGAAGAGTCCATAGGTCGAGAATGATCAGTTGGAATGGACGATGAATCCGTACTCCATTCAAGGTGAACACTTATGATAATATCAAGCACTTTGTTTTCCCCTTTCAGCATAGCATCCTTAACAAACGTTGCCTCGCAAGCAATCGGTCTAGAAAGGCTAGACTCTGCAATAGATAATTTTGTCACATTATTTTTCAATTTGTCGCAGAGCATAGCTATGTCATTCCTTGTATTATGAAGTTCTATAATGACAGCCTCCTCCTCAGAATTACTCATTTGAAACTCCTATCTAAGGCACGAAGCGTCAAATTCAGTCTTTACAACATAGGCTACATGATCTTCCTTGGCCAATTTTAAATCCAATGAGATCTTCTTGGCATCAGCTACTAAGGAAGCTTCATTCGCAACAAAAGTTTCATCACCTTTACTTGTCTCCTTATATTTATTCCACTCACCATCAAACTCCTCTAGCTTTTTCTGAAGATACCGCACATCTTCGCCAAAGAAGTAGCCATTTTCTCTACGTTGACAATGCATGATATGCAAGGGGCACAAGCACACTGAATTTGCAAAGTAATTTAAGGTTAACAAGAAGAAAGAAATAAAATTACACAATTCTCTGTTTGAAAGTCGTTTGATCTGATGCCTTTCTTCTAAATTATTCTTTCTCTTTTATACTCCTTTGACAGTTATCCTTATATAACTGTTTGAAAATTGCTTCTCATTCTGTAACTACCCACGTTCTCCATAATGGATGACTTGTCAAGAAACTACCGTTTTCAACCGCTGTCATTACTCCCATCACTTAACTCCTTGCAACCGAGATTCTTGGATCATGGAATGTGATAAGATTACACATTAACTGCTTCAATAACCGTTGCTCCGAATAGTAACCCAAACACTATATTCGCCCAAATCTTGGGCGTCTCACAAGCTTGAGGGATGATAGGCTCGCCCAGATCTTGGGCGTCTCGTAGGCTTGAGCGAGGATGGGCCTCCATTACATAACTCCGACTTGGATTTTTATATGGTCTCGTTTGGGTCCATCCTTCGAATTTCCTAACTGGGCTTCGTTCTTTGGAACATTTAATCGGGCCTCATTTTTTTGCATGTCAACAGATATTCTCCAAAGGTAAGAAAAAGTCCTTTGAAACAAGGAAACTAAAATAGTCTGAATACTAGTATCATAGAATTTTAGATTGGAGAAGCTTAGTAGTCTATCAGCTTGATGAGGCCTCCGAGCTCAAACTAAAAATAGGTGCTACGAAGGCACAAAGTTCTTTGAGGGCCTGACCTTGAAGGAGAGTCGAGAGTTTACTAGCACGAACGCAATTAAAAAACGTAAGAGGAAAAACGAATAAAGGAAAGAAACTCATTGGATTCTCCATAAAAATGAGGCATAACCACTGTAGGGTGAGGGTCGTTACGATGTAGTCCCTAATTATCACGAACAAAGAAAAAGCTCTCCTTGTTGTGTATTTTATTGGAAGTGGTAGTTTCAGGCATGTTTTGGAGAACAAGGAGTAAGATAGTAATGCCCTTTTTTGTGAGTACGTTGTATTTCCCGCTTTCACGAGATGATAAATGGAAATAAAAACATCTGGAAAAAGCTCTCTTCTCAAACCTGTAATATTCCATAACAAAAATGACCCTATCATATATCCCCATTCGTTCAAAGAAAGGACGTTATGAAAGAAATGATGGAAGGGAAGTCTGAGCCCCGTATTTATCAAATGCTTATAGATAGCTATACAATCACGGGGAGGGCAGCCCACAATTTGGAACCACCCAGGAAAAATCAATTCAATGGTATCACGAACACCAAAACGGTCCCGAATTTTACTAAACTCTTTCTTAGTAATATTAGAAAATATTTTCGAGACTTCAAAAGCCTATCTATCACTATCAATCGAATCCTCATGAGACTCACCGACCCTAAGTTGAGAACTACCACTCTGGTTAGGATATTCTGGGTTAGCCTCAAACGATGAAGGATTCGCTGTGGAATATGTTTGCATCGCAAGGCACTTGGATCTATCTTACGAAGAGTATCATCAGGGGATGAATCCTTTAGTCTAGAACCTTTAACTTCAGAGTTAGAGAAATATTTTAGGAATCACTCTGAGAATACATGATGGGAACGGAAATATATAAAGTTGCTAGAAAGAGTGAACAATAAAATAAGAAAAAACCCACAAAGAGAAATAATGTATTTATAGGTTTCAAAATAAAAATGTGAATAGCTAGATTGCATGCATAGACATATCGCAATCTTTCAGTTGGAGTTGTGACATTTCGTTGTCACATGAAAAATTGTATTTTTATTGTAATCTATTTTGTAGCTAGTTTAGTTGAAATGTCTAACTAAGTTGATGTTAAGTTAGACTAGATTATAACTAGTACAAGACAAAGTAGTAAACCATTCTACAAGTAAAGTAAGTTCTAGTAGCAAAGTTGAAAGCTACTACTTGCTAGAGGATTGTCAAGAGGTAAAAAATATCTCTAAATATCTTGTAGAATATCTAGTAAGTTTGGCTATAAATAGAGCCAAGTTGTAAAGAGAAAATATAGAGGATATATGAAGGATTTGTTATAGAAAAACCGTCTTTAACAATGTAAACAATCAAAGTTTCTTCTTCTCCTCTGATCTGGTAATAAAACCAGCAGAGTTCATATGAATTTTATTATGTTTTCATATGTTTTATGCCTTATAAACCGGTATGTGAATAATCGGTATACACTCCTCCATACAATGTTTGAAGGGCTCTATTTATAGAGTCTTAAATCAAAGTCAAAATCCCAACATGGTATCAGAGCATAAATGATCTTGGAAAGGGACCTGAGGTTACAGAAAGAAGAAGAAAAAGTGCTGCAAAAGGCTGTGAAAAGCTGTATCAAAAGGCAGTGAAAAATAGAGAAAAATAGAGGAAACTGGTGAAAAAATGAAGCTGAGAAGGGGTTAAATCTGGTGTGTTTTTTGCAAGGATTTAGAGCTGAAAAACTAATCTTTGAAGATTAGAGATGAAAAACTAAATCATTAGCATCAAACAATCGAAGAAAATCAGCTGAAAAAGTGCTGAAAAAGGCTGAAAAATAGAGCAGGAACAGAGCATTCCTTTGTCAAATCCGGTGAGTATTATGCATATACGGTGAGAGTATTGCAAATACGGTGACTTGTGTGCAAATCCGGTAAGTGCCCTGTTTTTCTAAAAATCAGTATGACCCTTGCAAATCCGGTTAGCTTTGTGCATATACGGTACGTGCCTTGCATATACGGTATGCTTCATGTAAATCTGGTATATGCCATATACGGTATGCAAATGTAAATACGGTAAGTTGATTCAAATCCGGTAAATTCAATCTTTTTGATTAATCGTAAAAATGGTAAGCAAGAGGTGAATTAGGTAAGATCAATGTATAACCAGTAATTTCAAAAATCCAATGATTCAAAATGAAAGTTTACTTGTATGTAGTTGATTTCAAAGCTAAAAAGGATTGACAATTATGTAGAAATTGCAATCAAGAGAGCTTGAAAAAAAGTGAAAAACAAGAAATTTCAAAGAGGGAAATCATGGATGAAACTCTGAAGATGAAACTGAATGTTTCATAGAATCTGGTGAAGCTCAAAAATCAGCAGCAGCCCTGGGAAATAAATGTCTCAGATGGTGATGAAAGTGGCTGAGAAAAAGGAGTAAAGCCAGAAGTTGAAAGAAGAAAAAGGAGATGTTCATCATCTCATTATATGTGAATGATCTTCTGATCATTGATAGCAGTTGCATCTTGATTGAAAAGGTGAAAGATGAGCTAAAGAAAACCTTCGAGATGACTGTATGGAAGGTAGCACTCCAATTCAAACAAAAAGGAGTGAACCAGTTTGCAAAAAATTATGATGCTGAAGTCTGAAAAAACCAAAAGAACCTCAAGTTGCTGTAAAAAATGAAAAAGAATATGCTGATAATGATGAAAGGAAAGATGCAAGATAAAGTTTTTGGATGAGGTTGATCTTAGGTAGAAAGAGTTGACACCTATGATGTAGGATTGCAACCGAAGAAGGCCTTGATCAAATAGAAAACAAAAACTTCAAAGCTTGTAGTCAATCCAGTTTGATTGAAGAAAAAGAATCAGTAATAGTCCTTAAAAATCTGATGAGAAGATGCAAGAAGAGAAAGTTCTTTGAGTGAGGTTGATCCTATGCTAAAGAAAGTTGATCAACTATGAAAGAAGAGTTGCAACCATGGGAGTTTGGATCAAATAAAAAACAAAGACTTCAAGACTTGCAGTCACAAAATCAGAAGGGAAGAAATTTGAAGAAAAACAGCAGTTGAAGGTACTAAAAAAATCTGATGATGCAAAGGGAGGATTTCTTTGTATGTGGTTGATCTTTGGCTAAAAATGTTGATAACTATGTTGAAGAGTAGCAACAAAAAGAGTCAAATTAAATGGAAAGCAAAGAATCACAAATTGCAATCATGGCTGAAGCATGAAGAAGAAATGATTTGAAGGTTTCAACCAAAATGTCATGGGGGAGTGTTGGAGTTGTGACATTTTGTTGTCACGTGAAGAATTGTTTTTTTATTGTAATCTAGTTTGTAGCTAGTTTAGTTGAAATGTCTAACTAAGTTGATGTTAAGTTAGATTAGATTATAACTAGTACAAGACAAAGTAGTAAACCATTCTACAAGTAAAGTAAGTTCTAGTAGCAAAGTTGAAAGGTACTACTTGCAAGAAGATTGTCAAGAGGTAGAAAATATCTCTAAATATCTTGTAGAATATCTAATAAGTTTGGCTATAAATAGAGCCAAGTTGTAAAGAGAAAATATAGAGGATATATGAAGGATTTGTTATAGAAAAACTGTCTTTAACAATGTAGACAATTAAAGTTCCTTCTTCTCCTCTGATCTGGTAATAAAACCAGCAGAGTTCATATGAATTTTATTATGTTTTCATATGTTTTATGCCTTATAAACCGGTACGTGAATAATCGGTATACACTCCTCCATACAATGTTTGAAGGGCTATATTTATAGAGTCTTAGATCAAAGTCAAAATCCCAACACTATCAAATAACACAAGCAATCCCGACCATTGAATATTAAGAAGTGCCGGTTAATAATTCAAAAAGGACGAACGTGATTAATCATGTCTGACACGCACATTAAATATGTACGGGCCACTAGCCTAGAAACACATAAAAAGATCATACAGCGCACGTAAATAATTGCACCAACTATATACCATTATCGAAGGGTATATTGGTGGGAAAACAGCAAATGCGTAAAAGAAATATGTTCGAGTTGCTAGGAATCCTACATTGGCGAACTTCTGGATTTGAGATAACCACAACCTGCATCTATTCCAATAACTTTTAATAATGATGATGACTAGAGAGTTATATATCTCTACAACGATGCACTAGTAGTGCGAGCCATAATAGCCCGCAATGGCTTGAGCAACATATTTGTGGATAATGGTAGTTCTGTTAATATATTATTTGGAATCGCTTTTAACCAAATGCAAGTCGATCATCCATAGGTATCCATGGCTAAACCACTTTACGATTTTACTGGAGATGCTCTGATCCCTAGAGAACACATTACATTAGCAATTGAAATAGGTGAAGAGATGACTATATTCTATGGATACTTGGACTTCCTAATTATAGATAATAGATCCACATACAACGGGATCCTTGAAAGGCCCACCTTGAAACGGCTAAAATCATGACCTCTATTTATAACCTATACTTAAATTTTGAAATTTCGAAAGTGATGCTATGGTTAGTGGAGATCAAGTAGCCGCACGAGAATGCTACCTCAGGGCCTTATGGAAAGTATCTTCGGCTTCGTTAACCAACACCATCCTGACAATTAAAGGAAACATGCTTAAATATCCTCTTGTAGGAAAGCAAACATCCAATGGTGTAAAAGACAGGTTGAAAAACATGTTTACTAGTAAATGCAGTTTTGCAAGTACTAAGGGAAGCATGGTTAAGAAATTGGTAAAATCAATGTTGGGCCTGAAACGCAGTCACAACAACTCTATGAACAAAAAGTTGAAAGGCGGGCCTCATTCCGCCTACTATGAAACCCAGATTACAGGCAAAGTTAATCCTATCAACATTTTCGTCAATGAAGGTGAGACTATTTCCATGAAAGAACAAGGCTTGAAAGCGAACTCCATCCGCCAACAAAGCTTTATTTGAAAGCTAGGGTAGCCAGGGAAACGGTGACAAAGTGAAAGTTACGTTATTGAAGGAAGTTGGATTGAAGTCTATCCGATCATATTGCAAAATATAAATAGAGATGCTATGTCTGTCCTTAGTTACAAATCATCACGACAAAATGTTCGGTGTAGCTACGTAGAAAAAAGTGCTTAGGAATAAAAATAGTGATTCATTTGTTTTAGTGACATGTTTTGTTACATACTACAACATTGTTTGATTTATATTTTACGAGTTACATTCCAAAATTATTTACAATTATATAAAATATGGATGTCAGCTAAAACAAAAAAACACACGAAGTCATAGCAAAATGCGATATTTAAACAAGTAAATAATGTAATGCGAACTTGTATATAAACCAGTAAAAGTAAAAACAATAAAGAGGACCCAAGGGATCTAAATGCATTCCTCTAAATTGGATAAAAGGCTAAAAATGTTGAAAAGGCTCGACGGAAAGGAAAAGTATAAAAAGCCATAGAGGGTAGTAGATGAACTTCGAAAGACTAGGTTTTCGCTGACATCCTCTTCACAAGCCTTTTCACAATTTCCTAAATTCCCCACTTCCTACATGGATTCCTTAAAAAGTTTGGCTTTATAAGCCTTCCTTTCATCGACTGCAGACTCCGCATTAAAAAGTCTAACATTGCTAATTTCTAACTTTTGACCGAGTAAAATTAGTTCATCTTGCGCCTGGGTACCATCTTTATAAGCCGTTTGGAATTTCTCCTTCAGCTTGGTAATTTCACAGTCCATCCGTTCGAAATTTGCTCGATTGTCAAACTGAGTATGCATTAAATCTGAAGTGAATCTCCTGATATCAGCTAAAAGAACAGCTCCTGCCTTAGCGTATTCCTCGGCGCTTCGACACATGTTGTAACGCCCCAAATTCTTAATGACTTAAACCTTGGAGCGTTACCAATATCATTCCATAAACATAATTGAAGCGGAAAATTTTAATTGAAAACTTTAAACTTTAATAAATAATAAACTTCATAACATCCAACTTAAATCGTTCCAAAACATTAGATGAAACACATTAAACATTCAATAGCAATTTAAGAAATACTAATATCTAACCATAAATAAAATTACTGATGGATTCCTTGAAATTGTTTTATTTGGCAGTCCGCGCACCATTTCGCCACCATCCACATTGAACCGATCTAACCTGAGAAGTTAAAATTTGAAGGAATGAGTATTTTAAAAACACTCAGTAGGATACGTGCGTCCAAACAATAGAATAATTCTTAAAACACAAATCTATAACATTCCATACCATCATTTCATCAAGAACAATCGGAGATCAATCGAAAGCTCTAACATTTTGAGAAAACCCGAAGGAGATCTCACATTTCATTTCATTTCATTTCGTCAAGACCCGTAGGTCTATTAGCATTTCGTGAAATAAACCATGTAAAAGAAATCATAATATTGAAAGGACATAAACACTTGCACGTAGTATCCTACCTTATCAATTTAAGAAAATCATACGTATCACGCTCTTGCCTTCTTTCTTCTCTGCCTTTTCTTTTGTGCAGTGCATCTATGTAAATATATTTTGTGTCTATTCTCCCCATCACGTCATACATATATATATATACGTGAGGAATATAAACTGCTTCTCTAATAATGGGCACGTAGTCGGAAACGTGCATGAATGGAAAGTGGAATTGACTGATAATTAGGAACTAATTAACTGAACGTGGACTGTTAGGCAAGTAATGGGAAACTATGATTTAGGAATACCCTTTATCAGCGTGTAGAATAAGGTGTAATTGGATAGATGATTGATACTGAATTTGAAAACCAATTGGACCAAATCTAAACAATAAAAGATTTGTACACGTGTCCAAAATCAACTCCAAGGTAAAGCATTCCATACACGTGCATATCTTTCACCTAAATTTCAAAATTATAATTAAATAATAATAAAAAGAAATTAGCTTTTGACAATTCCTTCAAACTAAAATATCTTGGAGTTGATTTATCCGAATCGACTTTTTCTCAAGTCTGAATTATGTATCTAATTACGATCTATCAAACGAGACCCATATTCGTATATTTGCGATAACTCCATATTTGACCCAAATAAAATATAATTTGATAAATGTATCATTTAGTCCTTAACTTTCAAAATATTTAAACATAGTATATAAAAATTGAATTCTATCCTATTAAAATTTTCGGGGTATTACATTCTCCCCACCTTAAAAAATGTTCGTCCTCGAAAATTCGAACATAGAAATCTCTTTGTGCATTTACATTGCCTAATCATATTAAAAGGATGATATTTTGAAACATGAAGTAAGATAACACAACTTTGCAAAAATATGTAACTTTCATACCTTGGATCAATTGGAGAGTGGTCGAATAGTGAGCGTCGCATGCCAATAATTCTTTATAATTAAACTTTACATCAACTACTACAATTTTTTTTATATATATATAAATATACTACCCTTTTTTTTTTTTTTTTGCAACTTCTAGAAAAATAGGATTTTTCTCAAAATAGAAATTTCAAAAAATATCTCTTTTTTTTTTATTTTTTGAGAAAAAAAAAAACAAAAATGCTGTATGTAAGGTTTGAAATATTGTATTTCATCTCATCAATTTGAATAACGCGCAATCAAAAGGCTTCCAGATGAGGAGGGGGTCACCACGGACCGCTTAAATCCCAAGCTCTTCTTAGACAGTTTAAATCTTTTTGACAAAACCTTTTAATTTTGCAATTATGCAAATCAACAAAACTATAACAATAAATCGAACAAGAAATTTCTTAAAATGTAAAAAAAAAATTTTTTTTTTTTTTTTTTCACGTGTGAAACTTAAACTATACTCATTAAACCATAAAACTTTAAATTCCATATCATCATTTACAAAAGAACAGGAAACATATCATCATTTACAAAAGAACAGGAGGGGGCTAAGCGATCGAATCCCCAATAGGAATATAGCTAGCCCCTTGGTTCACTAGAGCCTAAATCCTTAGGCAAAGAAATTCTGTGACACTTAAAAGGGTTCACATCAAAATCAATTCGCACTACAAATAAAAGGAAAAAAGGCATTAAAAAATAATAGTAGTAATCAATCAAAATACTTAGACTTAGAGACAAATAAATCAATGCATGGACTCACCTATGGTGGTCTGAACACAAAGGTTGTAAAAATTAGAATTGAAGGGATAAAGCAAGTTCTCAGCTTTACGAATCTCCGAAGGAAAACGGAGGATAAGAGCTACTAGTGCACAAAGTTCACTAAAAGCGTGACTGCGAACTAAAAAAGTTGGATCGCCTGATTATATTTTAGAGGATAAAAATAGTAGGGAGTTAGTTTAATTGGACAAGATAATTGAAGGAGGGAAATATAATTTATTTGAAAATAGATTTTTACAAAGTTGATGGAAGAAAGTTTATACAATTGGAAGGAGCTTTTTTTTTACTTTTGTTCATCTACTTCTAACCAAATGGACCAACTCTCCTATTTATACATGCAAAGAGGAGGTGGAAGCATATTCTAGAGAATTCTTATTCTAGAGAATTCCTATTTTCTAATTATTTTATTTTACTTGTTTGTCAAGCAAATCTAGAAACTTCCTTTTTTATTGTGTTTTGCTTGCTCACTAAGAAATTCTAGTGAATTCTAGGTGAATCCAAAATATGCAACAAACTTAATATCGCCTACACCAAATCACCACAGTTAGAACATAAAAATCTAAATAAAAAGACAAGCAATGAATTAACATTCATAGCACTTACCATAAGTTCGAGACATAACAACCGAAGGGTTGGGATCATTAGGGCAAAACCCCTAGTTACCTTGAACAAAGAACAAACTCTATTTTCAATTGTACACATGGACGGGGTGATTACCAGTTATGGATAAGTGAGGAGAAAAGGAATAGTACTCCCATTTGAGGATTCGCTGTATTCCCCAATGGCATAGGAGGGTACATTGAACAGAATATATTCAACGAAAATTTCCCATATAGGCTTGTGGATCCCCATGAAAAAAAAAATCGACCAACTTAGCCTACCCATTAGGAGTAATTTGGGAAGGAGCCATATTTAGTTAGGAAAGGGCATTTCTAAAAAATGATGAAATGGAACTCTGAGTCCCATATTCATTGCATGTTTATAAATAGCTATACAGCTTGGGGACAGGCAATCTATCTTCTGAAATTGTACAGGAAGTAATAGCTCTTTATCATTGAGAAGATTAAAACGGATCCTAATGTTGGCCAAGTCCTGTTCAGAAAGATTGGTAAAAATTCCTGAAACCTCAAAAGCATTTTTACCACTCTCATTAAAGTCAAATGGCATATTAGAGGGTTTGCCTACCTCATTACGTACCCCAACCCTAGGTTGAAAACTTCTTGCTTAATCAAAAATTTCAGGGCTAACACATATACCAGAATGAGTAACAGCTCTATAAAGGAGCAAGTCAATATACAAAACTTCTACAAAAGAAGAGGTTCTTGAAGTATAACCTCTAGGACTAGAACTTCCAAAATCAAAATCGCTAGATACGCTCTGAAAATGAGTTTGGGGAGACATTGCAGGAAATATGTTGGACAAGGATGATGAAATAATATTCACCTAGGCAAAAAAAATCTTAAAAGAAATAAGGTGACAAAGTGAAGAATGCCTACAGGAGTAATGATATATTTATAGTTTCTGATTAGACGTATAAGCCATTAAAACATGATAATAATAATCATAATTGTTGAAATATAAAAGGGCAGCTGATAAGATCTGAGGCAACAAAATTGCACCTATTTCCCATGCAAAAGAAAATTTATGGGCCACCATCCTGAAAATATGCAAATAAAAATCCATTATCGTACGTAAAATGATAATAGTCAACAATACTTTCTCCATGTCTTCTTTGATAAACCTCAACAAGCAAGTTCAGATGAAAGATGTCAAATAGGTTCACAGGGCATAAAATAATACAACTAAAGTAGTGGATTTAATATAAATAATAAAATCGGACTTGAGAGACTATTTGTTGAGCCTCGAAGTGCAATCTACGAACCCAACCAGCAACTCGCGGAGTGTAACATGCAAGCAAGGGATATAAAATACAAAAGGCTCGCACAAATCCTATGAACCATTTCTTTAATAACTGAAAAGCACGTAAACCAAAGAATAAAGTGTGATTCTTAACGGAATCAGCTATTATAAAAGTCGATAAGGAGCCGCCATCTGTCATTCTCTCAAAATTATCCAATTACCCCAAGGGTTACAGGAAAATATACAAATGCCCCCATCATTTGAAGAAATACATGCAATTCAAATATCTCTCTTTCAAATAGATATTTTTCTTCTTGCTCCAATTCAAACATCAAAACTAGTGAATCTAGGAAGTGAAAATTATAATTAGATAAGTAAGATTTGTTGATCAGATTTCTATCATCAACAACCAGTACCATCACTTATGAAAATTGTTGTGGTGTGATCCAAATTCCATGTGATTTGGTATTTGGTTTATTGGATTTCATGTGATTTGGGATTTGGTTAATTGAAGAAAGACTAAGGTAATTGGGTTTGTAGAGTCCTAAGTTGTGAATATCAATTTTTAATAATAATTAGGAGTTTGGTTTGAAAATAGACTCTTGGATAGCAAAAAGGCATGTTTTGAAATATTTACCCAAGACCTAGTGCCCAAGCGCTAGGTATATAGCGCCTAAGCGCTAGGAGTAGCGTCCAGAGCTGTGATGTAGCGCCTAGGTGCTGCAATAGTAACCTAATCGCGATTTTTCTGTTTTATCCGAATTTTGGGACTTCTTCTCCATCTTGGACTCCAATAAGATTATATATATTTCCACATTGTATCTCCACAATATAACATTTATATTATTCTTTAAACCTTCAACAACATTTTGAGTGATTGAGAGTTTAGATTTCAATTGAGATTATTGAAATCTTAATATTATAAACACAAAACTATTGATTATAGTAGATTGTTCTCCTCTGTCCGTAGTTTTTTCACAAAACTATTGGGTTTCTACATAAATTCTTGTGTTCTTATTTTCTTCTTCATTATTTTATTAATATCATTATCTTGCGATATGTTTCTTAACAAGTGGTATTAGAGCGTGAAGTTGATTGTTCCGCATGGCGACAACGAAGTATGACATTCCGTTGTTGGATAGAAACACAAGATTTACATTATGGCAATGAATATGTGAGCGTTGTTGGTGCAGATGGATTTGGAAAAAGACTTGCTTGGCTTTGATAGGATGCCTGCTGCCCGGACGCAGGATGAAAAGCGGCTTAGGGATCGGAAAGTACAATTACAAATTCATCTACATCTCTCAAATCAAATTCTTCATGATGTTCTTAAGGAGAATAATGTCGCTGTATTGTGGTTGAAGTTGGAGTAACTTTGCATGACAAAGAGCTTGACCGGCAAGCTACACTTGAAACAGCGCTTGTATTCTCACCGGATGTCTGAAGGTGCATCATTGAATGATCACTTAATTATGTTCAAAGAAATTATGTTGTGTTCACTGTCACCATCATATGTGACTTGGCTTTGATGTGGAGATATTGGAGGTTAAGTATAATGAAGAGGACTTGGCTTTGATGTTGTTATGTTCACTGTCACCATCATATGTGACTTTTAGGGATACTATTCTCTATAGTCGGGATACTCTCACCGTGGAAGGGGTCTATGATGGTTTACTATCAAAGGAGAAGATGAGGCATCTTGGCGGAGGATCTGGAAATCACGTTGAAGGCTTGGTTGTGCGTGGAAGGAATCAAGATAGGAATTTTGGTATAAATATGAGGGGCAAATTGAAGTCTAGGCATGCTGAGAAGACATGTCACTACTGTAAGAAGAAGGGGCATATTAGAGTTGATTGTTACGCCTGGAAAAATATAAATAAAGTTGTTGGTGCAACAAAGAAAGGGAAGCAACATGTTAATACAGCGAAGGCTGATGTTGTGGAAGATGAGCAAAGTGGTGGAGAGCTTCTTGTGATTTCTGACAGGGATTCTAAAATTTGTAAATAATGGGTTCTAGACTCGGCTTGTACTTTTCATATGTGTCCTATCAGGGACTGGCTATCTACGTATAAAGGAGTTCCAAGAGCTGCTATGATTATGCGAAATAATGTGCCTTGCGAAATTGCTGGAGTTGGTACAGTCAAAATCAGAATGTTCGATGGGCTGTCAGAACACTTACAAATGTAAGACATGTTCCAGAACTGAAGCAAATTTTAATATATTTGACTTCTCTCGACTCAAAGGGCTACAGATATATCGGTGAAGGTGGAGTCTTGAAGGTGAGCAAGGATGCTCTTATTGCCATGAAGGGGCATAAAAACTCCATACAGTTGTACATTTTGTATGGTTCCACAATGATTAGGGATGCTACGGTTTCTACTTCTTCTTTGACAGATTATGAAGTTACAAAATTTTAGCATATGAGGCTCGAGCATATGAGTGAGAATGGGATGACAGTGGTGAGTAAAAGGGGACTTCTTGCTGGGCAGAAGACCAGCAAAATAGAGTTTTGTAAGCATTGTATATTTGGAAAATAGAAGAGAGTCAAATTTACTAAAGGAAGACACGACACGAAGGGAACACTTGAACACATCCATTCAGATCTTTGGTGACTAGCCAGTGTACCATCTAAAGGTGGTTATTATTACTTGTTGACAGTAATTGATGACTTCTCCAGAAAAGTTTGGGTATTTTTCTTGAAGCAGAAGAGTGATGTGTTTGGGACCTTCAAGGAGTGGAAAACATTGGTAGAGAAGCAGACCAAAAAGCAAGTGAAGTGTCTACGTACGGATAATGGGTTGGAGTTTTGTTCAGATGAATTCAATAGCTTCTGTACGGTTGAAGGCATCTTGAGACACTTGATTGTGCCTGGAACTCCTCAACAGAATGGTGTGGCAGAACGGATGAACATAACATTTATGGAAAAGGTTCGTTGTATGCTTTCAAATTCTGGGTTGCCTAAGTCTTTTTGGGCTGAAGCTGCTACTACAACTTGTTTTCTGATTAATCGCTCACCTTCAGTTGCCATTGATAAAAAGACACCAGAAGAGGTATGGTTTGGTAAACCTTATTGCTATTCTGATTTAAAAAATTTTAGGTATCTGGCTTATGCTCATGTGAATAATGAGAAGTTGGAGCCTATATCTAGAAAGTGCATTTTTCTTGGATATAAATCAGGTGTGAAAGGTTATAAGTTGTGGTGTCCCGAGACTAAAAAAGTGGTTGTTAGTAAGAATGTACTTGATGAACTTTCTATGGTTCGTGGTTCACCTCTTGGGAATTCTAATAAAGCTGAGGAGCAAAATCATTTAACTCGGGTGGAGTAGGAAATTGGTTTAAAGAAATAATCAGAGGTTGCAAAACAGTCTACAAAAGATGAGTGCAGTTCGAGATTGACCGACAGTAATATCCTGCCTACTTTGCATCTATCACAAGTAGCATGATATTCTATAACTAAGGATAGACCTCGCAGCCATATTAGACCTCCACAAAATTATAGGAAAATAGATTTGGTAGCTTATGCATTGAGTGTGGCTGAAGACATTGATTCCACTGAGGAGCTTGCTACATATTCAGAGGCAGTCAGTTATAGTGATTCTAGCAAATGGATTATTACTATACAGGAAAAGATGAAGTCATTGAGCAAAATAACACTTGGGACTTGGTGAAATTACCTAAAGGTAAAAGAGTAGTTTGTTGTAAATGGGTGTTCAAAAGAAAGGAAGGCACATCAGGGATTGAAGATGCTAGATACAAGGCTAGATTGATGGCAAAAGGCTACCGTCAGATTTCGGGTGTTGATTTTACAGATGTGTTCTCACCAGTTGTGAAACATAGCTCTATTCTGGCTTTACTTGGAGTGGGGCTAAGAATGATTTCGAGCTTGAGAAAATGGATGTCAAAACAACATTCTTACATGGAGAACTTGAAGAGAGTATCTACATGCAACAACCAGAGGGGTTCATAGCTTCCAAGAAGGAAGACTATGTGTGCTTGTTGAAAAAATCCTTGTATGGATTAAAGCAGTCACCGAGGCAGTTGTATTTGATTATATACTCATAGCAGTTAAGGATAAAGCAGAGGTTAGAAAAATAAAATTACAACTCAACAACAAGTTTGACATGAAGGATTTGGGTGCAACGATGAAGATTCTTGAAATGGAGATCTTAAGGGATAGAAAGGCGGGTAAATTGTATTTAAGTCATAAGGGGTATATTGAAAAGGTGCTTGAAAGATTCAATATGGTGAAAGTTAATGTTGTCGTACTCCCTTGGCTGCCCACTTCAAATTATCATCTAACTTGTGTCCACGGTCAGATGAAGACATTGATTATATGTCTCGAGTTCCTTACTCCAGTGCAGTTGGTTCGCTCATGTATACTATGGTTTGTACAAGACCTGATTTGGCACAGGCAGTTAGTACAGTTAGCAGATACATGGCTAATCCTGGTAAGGAACATTAGAAAGTAGTGCAGTGGATCTTCAGATACTTGAGGGGCTTTTCAAATGCTTGTTTGCATTTTGGTAGAAATTCAGATGGAGTCATAAGTTATGTGGATTCAGATTATGCAGGGGATCTTGATAAGAGGAGATCGCTTACAGGGTATGTGTTTACTCTTGAAGACTGTGCTATCAGCTGAAAAGCTGCTTTGTAAAATACAGTGGCTTTGTCTGTAACAGAAGCAGAATATATGGTCATTACAGAAGAATGTAAGGAGGTTATGTGGCTTAGAGGATTGATTGGTGAAATCAGTTAAGACTTGTAGATTTCTACAGTTTTCTGTGATAGTCAGAGTGCAATTTTCTTGACTAAGGATCAAATGTTTCACGAGAGGACTAAGCACATTGATGTGAGGTACCATTTTGTATGTGATGTGATTGCTTGTGTTGATATTGTAGTAAGCAAGGTTGATACCAAGGATAATCCGCTGATATGATGACAAAACCACTTCTTATTGCTAAGTTTGAGCACTGTTTGAACATAGTGGGTGTTTATCATTGATTTAGTCCATTGGGGCTTGTTTGGAAGATGAGAAATTGTGTTTACTTGAAGATGTGTTTTAATTTCTTTTAATAGAATTTGGCTCAAGGTGGAGATTTGTTGTGGTTTGATCCAAATTCCATTTGATTTGGTATTTGATTGATTGGATTTCATGTGATTTGGGATTTAGTTAGTTGAAAAAAGTCTAAGGTAATTGGGTTTGTAGAGTCCTAAGTTGTGAAGATCAAATTTCAATAATAATTAGGAATTTGGCTTGAAAAGGGACTCTGGGATGGCAAAAATGCATGTTTTGGAATAGGTATATAGCGCCTAGGCGCTACAACAATAACATGATCGCAATTTTTCCATTTTATCCGGATTTTAGGACTTGTTCTCCATCTTGGACTCCAATAAGAGGGTTTATATATATTTCCACATTGTTTCTCCATAATATAACATTCATATATTATTCTTTACATTTTCAACAACATATTGAGAGATTGAGAGTTTAAATTTCAATTGAGACTATTGAAATCTTGATATTGTAAACATAAAACTATTGATTATAGTAGATTGTTCTCCTCTGCCCGTAATTTTTTTTCGAATTGGGTTTCTACGTAAATTCTTGTGTTCTTGTTTTATTTTTCATTATTTCATTATTGCCATTATCTTGCGATCCATTTCATAACAAAAATGTCATAATACTTGAACAAAAATGACTTCTTCTCAAAGAGAAAACTTTACCAATGTTGACTTTGATATGTATTTCTAAGAGACTATTCACATGTTTCCTGCCTAACATGTACAAAAGGAACAGTCCCTCCCATTTTAATTTCATACTTTCCTATAACAATCCTGTACGCTTCTACTTATTCCTACAAGAAATTTCCAATTATTTTACAAGATGAAGGTCCAGAGAGATAAAAGATTTGTACTGCTAATGGCAGCAATGGATTCAGATTACACGAAGAAAGTGTATGGTTATTATTTCAATGTATTTGTTGAAGCATTAGCAGGTGAAGGAGAGAAATGGGACTTGTTTCATGTAGTCAATGGTGAATTTCCCTATATGGATGATATTCAAAACTATGAAGGATTTGTGATCAGTGGAAGCCCTTATGATGCTCATGGGGATGAATATTGGATTCTTGAACTTCGCTTTCTTTTGCAAGCATTATTTACCATGCAAAAGAAAGTTCTTGGAATTTGCTTCGGCCATAAGGTGTATGTATGTATGTATGTATGTATGTATAATAAGAAATGATAGGTTTATTGAGGATTTCTCAATTAATAGCTATTTTGATTTGGCTGAAATTCCTCCCTTCCTTTCAATCATTGAGTGCCATCAAGATAGGTATATATCTATTCTTCTTTTTTTTTCACACTCTGCTCACATGTTTTTAGTGTGAGCTTATGTGTGTAATTTTTTTTCTTAATTTTGTCCAAGATATATGACAGGTGGTGAAAATAATGATAGGTTTACAAAGTGTCTGTGGGAGTACAAGTTCTTGCATATTCTGATAAAACGGGAGTAGAAATGTGTTGGATTTCATGACCCAAATTAGGTGGAATATTTTGAGAAAATATTTCTTTTATTTCACGTGTTTTATTGAAAAAAATATTTTTTTCATTTTATTTCACGTATTTTATTGGAAAAATATTTGAAAAATATTACTTTATTTATTCCATGTGATTTTTTTATCTTGTTTCTATCTTTGTGATATTTTTAGGCCCTATAAATAGTAAACTCTTCATTCAATTTAGTAGATTGTAGAAGTTGTTAAAAGTTGTAATTTCTCTCCATTGGTTGTCATTAATAAAATATTATGTTCCTCTGCTAATTTCTTATTTGCTTTCTTTTAAATCTTATTCTTGTTTATTAGTTTTTGTGATCTACACTTCATATCATACCTTATCACCTCCTCGAATTCCTAACAAGTGGTATCAGAGCCATGGTTCAGCGGTTCCGCGGAGCAAAGATTTGATTGTTTGAGGTTTTTTGTTATCGATGGCTACCATGAAGTATGATATATCGCTATTGGTTCACAGTACAAGATTTTCGTTATGGTAAGTAAAGATGAGAGTTGCATTGGCGCAGATAAATTTGGATGATGCTTTGTTGGGATTTGATAAGATGTCGATAACTTGGACAAGAAAGGAGAAGCAACGGAAGGATCGCAAGGCACTTTCGCAGATTCATCTTCATCTATCTAACAACCTTCTTCAAGACGTCTTGAAGGAGAAGACAGTAGTTGCATTGTGGTTGAAACTGGAGCAATTGTGCATGACCAAAAGTCTGATAAGCAAATTTTATATAAAGCAAAGGCTTTATTCTCATCGCATGGCAGAAAGCCGATCACTGGAAGATCATCTGGTCATGTTTAACGAGATCGTCGCTGATTAGGAAATGTTAGAGGTAAAGTATGATGAAGAGAAATTGGCCTTAATCCTGTTTTACTCGCTGCCGGTTCGTTCTCGTCGTTTAGTAACATAATTTTGTACAATCGTGACACACTCACCGTTGAAGACGTGTATGATGCCTTGTTCGCAAAGGAGAAGATGAAGCATCTGGTTGGAGCTGGTTCCAGAGGCAGAGATGAAGAAGCTCTTGTGGTTCATGGTGATCGACCAGGGGCAAGTCGATGGTGGATTTCATCAATAGGGTCTGCTTTTACTACAAGAAAACATGATAAATAAAGAGGTATAGCGAGAAGTTTCAAGGTAAGAATAATTCAGCTACAAATCGTGGGAGGCAATCAGATATTTCAGACGAGACCAACGTGGTTGAGGACTATTTGGGTGGAATAGATGTTTTGATGATTTCTGACATGGAATCCAAGCCTAATGCGGAGTGGATTTTGGATACAACCTGTACGTTTCATATGAGTCCCAATCGAGATTTGTTTGAATCATATGAAACGGTGACAAAAGGTGTCGTCATGGGAAACAGTAAATCTTGTCAAGTAGCTAGTATTGGTAGAGTTAGATTGAAGTTGATGGATGGAACAATCAGAATACTTGGCCAGGTTCGACATGTTCCAAACTTGAAGAAGAACATCATCTTGCTGAGTACCCTGGATTCGAGAGGGTACACGTTCTCTGGAGCAAGTGAAGTCTTGAAGGTCCGAAAGGGTGTCCGTGTTGTATTGGAGGGACGGAGAAAGTCCCGATTATACATCTTGTAAGGTTGGACAGAATCGGTGAAAAGACATCAACACAGGTTTGGTACCATGGTGGATATACAGTTTGGTATATTACCATTAGGAATTGGCTCTGGGTCTATTTTGGAGAATACTACTATGTCGATTTTTGGGGATATGAGGAATTCCTCTTTGCCACCACAGTATGTGGTTCCATTGTATTCAATGGCTAGGGAGAGACTCATTGGAGATAGGTACGGGAATGCTGATCTGGATGTGCATGCTTTTGGAGTTGTTGAAGGTGACGAGTCCAGTCAGGGGCCTTCAGTTAAAGCATTTAGTGTTGATTTTGCTACAGAGTGTGTTTCGACCTTGTTTGGTAAATTTTGAATTCTTTGTGAATTTTGGGAACCTGGTGGTTGGGTTCATTTATCCGTGTTGGATATGGTGGAAGAGGAAGAGTATTTTTCGTGTGTTGGAGAAGTTTGGTTTAGGATGAAGAGTTCAGTTTGTTCGTTGCAGTCAGACTTATTTTTCTAAGTGGAGAAATTTTTAAACTTCGTTGCATACTTGTGTCAAGTTGGAGATTGTTGGATTTTGTGACCCAAATCAAATGGAATATTTTAAAAAAATATTTTCTTTATTTCACGTGTTTTATTGGAAAAATATTATTTCCTTTTATTCAACATGATTTTTTATCTTGTTTCCATCTTTGTGATATTTCTAGGCCCTATAAATAGTAGACTTTTCATTTAGTTTAGCAGATTGAAGAAGTTGTTGAAAGTTATATTTTCTCTCCATTGGTTGTCATTAATAAAATATTCGATTTCTCTGCCAATTTCTTGTTTGGTTTCTTTTAAATCTTGTTCTTGCTTATTAGTTTTTGCGATCTGTACTTCATATCGCGTCATATCACCACCTCGAATTCCTAATAAAATGTTCACATGTGGAGACAACATTCTCGAAATTCAGGGACATCTTGAATGCATGAAAGAGATTCTCGACAATCTCATTGATTGTCTTGTCTGGAATGACTCCATTGAGGTACACGAACCATATATAGTAAATTCTGTTTACTGGTTTTCAAATCCCTCGATATGTTTTTTTCATAACCTGCAGCACTATACCCCTGGTTGACAGCTATAGCAATATTTTCTGACATCTTATGACACAAGTCTTTTAGTATTTAGAACTCCAACTATGCTTAAAAGAAGAAGATTTTAGTAAGTTGACGCCTAACAATAAACTTTGGTACATCTCCAGACCTTGTTTTCCTTTCATAGCCGATCCTAAACTCGAACAAAGGAGAGATTACTCAAAGTTGACGGTCAACGTCAAATTTTGCCACGGTTTTATGACATGATTCCGTTATTATATTCGTATCCAATTTATCTATACATATCTCGTTCATTACATGCACGTGCAATGTGTGAAAGTAAATTTAACTGCAGCCATTGTCTTTCTTATACTCTGCAAACTCCTCTTTGATATAATTTTTTGTCCAATTGCAGAAGGGTTTCGCAGAAGAAGCCAAGTTGAAGTTAAGCAAAGCAGAAGCAGATAGGAAATACTGGGAAACGATTTGTAAGAGGTATCTCAAAAGCAGATGGATTACTCAGTCACAAACATACTTTTGATGACTTTGCTTCTTTCTTCACCGTGTATGCTTTTGTCTAAACTACGAAAGTTTTAGACTCCAATCATTGTAAACTTGTCCATTTTGATAAGTGAAAAACAGATGTCCAGGGCAGTAAATCATTAATTTGTTTAATAAGGTGTGTTTGTATAGCTGGAATAATTAACAGGTCAAGAGATCACAATTACTTGAATTACATTTTGACAATATAAAGAGAGTTAAACCAACAAAACTAGGAGCGACAGAGTTTCTATTTCCAGCCACTGAATTTTTCTGAGCACCCCTTTAGTCGAGCTACTATAGAGCCTTAGGCCTCAAACGCATTTGAAACTTAGTTGCTATGTTTAGCCCTTGTTTGACAAACATTAAAGAGTTTTTGGAAGAAAATAAGTTTTGGAATAAAAAATGTGCGGTTAAAAAGTAGAAAAAAAAAATTGGATTTATATGTAAAATATTTTATTTTATTAATGTCTGGTTGAAAATGAGTTTGAGACGAAAAAAAAAAAAATTTTGAGAAAATGGACGACAAACAGGGGCATAATACTAACAAACATAATCGTTATATGTCAAGTCAATTATATGCTGCTATTACAATCACATATAACTGATTCTTTGACTTTCAAAGAAATATTGCATGAGAAGATTGGAATCATATTCTTGGATGTCCACAAAGCAAGGAATAAAACTTATCTCTGTGAATATTTTTAAACATTCTGGAAGTATATACATGAAACATTCAACCATGTTGGGTAAGAAAGCAACATATCACAAAGGCCTTTTTGAAAGCCAAAAAAAAATGATGACGATGATGATATTGTTTGCAACTTTTCTTTCATCTTATAACAATTTTTCTTGCATCCCTCTAAAATAACTGAAGTACCATCATGTTTATCATGTGCTTACAGAAGCCAAAAGCGCAAGTCTAATAAGTCTAATGTTAAAGCACAATCATTTGTACCCTCCAAAATTCATGTCCAAACTGGACTGTCACCATACTTGGGGAGAATTATATACAGAGTTATATGAAAGAAATAATTGCAGGGAAAACCTGAGGTAAGCCTGTGACAAACATGAGAATTTAATTTATACAACAATTCAATATAGCCGATCCCAAATTTACTGGGAATAAGGCTTTGTTTATAATTTGTTTGTTGTAATACAACAATTCAATTAGCATCTATATTCCTTTTCTGTAAAGCATACAATTACAACAGTATGCAAAACGAAAGAGCCTGAAAATATTGCTTATTTACTGTCTCTAAATGTTCTAATAAATGAGGTGATACGATCTTTGGCGTTTTGCACCCCATGAGAAGTTCAAATTGATCTTCCTTTTATTCCTCCTGTCTGAAACAGCTTTCTTTTTAGTCCCAAGGTTACCTTGACAGTTTTCAGCTCCGCAAAGGCACTCAACCTCTGGGCCAAATTGCTCAAATCTGCAGACTCAAGAACAGTAGCTTTAGTCTCTGCAGCTTTTTTGTGTCAAACCAAGAGTTCTGTACTAATAGCATGTTCTCTAGGGACAGTCTACCCAATACCGTTTACAAAACATGCACTTAGGTTCAGGAAAGCTACCAAGTGCTTATTGGCATCTTGATATAATAGTTGATTAAGTGCACAGCTGCGGCTTTTTATTGAAAAGTTAATGTAAATTCAAATTTCAGAAAATAATGTATGAAAATTTGCAAGCCATCGCACATACCTGTAGTCGTAGGTTAATGGTTCTCCTACTTGAATGGATGTAGCTGCAAAGACACCAACACGAATCTCCCCATCAACCTGCCTTTTGTAAAGGAAAAATTTGACAACAGAGAGTCAAAATCTTCCATGTGCAGTACAGGTCAATTTAATGTCAAACATTGGGAAGACTAGTGGGAAAAATGACTATTATAACTGTCAGCTTGCATCAATTGGCCTCAGTGCGTCAGCTAATGAATTTTAAAGTCTGAAATGTATGTTACCATCATAACAAGGCCAATCAAAATAGACTACAAATTTTTCATTCCATACAGTACAGAAAAACAACTTAAATGAGAAAAATTCTCAATTTTTTGGTAATTATAATTTACAATTTAATTTAAAGAGAATATTACAAACTATCTTTCTGAGAGAATCACTTCTGACATATAGAAGTCTGCAAAAGTATATTTAGAACGGTATTTATTCTTAGTAGGAAACTGGATAAGTTGTCGTGCAAGTATTATAAATATTAATATATTATAACTTGTAAGAGCCTTTGATGGGGTATTAGAAGATATATAATTATATGTAGTTCCCGATTTTGATGCGTATTTTAGGACATATTATTAGGGTTTGATTTATTAGCTATTATAGTATTTTCTTACTTAGAATAGGGTGTTTTGAAACCCTATATAAATGGGGCTTATTCGATGTAAGCCAAAACCTTTGATAATGGAATAATTGATATTCTCCCCCAATTTCTCTCTTCCTCTCTCCTCGTCTTCTCTCCTTGCCCCTCCTTTCCCTTATTCTCATCCCTTTCCCTTTCCCCTTGTCCAATAACTGTTCCATAATATCCTACATCAGCCTTACTATTGATGCTTGATATGGTTATTAGAAATGAAAAAAAAACAAAAAAAAAAAAAGGAGCAAAGTGTTTGGATTCCATGGAACAAGATCGTGGAACCTATTTACTGAAATAAAAATGTGTTACGAGGATAGGGTTTTGAAAGAAGCAAAATGGGATACATAAATTGGGGTCGTTAGGTGCATTAGGAACTTAGAGAGAGACTTGGCAAAGTTTGAGAGTAAAAGTCAGTCTAGCGGTGGAAGCCCCAAAATGGTCTTTCACAATTGGAAGGAATGAAAGTCTACGAGATAGTTGTACTTACCATTTTTCCAGTTTACAATTAGGAGCACAGCTGTGATTTAGAAACCGCGAAGAATTTCCCCTGAATGTCCCATCAATCACAAAATCCTTGCAAATTTTACACATGTAAAAGTTTTGAACTCCCTGGTCCTTTAAACTGGATAAGCCGTCGTACAAGTATCATAAATATTATAACTTGTAAGAGCCTTTTATTTATTTTTTTTGAAAGGTAATCAAATATTATATTTAACAAAGTTAATACACGGGAAGTGTATCACCAATACAAATCAGAAAGGAACAAACAAAAATTTGGCAGCCCATCTATATGTGTAGTAGCCACAGCATTATACCAATTAAACAATGTCAAATAAAACCACTCCCTAAACTGCTCTGTTGTTCGTGTTTGGCCTTCGAAACAGCGTCCATTTCTTTCTCTCCACAAACACCACACGATGCAACTCGGAATAAGGTCCCATAGAAGTCTGCTATGCTAATCTCACAACTTTCTCCTCCATGTCTTTAACACGTCCTCCATACGCCTCAGCATCACCCAATCCATATGCTGCAACACCAAAACATCGTTCCACAACAAATGAGTAGCATCACAATGAAGAAATAAGTGATCAATCGTCTCCCCGTCCTTCTTCACATTTAGCACCACTCAGTAACATAAAAACCCCTTGTGCAAAGGTTATCCACCGTTAACACGTGTTCTCTAACCACCGTCCATAAAAAAATGTCACTCGTGGGGGCAGTTTACATTTCCATACCATCTTCCAGGGGAATGAGCTCTCTTCAACTCCCGATAGAGATCTAAAATAGGTGCGAACAAAAAAAATACCATCTTGTGTCAATCTCCACCTGCTACTATCATCCTCTTCTGCCCTGATATGTGTCTTGTATAGAGATGTCAGAAACAACGCATAATCATCAAATTCTCAATCCTACAGACCCCGGCCAAACACAGTGTACCAACTGGAGTTCCCATTGTCATTATCTAAAACATCATTCACCATAGCACACGGCTCCAACGCAATTCGATACAAAGAAGGAAATCTCACCTGAAGCGATTGATCTCCACACCAACAGTCATCCCAAAAGCTGATTGCATTGCCATTCCCTACAACAAATGTCAACCTATCTCTAAAGTCGCTCCACCCTCGCCGAATATACCGCCACAAACTCACCCCATAAGAACCACGTCTCTCACCTTAGCACCATCCCCCTCCGTAACACCATATTTTGCCCCTATAACAGTCCTCCAAAAGCTCTCCCTCTCCACCCCAAATTGCCACAACCACTTACCCAACAAGACCTTATTAAACAAGACAAGACTTCTCAAACCGAGACCACCGAGTCTAATTGGAGAACAAACCACACGCCAATTAACCAAATGCAACTTCCTCTCCTCTCCTAATCCTCCCCATAGAAACTCCCTTTGGATCCTCTCTAATCTTTTTGCCACTGCAACAGTAATATGAAACAGTGACAAGAAGTACGAATATTCGACAGAGTAAACTTTATGAGAGTAAGGCGGCCTCCATTCGAAAGGTACATACGCTTCCACCCTGCTAACCTCCTCTCCATCCTCTCCACAATACTGTTCCAGATCTGTATACTTTTGAACCGTGCACCCAGAGGAAGCCCGAGATAAGACATAGGCAATTGTGCCACCCTCCAATCCAAAATCTCAGCTAACTCCTCCACATTGTCGACCTCTCCCACCGTGATCGCCTCAGATTTTCCCAAATTTATTTTCAATCCAGAGATGGGTTCAAAGCATAGGAGTAAACGACGCAAGTTCCTGAATTGCTCAATATCCACGTCACAGAAAATCAGCGTATCATCTGCAAATAGCAAATGAGAGACTTGCAACTGCTCGACAGCAAAACCCCTTATCAAACTTTGCCCCACAGCCTTCTCAAGCATCCTACTAAAAGCTTCCATAACAATGACAAACAGCAATAGAGACAGAGGGTCCCCTTGTCTCAATCCTCTACTACTGCGAAAATAGCCCTTCGGAGAGCCATTCACCATAACTGAGTATGAAACCGTAGAGATACAAAACTGAATCCACCGACACCATTTCTCCCCAAAACCACATTTCCTGAGCATATACAAAACAAATCCCCAATTAACATGATCATATGCCTTCTGAATATCGAGTTTACGTAACATTCCTGGAACCCCCAAACGCAATCTTGAGTCAATGCATTCGTTTGCTATAAGTACGGAATCCAAAATCTAGCGCCCTTCGACAAAAGCGTTCTGAAATTTAGACACAACCTTTTCCAACACCTCCTTTAATCTGTTCGCCAAATTCTTCACAATAATCTTGTAAACCCCACTCACTAAGCTAATAGGACGGAAGTCCTTAATATCAGTCACTCCCGATTTCTTAGTAATGAGCATAATAAATGTAGAATTGGCGCTTCGTAGGAATCTTCGACGCTGAAAGAAATAGGTAAGGGCATCAACAATGCCTGATCGCACCACTTCCCAACAACCCTTATAGAATGAGAAAGAGAATCCATCGGGTCCTGGAGCCTTATCGTCGTTCATACTGAACACCAACTTCCTAATTTCATCCTCCCCAAATGGTTTTTTTAACCAACTAGCATCCTCCTCATCATTAGTTGAGAAGTCTAGCCCCTCCAGTTCAGGCCTCCAACTCGACTGCTCACTATACAGGGACTGATAAAAACTTACCATATGGGTCCCGATATCATTGGGATTTTGATAAGTGACCCCATCAACCTCCAACATAGTGATTAGATTGTTGTGCCTATTGGAATTGGCTACCTTATGGAAAAATTGGGTGCATCTGTCTCCCTTTTTCAACCACTTGACCCTAGATTTCTGACGCCAAGCAATCTCCTCCATCTCCAACAACCTCTCCAACTCTACCCTTAATTCTCCACGTCTCACTCTATCATTTCCTACCAATTCGTGATTTTCCTCCAACCTATCCAATTCTTCTATATCTGAGAGACATTGATTTTTGCGAAAAGTGATATCTCCCACAACCTCTTCACTCCACCTCTTAAGATCTTGTTTCAAGGCCTTTAATTTCCGATCGAATATAAAACTAGGAGACCTCCTGAAGTCGTAGGATGCCCACCAATTCCGTACTCGTTCCTCAAAACCTTCAACGTTTAGCCACATCTTCTCGAACCTAAAAAGCCTTCTTCCACTGCGCCCTACATTCCCAGATAGTACGATGGGGAAATGATCAGAATACAGTCTCCCTAGTCTCCTTTGCGTGACCTCTGGATACTTGGCCTCCCAATCCCCGCATACCAAAAATCTATCTATACGAGATAGAACAGGTTGGTCTCGGTTAGATAACCAAGTAAAATCTCCCCCAATCAAAGGTAAATCTACCGACACGTTCTCCCTAATAAAGTCTGAGAAGTCTTTCATAGCCCCTGTTAATCTCCCTCGGCTAGACCTCTCATTGGGAAAATGAATTACATTAAAATCCCCTCCAATACATGTTGGGAGGTTCCACCAATTCATCATCACAGCCAACTCATCCCACAAGCCACCTCTACTCTCATCAACATTAGGCCTCCGTCCGAGCAACATCACCATATGTACCCCCCGTCTCTACTCCTCCAACCCACACTACCAAAGCATTATCACTCCTTGGATCCCCTTCCTTCGGAGACTTAGAAAATCTCCTACAATAGGTATTCACCACCCTAGTTGCTGAGTCTATCGGCCCCTGTTGTTTCTCAAAAACCAAAGTAGGACTATCCCCCACCAAAGTTTCGTGTTCATGCTCACTATCCATCAATGATCCCTATACAAGGTAAATTGTACCCAGCCCACCCCACCCCACCCTACCCTCATTTGTATGGCAATCGATGGCTTCCAACAACTCCGAGTTCAGAATCGTAGTACCCGACTCCCCTACCTCACCCCGAGATTCTGTCTCTCGAGACGCCTCGATCCTAGAATCCCTTACATCCTTATATGATTCCCTCATCTCGACCCTATTTCCATCACCTAAGGAATTTACCACTACAGTTTGCGTTTGAATTTCGCCTGGAGGCTTATCTAAGCCCACCCCACACCTATGACAATAATTGTTCATAAGACCACTATAGACCTTTTCTCCACCTCCTTAATCAAGTCATCCAATTCCTTTTTCAGCGCCTGAATGAGAGCCTAAAATTCTGCATTATGGACATTCCCTTCGGTCTCCATCCTTTCCTTACACAACAATTCCCGCTGGTCAGTATTATTCGACGTCCCAACATTAGCCGTTACATCGGCATAAGTTATCCCTGATTGCCTCTTGCCAACAACTATTCGACGTTTAGCCTTATCGCTGGAAATAAGTGAATCAACAACTGCTTCAAACACGGGTGAGATCGATGCCCATCCTTCTCCATTTGCACCTTCCGGCACCATCACAACTCCTTTTCGACGCCTCTCCCCATACTAAGCTATCATCAGAAATCTACCACGCTTATTAGCACAACGTTGTGCCAAGAAGGCTCGTGAAGACTCATTAAACTTAACAACGAAGTCCTCCATCCTATCGGCCATCCTCAATTTGTCCATCATAATCACCATCTAGACGGCACCATATCGGCCCATACAAATTGCACCCGATATCTTCGAACCCCATTCATATAGCTTAATATACCCCGAGTCCATAACAGACACAGCGAACTCCTTTGCCTCAACACGAAATCGGGAATTGAAGACCATGATACCCCCAGTGGAAGTCTGCTGCCCACTATTCTGAGCAAATAAACCAGTAGATGATGAAACCATTGTTCTGAGCAAATAAACCTCGCAGCAGCAAATTGAATCTGGCAGATTTCAGATGCGACGCGTAGGTCCCACGCGCCGGCAGGTTAGCGTGATCGCCGGGCACCTGAGCTGTTGGAGTCGGAGTCACCTGTACAAGCCCCCCGGACCGGCGCGTGTGAAGGCAGGTTGACCGGAAGAAGCTGAATCGGGAATTGACAGCCATGAACCAATTCCTTCTTCTTCATCTCTGGATCTGATAAGGAACTGCTGCCTCCATGCGGAGCTACATCAAGAACTGTCGGCCCGTCACCGGCAGGAGCGCCGTTCATGCCGTCGCTCAAACAGGTCACAATGCTAGGGTTTCTATCGCCAATCGAGATTCCGGACGAAAGGCTGTAAATTTATGACGTGAGGCCGGTAGGGTTAGTTGAGTTAGGTTTAGGATCTGGGTGGCTGGCTGGGTTGGGTGGTAAGAGGAGGTGTTTGGATGTGGCAGGCTCTGCCATCTCCCTGGAGAGAGAGAAGGAGTGGGTCAGCTGGGGTGACGTTCAAGTAGAGCCTTTAATGGGGTATTAGAAGAGATATAAATATATGTAGTTCCCGATTTTGATGCGTATTTTAGGAAATATTATTAGGGTTTGATTTATTAGCTTTTATAATATTTTCTTACTTAGAATAGGGTGTTTTGAAACCCTATATAAATGGGGCTTATTCGACGTAATTCAAAACCTTTGATAATGGAATAATTGATATTCTCCCCCAATTTCTCTCTTCCTCTCTCCTCTTCTTCTCTCTTTGCCCCTCATTTCCCTTATTCTCATCCCTTTCCCTTTCCCCTTGTCCAATAACTGTTCCATAATATCCTACATCAGCCTTACTATTGATGCTTGATATGGTTATTAGAAATGAAAAAAAAAAAAAAAAAGGAGCAAAGTGTTTGGATTCCATGGAACAAGATCGTGGAACCTATTTACTGAAATAAAAATGTGTTACGAGGATAGGGTTTTGAAAGAAGCAAAATGGGATACATAAATTGGGGTTGTTAGGTGCATTAGGAACTTAGAGAGAGACTTGGCAAAGTTTAAGGGTAGAAGTCAGTCTAGTGGTGGAAGCCCAAAAATGGTCTTTCGCAATTGGAAGGAATGAAAGTCTACGAGATAGTTGTACTTACCATTTTTCCAGTTTACAATTAGGAGCACAGCTGTGATTTAGAAACCGCGAAGAATTTCCCTTGAATGTCGCATCAACCACAAAATCCTTGCGAATTTCACACATGTAAAAGTTTTGAACTCCCTGGTCCTTCATCTCCCATAGCCTTTTTGCACACAAAGTGTCGTCAATAACTGAAGAAAGAAACAAACTTTTCGATCATAATATTATCCTTGAAGAAAAAGAAACATGGCAGAATAACACATCATATTCATAAAATCCTTCATATCCATGCTTTAGGAGAAGTTACGACAACTTAATTATGAGTTTTATGCATCACATTTCAGAACATCAACAGAGGATGCAATAGCTAAGAGCACTTGTATTCTTAGTTAAACACAGTAGCAGGGGAAAATATGAAGTGGAATTTATATTCTGCACCACGGGCAATGAATTAATGTGAGCAAAGAAAGAATATCATCATATTACAGAAGGTTTCCTTGGGCAAAGAGTTACAGACTGCAACGTCAGAAGTTTTGTGGATGGATTGAGAATATGGGAGAAGTTCAATGATAAGACCAGAAGACCTTCTGAGGTTGGCCAATAAAAAAATAAATAAAGATGCATTGGATCTCTTTATTTTCAGTAGACAGAGGCCATCAATATCAAGCACAAGCTTGGTTTCATCTTAAATCCTGTGAATTATCCAAGTAATGACATTGAGAAAATATACTATTTTGATAGATTTCTTCAGCAAGAACTCAAACATTATTATCGAAGTAGAAATATTGGGGAATTACATATACTTTTTGGCACACAGCTATGTGGCTAAAATAGATATGTACTCGTTCAGTTCAATAAAGCATACAGATTTTGAGATTTTCAAATCTGAAAAAGGAAAATATAATATTTTATTCATTTATAGTATTGTTCTTAGGTTTTCAGCACAAACTGGTTGGAGAAGTGACAAGCGACATTCCACCTCATCCCTCTGGAATTCATTATATATTCCATTTTCACTTGTTGAAAAAGTATCATTGGAGAAAAGGAAAATATTGTAGCCGCTTGAAGCATAAAGGCCCCTGTAGCTATAATAATGGCAAAGGAGAATGATAAGTTACGAAATGTTGTATATTTGAAATTCAGGTGACTGTAAATCTAACACCTCGTGTTCAATAACCTTTATTTTTCACATCTAATCTTTTGCTGACTTACCCCATAAAGAGTAATTCTTGCATTAAAGAAACTATAGTTCAATATTATCCCCACATCATAACATATTAAATGTCTGTATTCAAGAAATTAATGTAGTTAAGATCAATTTCTAAATCTTTTCACGCACTTAGAGAACCAAGTAAGAATTTTAAATAAAAATTGGGTATGCTAGTAGTAAAATATATGATTATATTTTGACATGCTAGAAATTACCTTCTCCTACATACTCAATCACAAAATCACCTTTATTGATAGACTCAGCTGCCACTACACCCCAACCACAATGTTCTGTCTGGTAAGCAAAATCCAGTGTTAATGTAGGTGGAAAGGAAAAGGGAAAGGGTTAAAAAATTCAAATCCGTAATCAAAAAGGACACAGGATATTATTGAAGACCAAAAACACATCACTTTAACCTTGACAATTTGAATCTTTTTTTCTTTACGAAATGGCATATTTTTACACTTTCCTTTGCACTGGCAACCTTTTGAGCAGCTGATATACTGAAGCCTGTAAGTGTAAAAAATAATAGTGGAAGCCATCAATGCAACTGTACTACAAAAAAACTCAAGTTCTTGATGTGAATCCGTGAAAGAGTATTGCAATGCAAATATGGTCGGTGACAATATTTGAATGAATTGAACGTGGAAAAGCATCTGCTGATTCCAGCCTCCATATATGCTAAATAAGCTGCATTGGCTTGTAAAGAAGTGTTTGACTTTAAGAAGAATACGATCCTATAAAATTCTCAAGAAATGCCTACAAAAGAATATGAGAGTGTAAAATGACAGAATCCTAGAAGTTAAAAGCTTTTACTATGAAACCAGTTTTGATTCAACCAAAAAGCTCTTGTAACAAGTTATCAGTCTCATTCGGCAATAAACGGATCCTAAAAATCTCATTTGTGAAAGAAAAATCTTATATTCCTTGTTTTGTAGAGAGCCTTCACATGTAAAGACAGAAAAGGACAACATTATTCAGAAGGATTACTTATTGAAAAAAAAGAAAAAAAAGTTCAGATAAGGACAGCTAGAATTTTGAGAACACCATGTCTATTTCAGACATCAAATACCAGAACTCTTCCAATAATTGAAGCATATAGGGAATGTTTATATGACTGGCATGAAATCAAAGATAAGTGTATGGATGTTTAAATTACTCCAACAGTCAGCTGGTAAGTCTTTCACCTGTCACACACTCTTGGATCCCAAAAACTGTCATCTAACATATATTAAAAATTCATCTTGAATAACATATTATATTAAAAGAATACAAATAAAAAAATTTAAATGTACAAGAACCAGGCATAAACAGTGTGTGATTTAACTTGATTGAGCAAGTCAACTAAGCTTGCTTTTCTTAAATCTTGTTTGAATTGATATACATGCATTATAATCTGATCCAACTTCATTTGCAGATCAAATCCCAATACTTTTATGATATGTCAAAGACAAACTGGAATAGGTTGATAAATTATCCTTATGTTCACCATCAATTCCAAAAGCCATTCTACAAAGAGAAAGGATTGTTGCAGGTGTAGGCATTACTCACTGTATACATGTACTAGATTCTGTAATGATTATGCAACAGTATAGCACATCATAGTTCAGTAAAACAAATCGTAAGATAAGGGGTTCAAACTGTTGGATTAAGACAAAATACATGGAATCCAGCTTAAGTCAAGGTAAAGTACAAGGAGAGAGTCCAATAGGAGTCGGAGTTGTGGAGTGAACAACCTCGTTACCCTTCACACAGAATGTGAAAGCGAAGAAGACTTCATTACATAATTAGGTTGAGCACAGTGGTACAGTAGTATTTTGTGCAATTGAAACTTTTTAAAAGATAAAAACAAATTCTCTATGACTTCAAACAGTCAACAATGCTATATAGGAGTGAATCTGTTGGTATTCAGAAACATCAGATACATAAACTCAGAGTGGTTGAGGATGAGAAGGATGTTAGATATATCTGTTCAGAAAATAAAAAAACCTAGCAGCGACGTTAAACATGAAGGCAGGCTCTGACCTATAATGACATGGGAAAAAAGAATTCGCACCTTTGATTTTACATGTAAAATTGATCTCTAGAAGAGCAGAATGGACGAAGAGAAGACACGTAGCAATGAGCTAATACTTTGATGAGTTAAGTTGAGAAAGATTGTAACACTACTTGAGAAAATCTTTTCTTCCTGTCGCTCAGTGTATATGCACAACAGATAAATTACAAATTAAAGCATTAGTAAAAGCACATGCAGCGTTCAGAGTAAAATATGACCTATCATTTGAAGCCATGAACTCCTAACAAGTACAACACATTTGTTAAAATGGGAGGACAACAGTACCTGCACACGCATGCCTCAGAGCATTCAGTAGCACTGCAGCTCGCACATCCACTATCAGCATCAACCTTACTGCGCTTCCTCTTAATCAGGTAAATGTCTACTGGAGTTAGGTTCACATGAAATTAAGCATTTATAGCCATTACAATTTTAGGTGGTTATAAAATTCACATGAAGTTGAGCATTTACAGCCATAAATAGTTAACCAAATCAAACAGGAAATAGTTAGTTAGAATCATCCAAAGATTTTAATAGTAGTTGAATTCTTTTCATAAATAGATAGAAAGGGAAGATTATGACCATTTATGTAAAAGAAAACAAGTTTAATCTTAGCCCCTGTTTGTCATCTATTCTTTTAAAACTCTTTTTTCTACATACTACTTTTCAACCACACATTTACACAATAAAATATTCTACACATAAACCCAAAACTTTTCCTTACTTTTTCACCATACATTCTCCAAAAATTCACTGCTCAAAGCAACGTTTTTCCAAAAAATGGCCACCAAACAGGGGCTCAGAAAATCTGAAACCAACATGCATAGGATACTTCGCTTGATGTGCTCATATGGAGGTGGCTCCAATTTATTTTCTGTCAGGTGTTTCCAGTTTATGTCAGTTTTGAATTCCTCATCATTATGCGGAAGAGGCAGGCAAGAGAATATTTCCTGAAAGGTGCAATGAAAATGTTAGAAGTTTGAATCATGACGAGGAGAGATAAATCTAGAAAAAGTAAGTTTATGTCCATGGAGAGGTCCAAAGTGTTTAATAGTTGGTATTTATTTGCAAAATAATATTTCAGTCTCTAAATCCTTATAGGAAATCAAAGGATTCAATGTAAAATCAGTATTTCATATCTGTCACAAATAGTCATGACTTCTACATATTCAATTCCAATTTTCTTGCAAAAGGCAAATTTCAAGGCAAAAAGGAAGCAGCGTTGAATAAAATTCACTTTTTAAATCACTGCTTTATTTCATGCATTATGCAAATCCAACAAGAAAAGGAAACTGAAAATCAAATTCTAACCTCTATTCTAGTGGCAGGAACCTCATGCTGCATATTAAACCAGATATATCAGTCCTGTTAGGCTGTGTAATCAATCAAAATAATAAACAAGTAATAAAGCAACATAAACATGAAAGTGTATAGACAATATCGTGTAATGGATGTGACAAAGCCTCAATTTCAATTAGTGATAATATTATTTCATGATATTACCAGGCTAAAATATGTTCAGGATTAAATGTTTAGTAATAAATCATATTGATCACATTTACGTGCTTCATGGAAAAAACATGTTATAATAGAAATTAGAAAACAAGGGAAAAGGGCAAAAAAAAAAAAGGGGGTCCAGATTGATAAGTTTAAAGAGCCTGGTATGCATATGAGTTATCAGCAACCAAAACTTCATAACAAGCTGTGTGATGGCATCAAGAATTCCATAAATAAAATGCAATTCACAAATTTCATAATTCTCTATTCTTCTTATTTGCTTCCCTTTCAAGTAATAATCTTTAAGGTAAATAGTAAAGGTATAATGATGAACAAATATAGCAGCAATTATTACTTGTAGATTTGAACATAAAATTCGTACTAACTGGAAAATGTGCAGCTTATGTAAAAGAACAATTCAGAAATATATTTTATGGGAAATGAAGTGTTTAACATTCATGCTTTTTATGTACCGCTTCTATGACGAATTTCCAAAAATGAGACCTTAGTTTACAGGGAAGTACTGGATAAATTTTGGAAAATATCTTTTCAAGAGATTTGATAACCTTTTTTTGTCAGTTTATCTGCTCACAAGAATTGGAAACATAAGTTTCCCGCAATAGTGTTCATTCAACATGAAGGACTGGTAACTTGGGTCAGATGGAGCGTATGAGTCTACCATTCCACAAGCAGCTGTGTTCTTAGAATATGAATAAATCTTGACAAAAGAACATGCCCAATCAGGCTTGTTCAGAATAAGCAAAAATGTTTTATTTTCAAAAGTGATAATTCGCTAAGTCACACCTATTCTTTATACCAATGTTAAAGTCAGAAGAGAGATCTATGTTGAGACACAGGATCTAAGTTCTAAAAGTTCGATTTTTTCCAATTTCTTCAATAGAATCCCAGGATTTGCTTGTGATTCGTGAACAGAAATTGAAGAGATTGATATTTGTGTTTGTATATTTTTGTAATGGAATTAAAGAACAAAGTGTAATTGCAACTTAATGAAATGAAAATTACAATTGTTTGCTAAGCTTTCAAGAGGCTTAGCTCTCTCCCAATTGACACCCTAAGTTCTGCCTACTCAATCCCACTTCCCATCCCCTTAATTATAGTTTGAACTACACAATTTATTAGCCTAAATTTCCAATATACCCTCCCCTACTTTAACTAGATGGAAATATACATGTGCCTTTGGGGCCAATGAATACCCACCTTGTCCTCAAGGTAGAAGTTCAAAAGTTCAAAATACCTAGCCAGACAATTACCTTTGACAACACCCAAGCCATAGTTGAAATGTATAATGGACGTTTTCGTATGATAAATTGAGTGAACCTACTCAATCGATGTACTACCATTCGTATGGCATCCATGAAAACCTCATAACCGGCTGATCCACTTAAAAGTTGAAGCTATTGAGAGGAAATGCATATCATTTAAAGTTTGTAGTCAACATGCCTTTGAACCTGTAAGCAGGTTCCATTTTTCCATCACAGTCTCACATGTGCAATATCGTTATACAGGTGGCGGTGAGACTTGAACTTAAAACATTTGTCTACTATAATACCATGTTGACTCACGTGATCTCTAAAAACTCAAACTATTAGAAAGGACCACATTTATATCATTTTAAATCTTGTCATCAACAAATTTATATAATCTCATGTCCACAAAATCGAGAAAATCATGGATCATGTAGCCCAATAAATATCCTACTACCAAAGGAAATACTAAAGTGGATGAATAGGGGGTAAACAACCCACACTTAGGCTCTGTTTGAAAAAACAAATTTTCCATGGAAATTCCATTTTACAACTTTTGCCTTGTTTGATACCATAAATCTGCCTTGGAAAACATTTTCCCAAAAAGCTTCACACGCGCACTATTTCTTGGATTTGGAGGAATTGGATTTCCCACCTTTTGGTGGGAAATCTGATTCCAACTTTTCATCTTTTTTTTTATTTTTTTTTTTTTTGGCAATGGAAACAAATTTCATAATTAATTGTAAAAAAAAATCACTTTAATGGATAATTTTCATGTAAAATAAAGTCAAACGAACACTAAACTTGGATGAAAGAATGATTTTCTAGGAACTATTTTTTTTTTTTTGTTCTTTTTTTTTTTTTTTTACTTTTTGGCAATGGAAACAAATTTTATTACCAATTGTGGAAAAGTTATCACTTTAATAAACAATTTCCATGTGAAACATAGCCAAACGAATACAAAAATATCCAAAATTTTAACTCGAAAAATTATATCAATCAAACACACTTAATTAACAATTTTCTGCAAAACAAGTTCTAGGCAATTACTTTTCTCTGGAATTCATTTTCTTTCCACCTATTTTCCACCCTTACAATCAAATGGACCCCTATATTCTCTGTAGCACAGACACTTCAATTAGGGTAAAGTATCCGACACGTGTCGAATACCTACACTCTTCGGACACTCTGCCATGGTCATTTTTTTCTTTATAAAAAATATTAAATATTTTTAATTCAAAATTATTATTAAATAACAAATAGGTATTCATATTTATAAGATTTCGACAAGAAAAATTAATAACAACTCTAAAACTAAATTTATACTATATAAATAAAAAATTTAATTAACATGTCGACGACGTGTCGTGTTAGTACTTTTTTTAAAAATCGAGTGTCGACATGTCCGTCATGTGTCATATCGGACACGGGTGTTTCTGTCGGTGCTTCATAGCTTATATTCTAGTGACATAGTTCCCTCATTTTGATATGAGACTTTGGGTTCATAATCTTATACATTCTGACCGAGGGTCTAGTAATCGAAAATTGGATCAATAAATTAGATTCTAGAAGAGGCTCCACTCATGCGAGATGTAGTACTTAGTGTTACATGTAAGAATTATAAATTTTCCAAATTAGTATAATTAATATCGTTGATGACTCTTTTAGAGCATTAATATGCACAACTTCATCTTGCTTGATCATAAATTTTGAAGAAATGTTTCCTTTTTTTCCAAATCAATGCTTCTAATAGAGAAGTGTCCAATCTTTAATTTTTCTAAACAAGGAAGTTTCTGTATAGGAATGTAAACAGAAGTACTTTCATCAAAGATAACATGTCTCGAAAGATGAACTCCATTTGTTGTTAGATTGAGACAAAAATATCCTTTATGTAACAAAATATATTTTAATACCTACAAAGAGACAATGATTTGTTTTATAAAAAATTATTTTTTTCAAATCTCTGAAATATGGAAAGCACGGATTGTGTGAGGTTTGCCTCTTAAACAATTGAAAGAGAGGAAAAATGTCATTTTAAAGGTAGTTGAACGTATATGATTTATTAAATGGACAGGAGTTAAAAAATAATATATACAATGCTTTAAAGGTAAATTAATTTTAAAAATTTAAGTCCTCTTTCAACGATATGTCCATGTTTCTTTTGGTAAAACCATGTTTTTTAGAAGATTAGGACAAGAAAATGGATGGAAAATTCTGTATTGCCTTAAATGTCTGAAAAAACAAGGCAATTAGATTCGACACTTTTAGCACTTTGAAAAACCTTCATTTTCTCTCGTAATTGGTTTTCTATTAATTTTTTAAGTTTAGGATACAATTTCGAAAATTTACACTTATTTTTCTAAGAGTACATCCAAGAAAAGTGAGTACATGTAAAGATGACATAATATCTAAAACCTTGGCATGATAAGAAGTGACAAGGTTCCCATAAATCACAACGAATTGATTGTTTCTTTCAAAAAAACATGCATTATACTAGCAAAACGACAGCCTATGATGGATTAGTAGATGAGTATCCTGCGATGATTGCACCTATATTGATCTCGACACCAGAAATCCCAACATAATCATAAATTAATAAAGAATTCTCCTTCTCGGTGCAAGGCCCTCTGATTTTGTAATATATCAAAGCCATCTTTGCTACACGTGAGCAAACCAATTCTCTCATTTATTGAATATCTATAATAGGATCATCCTTTTGTACACCATTTATCAATCCTATCACAAGACTCTCCAACAGATCTAAAGTACTATCTTGATAACGAAGCCACATTTATTAAAGAAAAATTTATAAATATTGTTTGATAAAGAAAATTAGAATTTGCAACTTTTTTCTATTTAACAATTAACAAAAATATTCTCATGTTTGTTCGAGTGAAATCATCAATAAATTGTTTATTGTGTAAAAATTTTAAAGATTTAACATGGAGATGACCCATTCTTTAGTATGAACACTAAAGAAAGCCTTCTTTTGGCAGGCGATTTACCTTTTCCATATTGCGTTGCAATCTTTTCTTCTGCACGAGAAAGTTTCAAAGCTTTTACCATTTTCACATCATAGAGACTCATTTCCATTGTAAAGAATATAACATTGCCTAAATCATTCAACACATAAGAGGTGGCATTGAGTCCATATAAAGAGTTGGATCACTCTCATCATGGAGATTTATTGTAGGGAGCCTTAGGAACATCTTTGCCTTAGTAAGAATGATTGAACCAATTCCAACATTCTGAAGGCCACGTATTTAGCCCCACCACAAATTTTTCAAATTATTGTTGGTGATTACAGGCTAGATTGATTTCCTTTCTTCCAATAGTTCTGCCATTGACTTTAGTCACCATGGTTGCTTTCTTATTGATTTTATAACCAATGAAGCCTAGTCCCCTTGAGTTGAAGTGAACACCACAAAGCCTATCCTTTTCCTCTTTAGCTAAGGAAAGCTTGCTCATGGATTATTTGGTTCGTCTTCTCTGCATATCCGAAGAGGAACATATGTTTACGTTCTTGCTATGCCAACTTATTATAGGATAGGTATGGAGATTTTACTCACGTAATCATGTGAAATCCTTATATGTGGGAGCAAGTCCTCTACTTTTAAAAATTTATTAATCTTGTCCAATGGCATTTTCACAACTACTAACTATCACAAATATTTTTTAATTGTCTGAGATATTCACCAAGGGAAAGATTTCTCATTTTAAGATTCAGAAGGATTTCTTTCAAGAGAACTTTCTCTTAGGTCATAAAAATTTGTTCTTTCATAGAGTTCCACGGCTAGAAAGCGGAATTGACACAATCAATCATCCATAGCTAATACTTGTTGCATCGCGATCCCTAAGGGTCCGTTTGATTGCAAAGGTGGAAAATGGGTGGAAAAAAAATGTTTTACAGATAATTGAATTGCCTAAAAATTGTTTTACTGAGAATTGTAATTAATTGTGTTTGATTGGTATAATTTTCCACCTGAAAAATGTTGAAAGTTTGGTGTCCGTTTGGCTTCGTTTTTTATGGAAATTGTCCATTAAAGTTATAATTTTTTCCACCATTGAGTTTAGAATTTGTTCCAATTGCCCCAAAAAAAAAAAAAAAAATTTAAAATTACCATATCGAATACCATTCATTTGGCTTTATTTTGCATGAAAATTCCATTAAATGGAAAAAAAATTTTACCATTGTTGATCAATTTTTTTCCAATTGCCCAAAAAAAAAAAAAAGATGGAAAATAATTTTCCCACCAAAATGGTGGGAAAACCAATTCATTGATTTCAAGGAAAAAGTGGGCGGGGGGAAATTTTTTTGCAATCAAACAATGCAAAAGATGGAAAATGGAAAATGTTTTCCTAGTTCCATGGAAAATCATCCTTATCAAACAAGGCCCAATAACCATGTGGTTAATAGGTTGTAATTGTCTTCATCCACACATTGTATTGAGGATTGATCTCCGTCTTACCATCTTCTCCAGTTATCTCCTTTTCTTGTTCACTGTTCACGTAGACGCGATTTTCCAGATTGAGACTCCAAACTAGAGGCAAGACTAGTGACCTCCAAATTAGGAAATTGTTGGCACTTAAATTATAAAGATAGTGCTGGTACACTGATGAAAAAACTGAATGCTCAGTTGAGTTTATTATGGGAATTATTTTATTTTCTGCACTTCATTCAATCCCTTGGGAAGAGCTCTGATGCCATATTAAATTCGAATTGAACTTCTAATTCTCTTTCCACAAGTCTATACTAAGGAATACAAACTGTGTTATATACGAGAGTTTGATTAGAGCCAAATGGTAACGTTCTTGATTGCTGAGAGAAAGCAATGTTAAAATAATAGAGATTGCCTTTCCTAATCTTGAGCAATTCTTCCTAGAAAATCCTTTGGATAGTGTACAGTTAGTTGCTTTGCATATTGTCCTTTACACAGTGGTGGTCGTAGTACTGCTGGGTGTTCTTTTTCTGATACAGTTAATGCTTCTACATTATTATTTTTTTTTCCTTTTTCATTACAGTAGATGCCACTGTGTCGCTGTGCATTCTTCCTTTCAGTATAGCAGTTGCCTCTGCTACATTATTCTTTTCCAACTTCATTTCGAAAACCCAATCCTAGAGGTGAAGAAAGGTACTCACACAAGTGTCAACAAGCCAATGACTCTTAAAATGCAACCAATCTATATGCAACCTAATTTCGGACAATTTATGATATCTCAACAATATGAGGACTAATGGAGGACAATAGTGGAAGGGATTGTGGGTAAAGGAACTTTTCATCTCTAGTTCTAACATTAGGCCAGGCAGAGAAAAATTGTTCTAACACACTCACAGATCAAGGATATATGTTTCAGTCATCTAAAGAATTATTAAATATAGCAAAAGAACTACGAAGATGCATTTCTGTTCAGAAATGGAAAGTTTATGTCAGATTCACAAGTTACATACATGCAGCTAGAGTTAAATGGGAGCAAGACTGACCATTGATCAACATATAAGATGCTCCAAAACTAATTTAAATCATTCATTGGATGCATGACTCTCTTTGTGAAGAGAAGGAAATAAATATTATGATGAAGTACATGGCTGCAGAGGAATTCAGTGGCAACTTATGTATAAGATTTTTAATGTCTTCCTTCTTTTGTGTCATAAGGAGAAAAGTAGTTTCAAATGCAAATATATAAATAAATAGTAAGTTAAGAAGTGTGTCAAAATGATTCAAGTTATAGCTCAAAATGTAAGTTTCATATCAATAATTTAGAGCATCACTCCTGGAAATCTCAGCTCATCCCTCCAATGTTTCTCATATCAATAGCTTTAATTGTTGCATAACCAAAATAGACACCTCTTTGTTTAGTAAGCAACAAACCAGACAAAATTAAAGAGGGAAGATTGGATTGAGGTAGTGATGTTCTGTTGGCGATAGTCACTTTGTGGTTTACCAATAGAGCTCTGAGTATAATTGTTCTCAGTTATCAATAACATCAAAAAAAATTTAGAGTGCCACACCGCTGTTGAAACAAAGAATGATATTGCATGAGTGCAGAAACACTAAACAAAGTATAGAAAATCAGAACAATGTAGAGAAATTTAGAACCGTGCTGATGAATGAAGAGATAGACCTTCTTTGACAAAGCCCAGTCAGTAGGATGCCTCCAACAAATGACCTCCTGTGGTCGATCAGGCAAATGAATCACATGCTCAGGAAATGGTGCGCATCTATCATGGGATGCCACCGGACATCTAACACATCGCCACAATCTATTCTTTCGCTTACACAAAAAGCATGCCTGATCAATAAAGAGATATCAGATATATGACCCTAGTTAAAATTATCTTCATGGCAAAAATCAAAATCAGTAGATAGAGGAAACAAATCAAAATCAGAAACTGAGAGTACATTTATAAAGAAAACATTGATCGTGTCCATGTTCAGAAAACACTAAAAAGAGAAGAGTTGAAATATATCAAAAACTTTATTTACCAAACATGCATATCAGTTGCCTGTAATAGTGCCACCCTCTTCTTGTTGACCTCAACTCCCAGAACTCGGAAGAATTATAAATAAAAAAATAATTACATAGCAGAAAAGGAGTGATAAGATTTAGATTATAACTTTTGGACACTTACATGTTGAGGGCACTTGAATTGTTTCAAAGACGAGAAGCCAAGTCCGTCTTTAGCACATTTTAGGTGAAAGGATGCTTTACAGCCACGAACAGAGCATAATATCACCTCACTGTAGATTGCATACTGGCAAATAAGACACTGGACCTGAGATGGATCAAAACCCATGAAAATTTAGAACCAATCACATAATAAGGTGAAATATTAAACGTGAATTTTGTTTTAGAACCTTAAAGGAATGGTGACCACTATGCTAAATCAGTCTCTGCTGCAAAGTTATTTCCCGAGATTTCTATCCTCTTCTTCAAAGGTACCAACAAAATGTGGCACTCAGACTAGGGCTTGGTTTTACTTTTTGTGGATAAAATGTATTTCTTAATTTTTAAGTAGGCATATTAATTTAACTCGAAATATGCCAAATGATTAATCTGTACTATAACCACAATAAAAGAATAACTATAGGATGGAAAGGAACACAAAAGACCCCTTTAAATTTTGGGGAAAAATAAGATGAAGAATTCTAGAAAGGATCATAACAATTCCTGAATGGACACCAACCAGGTCAGAATAAATTATTACAGAACCACAAAACTAAATAATCTGCAAACTAAAGAATTCTATTTATCCAAACCAATTAATTGACATCTATAATAAAATTAATAACTCTTCAATTTTCACCAATTCCACATAATTACGCCATTAATTCTTGAAAATTTGAAAATTCATTGACAGGACATAAACCAAATTTGTAATACAAAAAGGAACAAAACTTCAAATTTTAAATACTTAGAATTAACAATCCAAAGCCAACTATTAATTTGATATAGGAAAACAGATTTTTTTTTTCCAGGCATTCAGTTACAAGCAATTAAACAAAACAAAATTAACAATCAAAACTAACTCTTCATAGTCAAAAATAAAAATCTCGTAAAGAGTAACAACAGAAATCCATGAATTACCAAAGCCCACTATATATCACTCCCAGCTGACAAAAGATAAAAATCCCACCAAAAATCATCTTTAAAACAAATAAGAATGATAAATCACCATTTTAGGAGCGTTACACAGGAAGGGCAGGAAAGTCTTGAGTTCCGAGTCCCCATTTTCAATTTTCCTCTTCCCCTTTTTGCATGGCTTCGAAGCCCCGCAAATCCCCACTTCTTCTTCTTCACCATCCTCGAATTCACTAATTCCTTCTCGTTCCTCGTCACCAATGAAGTCATTCGATTGAAATCCAGCTTCAAACTCAGAATCCGAATCTAACACCAGAATCGGTTCCATATCAGGATTAAGGTTTACGCCCACCTGAATTTGTTCTCTTACGGGTTTTAGTTCAGGGCATGGAACCGCAGCTTTGAATGCCGATGAATTAAGAAGTCTGTCTAGCGCAGGCATTTTCGGATTAAAGTGAGAAAGCAGCCGTTACACTCTATGCCTGCTCACGTGTATATGCAACGTTGGGTGGGGTTGGGTTGGGGTGAGGTACGTGGGCGGGTGGGTGGGTGGTGTTGGGGTGTGGTGTGGTGTGGTGTGGACGATGAGGTCAGGCTGATTTGGAAAAATGTGAGTTGTAACCTGTAGTTAGAGGGGATTTGAGCGGGAAAAATGAAAATAAGGTGAATCCTCGTAATAACGGGAGGTTTGAGAAGACGAAATTTTACGAGACTGCCACTAAAATGTCTTAATTCCGAAATTTACTATAAATGTCGGCCCCTTAGATAAAATTTCCAAAATGACTCATTTTTATTGAATAGAAGAAGTCATGTTTGCGTTCAACATCATATTGCAACGTTCATAAATATTTCGTGTTAGGTTTGGTCAAGATAAACACGTAATTAGTATACTTTGAACATTATTATCGATGTTTGGTGGGGGAAAAACTTGCAATAAATGCCATTCTATTTCATAATGTTTACCTTAATTGCGCATCCAAAAATCCTTCATATAATGAACATGAATCAATAAATCATAAATAAGGTGTTTGTAAATTTATAAATCAAGTAAAAATGTTAAATTAATTATCGTATTAATTTTTTTAGATAATTATATCACGATTTTCTTCGCCCAAATTAAAAGCACACTAATTTAATTTGTTTTCTACGAGTTCTGGATATGAGTTGGACTTCGATTACATGATATAGTAAAAATTGAATATGTATTAACTCGATCTATAAATTTTGATTGGATTATAATGAAATCTAAAATCCAATGTCAAATATGAATGTATACTTTGATACAATAATGTTAACTAGCACCACTGGTGCCACAACACTAGTTTAGACGGCATGATGTAGTTGACTCAATGAAATGTAGAATTAAATGACTCATTTATTACATCTTTCATTTAATGTCACATTAGTGCCAAGTAAACTGGTGTTAACACAATTGATGTTAAATAGCATTACTCCATCAAATAATATGTAATTTCTGATTATGATATGTTTTTTACATAAGAATTTTATCATTTTGGAATAGTCTATACAAAAGAGCATTCATGAACATAAAATAAAGTATGGATGGTAGAAGAGGATTTTTAAATTTTACTTTGCGCCAAAGCCAGCTCGTGTATTATGCTAGCTAGGCGCGCAGGCTCCAGATTTATCAAATGTCTCTTATAATTGACGTATTTCTTTATGAAAAATTTGCCAGAGAGAGTATCGTCTCACCAGAGAACATTTTTCATCGACCTACTTTAGTCACAATTAATTTCCATGCACAATTAAGTTGATTATTTTAAATATCTATTTTTTTGAATTGCTAACTAAATTATCTGTAGTGACGACACACAAATACTTGAATAAATTTTTATACACCATTGTTATACGTGAATTAACTATTAATTACTTGTTCTTGTCAATTCTTACCACAGTTGAAAAATCAATTATCCCGATTAATCAATAGTCTTTGTCGAAGTCAATCAATTTTATACATGTATATGAATTTAATTATCTTTAATTAGATTGTGAAAATATAAGCATGTATTAAATCAGAAAGATCATTACATAGCGATTTCATAGAGCATAGATTGTATATTGTGAATTTATCCAGTTTGCTTCTTCAAAGCTTCCAATTTGCAATTTCATCATTTTAACTCCAATATGGCTTCAATTCTCTTGCTTGACGACCGACTCGCCTTGAAGTGAAGAATTCACCTATAAAAAGCATTATATAGACTAAATTAAGTGAAAGAATCACGTAATTAATTAATATTCTACAAGTTCAAAAGCCCAAATTAGCATATAAAATACAATTATAGTGATTAATAACATTCAGAAATAAAAAAAAAAAAAGATTATAAACATTTTTTAGTCTGTAATATTAAAACATAAATAGTTTAACAAATTTATATATAAAAGATAATTCCTTCAATAAATAAATAGATTATGATAAAAATTAAATATTAATCAAAAATTTGGCGAGGAACAAAATAAAAGTTTTGTAAAAATAAGTCATGAGTCACTAATATAAAAGATATTATATGTCAATGCAAATAACTTAAAAAATGAAAAATATAGAAAGAACCATTTTCCTTCTGTGTGATTTTCGGCAACATCATTGACGACATCGTCGTTAGCAATTGCTAACGAATGTATTTCGATGATCACCATTGATATTGTTATGAGTAATTTCGTTCAAATCATTAATAGATATTGATTTCAATCAGAATTACCAACAATCATACCGTCAACAATCATCAACAAAATTTAGTATTCATTGCTCCATTATATTTTTCCACTATTATATTTGGAAAGACCCCTTTGCGACTTTGTCTAACACCCCAAAATTACTTGAACCATATATGTGCGCTTCCATCAACATTCGACTCAATTTTCATCTTTTCACATCAGTAATGAATGAACTTAAAAACATATTCAAAACGAAGTGTTTAGTTGATCAAACTATGACGCTATCATCAATTAGATACTCGAATGAGCACTTCAAAATATAGAAGGCATTGATTGAGTAAACGTAAATTCGATTAAATGTTATGGGATACAGGATGGGAAACTAAATACAAAGAATTATATTGTACCAAAGAGTACTATATCATTTCAAGTATGTATATTTTGATTATCAACAAGAAAAATAGAAGTCCAAGAAGAGCAAGTTAGATAAAATGATGAAATGTCACTTGGGACTTAAAGTTTAGAGAAAAAAAATATCAATACTTTAAAAGTCTATGGACCATTTGCAAGCAAGCCTATAAAATTGAGGGAGAGACCACATTTTTCATCCTAACAGTCTTACAATTAGAATTAATAACGTGTTACAAGAAAGAGTAATATTATTTATATCCATTAGGTATGATCACAATGTGATATGATATTAAATGATAAGAACAATAAAGTGGATCTTACATCCATACATTTAAGATTATCATTTCAAAGTGCATGACCACATACCAGAGATTGTTATCACCTCCAATGAAGATAAATAGCATTATTCGATAATAGATTATCCCAGTATTTTTAGGGCATCTTTCTTTTTTCTTTCTCAGCTTGATGAAAGTTTCTAATGTACCCCAATATACTTCAAGGTCAAGCCTCAAATCTTACCAAACTTAGGTGTCCCTAAGGGAAGCATATGCGTAACAAGGCTTTTTGTGTTTTTAATATTATTTTAATTATTGATAGACCAATAAATTAATAAATAACGCATATTTTGAAAATTTATTGGTACTTTATACATATTTTTTAAGTTTTCAACAAAAACATAATTCTCAAAATTATAAATACTCTAAATCAATATTTTTCTTTAATGGAAAGAGAAATTTATGTTCCTATACTGAGTTGTTTGGGTTATATATGGTCTGCGCCGACTTATTTCCTTTTTTAAGTTCTAGCAATGGTTAAGCATTTTGTTGAGCTAAACATTTTTTTAAAAAAAATACTAATTTCACCAAAAATAAAAAAAAAATGTGTTCCTTTTCTGCTTATGCGCACCTTAGATTGTCAACTTAAAGTTAATTGACTATTTTTCCTCCTAGGCACGAGGTGAGGCGATTTCTCCAAACCCCAAGTCTAGATGTGCCTTCTAAAATACTTATTTTCAACTAGCTGATATTCACATGTACTATAAGAACAGCTACACTGGACTGAAATTAGATTATAGTTAGAGTAGACTAGAAACAACACAAACTAGAAGATCAATTGTATACATCTTGCTTGTGTTTAGGCTTAAATAGCGCTTCTCCACAGTTTAAAAATTCAATATCGAGTTCTGTTAGGTCCAATTGGAATTGTAATTATGATTGGCTTTATCCGTATCCAAAATCTAATTATTTGAGGTGTAATAGAATTCAAAAGAGTCTTCAAAATATAGGTTATTTGAGTTATAATTGGAGTCAAAAGAGTTGGTGTTGGTAGAGTCCTAAGATGAGTTGAAGACAAATCAAGAAGATCAAGAAATGAACCTGCATGCGTTAGCTAACCGTTGGCTTTCTTGTTCAAGGGACGCAACACAAATTGAAGCAGAACCCTAATGCTAGCTCGCACTAGCCTGATGCTCGAGCATCGTATATATCCAAGTAAATCCTATTTCAATTAAGCAACATTTTTTTCTATTCTATTTCACTTCAAACACCTCATATTCTAAATACCCAAGTATCGATCGTCCCAAAGGTATGTTGGATCATTATTCAATTATAGAGAACATTATTTGAATATTCAAAACACATTGCAAAGTTCTCTTGATTCAACCCCTCGATTACTTATTCATAATTCATCCCAAACATACTTTGATAGGTTGAGCCACAATTCTCTATGTTCTTCCACAAATCAAACCATAGAAAGATCTACTGATCAAACACCAAAACATAAAACCCTACCTTCTCCGATTCTAAGGTTTGAAGTTGGAGAAGAGGTGCTTGCAGTTCCAGCACTCTGAAATGAAAGGAGTTCGTTTTGGGTGATCCAGCGGAGAGAAAAGTGGCCTAGAGTTTTGGAAAGTACGAGCGTATACAACCAAAGGAGTTACTTGGTGATTTACAAGTTAGGTAGCCAGAGTAAGTTATTGTTTACTGGAAAGTTCACTGAAGATTTTTTATCCTCAAGTTGGATTTTCCTCAGCGATCAATTTTTGTGTTCATTATTTACTTTACGTTTTAATTAAATTAATTAACCTTAAGCATCTAGAAATATATTAATAAGTGACTTGTTCCTTTTAATTGTTTAATTCTGCATTTGGGTCTAAACTGCTCAATTTAATCTTTCAAGTTGTATCGGAGCTTAATACCAATCATTGACCCAAAATTTGTCTAAATGAGTCAATCACTTTCTGATTCAGGATCTGAGTGTGATATGGATATTTGGGAGACTTATGACTAGCTGTTTGAGGAGTGTCTTAAGTTGAAAAAAAAAAAGAAGCAAATTACTCTGTCTTTAAAAAATTGAATAATATTGAATTAGAAAAGAAGGGCATTGTAGACAAACTTGAGGAATCCACTAAAAGTTTGAATGAGTTAAGGGTTGAAAAAGAGTTCTTAGATGTTAAGGTTAAATCTCTTATGAGTGATGTGGAAAAAATCAAATATCTAATTCCAATCTTCTTTCCAGCGGATCTAAAAATAAGTTTGTACCTCCTCTCATGAATCATAAAGTTCAAAACATAAAACCTAGAGTTGGTCTTAAACTCATCCCCATGCATCACCATTGTAGTAAATTAGGACACATAAGACATAAATATCGCCAACTCTTAAACAGGAACAAGATTGAAAGTGTAGAATTCCAAATGCCTAGATCAGTTGTTCAAAATAGGTTTTCCAAACCTAAGGTTCATAATTTAAAACCTAGGATTACTCATAAATTCATTTCCACATGTCATAATTATGGTGAATTCGGACACATTAGATCTAAACACCGTAAAACCCTGATTAGAAAAAATAAACAAGATGTAACTAGACATGTTAGATTCTTGACTAATCAAATGAGACACTTGATTGAGTTGATGACTCAATTGACTAAGATTACATCTTTTTTCTAAGGGTAGTTTGTTGCTAGATGCTTTGATTTTGACTTTAAAATAAAAGATTTTGTCAAGAGTTATGAAATTTGAGAAGAGGATCTTGCAGTTCTAGGGCTCTGTAACGAAAGGAATTCGTTCTTGGTGATCTAGCGGAGATAAAAGTGGCCCAAATTTCTGGAAGGTGCTAGCGTGCACAACCAATGGAGTTTCTTGGTGATTTACAAGTTAGATAGCCAAAGTCAATTAAGGTTTAACTATGTTTGAACAAATTGTAAGTTGACTTTTCTAGTAAAACATCTAGTGGCAAGTTTGTTTGGAGGGTTTTGATATTGAGTTTGGACTTCTCTACATGATCAATTTAGGCGATCATTATTTACTTTACGTTTGGATTTGATTGATTAGCATTTATTGACATATGTTTAATTGAATTAATTGGCCTCAATCATCTAGAAACCAATAAATAAGTGATTTTGTTACTTTTAATTGTTTAATTCCACATTTGGGTTTAAACTATTCGGCTAATTTAATCTTTCAAGTTCAAACTTTTTTTTTTTTGCAAATAGGAGCGCGCTTGGTTAAGCTTAAAAAGGTGGATTGAAAAGCACATTTTAAAATAAATAATATTTCTCGTTAAAAAATTGTAACAACGAAGTTTACATCTTTTACTTAAAAGAAAGAGAGAGAAAAAGTGAATTGTTTCAAACGTGTTTGACAATAAGTGTTATTTAAAAGTTTTTTTTTTTTTTTATTGGACTTAGCCGTTCATGCTCTTTAAGTACATGAATTTCTTTATGAGAAAATTACTTCAACCCTACATTCTAAGATTTAATTATTATCAAGTGTCGATGTAGGAAGTCGATTGATAAGATAAACTGAGGAATTAAATGCGTAAGACCAAAGGGAGAGAGGAAGAGAAGAACAGTGTAAAAGTGTAAGGTCAGTCTCAACAATATGACGATGTCAACGTTAAGAGGAAGCTACCTGTTGTGATGTCTATGGTGGAGAAACAAAGTGTTGAATTATAGAATTCGCAAACATGATTTTCAGGCCATGATATTCTTGCCACCGTCTAAGTAGATTGTATTTATAGAAGTTTTAAAATACTTCTCAATCATGACTTTGAACTTTGGAAATAAGGAAAAGAGTCATATTTATATGTTACGGAAAATAACGATGTGTATTTTGTATAATGACCAACAAAAATGATGTAGAAAGAGTAACCATCAATTGATCGAATAGGAGATCAGCCCCAAACGTCCGTATATATTATGTTGACGTCTAAAATTGAGTGGACAAAATTAGAGCCAACTTAAGATACAAATGATCATCCAAGGAAAACAAGTGGAAGAGATTCCTATCATAAAGCAATAATATTACTTTACAAGTTGTAAGGGATATTCAAAGTATTACAATGAGTTTTCTTGGTATTTTTTCTAAGATTTTTTGTCATCTCCCTCTTATTTGCATCATGGACTCTTGTATAGGAGAAATATACTGGCGCCTACTATTCCTGTCTTGTCAACACAGAAAACCGAGCTGAGCTAGGTCGTGTGTTGGCGCAACCGGATTGGCGTCCGAGCTCAATTATGTCCTGTTGATCGTGAGATGAAGGGACAAGCGGGTCCCAGCAATAAATGCATAGTCTTAGCTAGACAAGCTAGAACGTCTGATTGGGAAAGATAGGTAGGCGCTGACATAGGACCTTTACATGTGTGTTTTCGTGCTTGGTAACTCAAAGATCTTGTCAGCGATCTGTAATCATTAGTTACTATTGTGCTTTGAAAGACTACAATAGCTTGTTGAGTAAGTTATTCAGAACCGAGCTGACCTCGCACCATCGAGCTCGCGTTGTTTTACCTTCATTGGAATATAACAGTCCGAGCTTAACGACCTCCAAGGTCGGTATCAACAGTTACCCCCCAGGTCAGCTCTTATTTAAGTAAGAAGCTGGATTTATTCGAAATAATGCGGCACAAGTTCCAACCTGTGTAATAATTAGCCCCCATTGTTGTCAGGTGCACCTGTCTTTTAGCGATTGGTGGGGCATTTTCTTTATTCTTGATTAGCATTGATTGACAACCGTTCAATCAATTTGATTTCTCCAACGGTTCAAATCCCGCCTTATAGCATTCCTATTCACCCTTTCCATATTTCATTCATTTTGACATTTCAAACCTTTCAAACCCCTTAGATTCACAGATTCTTGGCCTTTTTCTTCTTTTCTGAAATTTTTCGAGTGGAACTATTGTTCAGGTATTCTTCTGTTTCTTGGAGTACCTTTTCTTTTAAGCATTACTTTTCCCTCCACTTGCTTATATGAGTTCGGACGAATCTCGTGTGCAGTCTTGGGGGAATCAACAGGAAGAATCTGCACCCTCTTCGTCCACTCCGTCATATAGTCCTTCATCGTCTAGTTCTGATTGCCAGGAGGTGTTCACACCTATTCCCATTGCATTGTATTATCCTCCACCACCTCCTCCAAATCCAGTATCAAATTCACCTAAGACCATGGAGCACAGGCGTAAGATAAGGGAGGAGAGAGCACGAGAGGAGAGCAGTAGCGGAGATCAAACTTGGGGGGTGAGTAGTCTTAGGTCGGTAATAACGGAGAGTCCATTAGCTATCATTAGGAATAGGTATGGCATTCCCCCTTCCGTAGAGCTAGTTATGCCTTCCTCTTCTGACCGAGCTAACAGCCCCCCTGTGGGATGTGTCGCCTTTAACGGTGCTATTTTTCAAGCTGGCCTGAGACGGCCCTTTCCAAGAGTCATTAGGTCATTCTTTTCCTCCTGGGGAATAGCCCCTACTCAGTTATGCCCAAATGGGTGGAGGACCTTAATAGCGACCTTGATTCTATGGAAACAGTTAGGTCATCCGGAGATGGATGTTTCTCAGTTCAACTCCCTTTTTACCTTTAAGGAAGATGGGAAGAAAACGGCTTGGTGGTACACTAGTGCTAGACCCAGGACGGGGGGGTCACTAGTTTTAGACACACCCTCTTCAATTAAAGGGTGGAAAGAGGAGTTCTTTTTGTTTTAGGGGATTGGCAATTCCATCCAGACGGGGTGGAGAAGGGGGATGTAGTCCCTACCCTTTACCATTCCCTCTGTAAGTGAGGATCCTTACAGCCATTTTTCTATGTAACCATCATTTGATGTGGCTAACTCACCTTTTTAGTGGTTTTACAGATTACCGACCTTGTCACCTGAGCTCGGCAATTCAGGCGCGGGCCGACTCAATCCGAGCTCTTTCGCACAAAGAGAGGTCCTACAGGTTCGTAATCACGAACGACAATTTGTTCAAAGCCGGGTTACTCCGAGCTTCGCCTCCGACCTCAACGCACAGCAAATCTCGGAGCTCGGCTCCTACCACTTCTCGTAAGGAAACTCTTATATCCTATGAATCTTGTTTGCTTTTCGTTTTATTACTAATTTGATTTCCTGCATTTTTCAGGCCATCAACCAGATATGTTGAGTTTTCGAGCTGCCGAAGAGGCTAGGGCAGCTGATGCCGCAAAAAGAAAGAGGGGGGAGGTCGTTGCTAAAGAGAAGGGCCGTCCTAAGGGATCAGAAGAGGAACAAGAAGATGAGCAGCCTTTGCTGAAACGCCGTTCTGCCGAACTCCCGATTAGACCCATTCTTCCTGACTCTCCTATTCGTTCGGCAACTCCGGTGACTACTGCAGCTTCTTCCTCTAAGCCTCAAGAGGAGTGTCCTGACCTTCAGAGGTCAGGTGTTGAAAGGTTGGTTGGACGTCGACCTGGGGTGCTTCTGGACTTTCTCCGAGCTCCTTCTCCAGCGAGGGAGTCAGTGGCTGCATTTCTCCCTCCTCTCAGAGAGTCTACCGTTCTGATGATGCGGAGTTGGAACGACAAGGAGTAGAGCTTCCTCAATGACATGCCCTTTGGAGAGAACGTCCTCACAGCTCAGCTATACTGCCATAGGGCTATTGTCTACATGTCTTCAATAGTTGATAAGGTAAAGTTTTATGTCCAGTATGGCGTTTTGATTAATGGTCTCTCTATGTATCTTGATGTTATCTTTATGCCTCTCAGGTCAAGAATGAGCTCGATTCCGTGTAGGAGTTCAAAGCTAAAGCTGATAAGCTTTTTACCGAGGTTGAAGCGGAAAGGTCAGCCTTTGCTGAAGAAAAGCACGGTTATGAGGACTGTTTGAACAAAATGGGGGAGGAGCTCAACGCCTGTCTCTCCATTGAGCACAAGCTGCTAGATGGCATCTTGGTGTTGTAGACATGGGGGGAAAAAGCGAACTCCTGAGCTGAGCTTGAGAAGAAGCGAGGTGATGAAGCAGTAGCTCAGGCAATAGCCCTTAAGAAGGAGACTGAGCTGAAAGTTTCCAAGACTGTGGAGGAGTGGAGGGCCTCTCCATCTTTTGATGCCATTGCACAAGAAGCATACGTCTTGGCTATGGGTGAGATTGTTAAATTTATTAATCAGCGAAAGCCGGACTAGGATATTGCTTTCTTGGTGAAGGCTCAGAAGGAGTAGGAGAAGGAGATGGAGTGATTGTTGGACGCTACTGAAGTTCAACAATCGGAAGCCCAACAAACTGCAGCTGAAGAGCTTCCTCCTAATCCCCCTAGTTCTTAACTTTATGCATTACTCCAAACTCCCTGTACTGTTTTTATTTTTATGAACAGAAAATTTTCAATTCGATGTTTTTACTTGTTTTATGAACGAATTTTATGAACATGACTTCCACAATTTGTTGTATAAATTACGCTAAGTGTTGCAGCACTTACAACGTTTAGCTCGGCCTACTTTGTGAGTAGGACTTTATGAAAATTCCTTGTAGGAATTACGCTAAGTGTTACAACACTTACAACATTTAGATCGGCCTACTTCGTGAGCAGGGCTTTATGGAAATTCCTTGTAGGAATTACGCTAAGTGTTGCAGCACTTACAACATTTAGCTCGGCCTACTTCGTGAGTAGGGCTTTATGGAAATTCCTTGTAGACGCTGCACTCTTCCGGAAAACATATTTTTATTTATAGCAACAACACATTACAGCTGCCTATTGATAATATTTTTTGAGGTGCTCTGCGTTCCGGGGTACAGCAAGGGTTTTCCTTCCATATCTTCCAATTCATAGGCTCCTTTAAGCAATACTTTGCTTACTTTGTAAGGGCCTTCCCAGTTCGGTCCTAGGGACCCAGCGTTCAATTCTTTTGTTGCCAAGAAGACTTTTCTTAGGACGAGGTTGCCAACTTCGAATTCTCGTTTCCTTACCTTTTGGTTATAATACCTCGCGTTGCGTTGTTTGTATACTGCATTTCTGATTTCGACAACATTTCTTTTTTCTTCTATCAAATCCAACTCTTCTCGCAATATTTGCTCATTCCTGTCTTTATGATATGTCAAACATCTGATAGAAGGGATTTGAACCTCAAGGGGGATTACAGCCTCCAATCCAAAGGCTAAGGAAAAGGGAGTTTCTCCGGTGCTATTTCTGGCAGTAGTGCGATAGGACCATAGCACGCTGGGGAGGTCCTCTGCCCATCCTCCCTTAAGAGTGTCAAACTTGGTTTTCAACGTATGCTTAATAATCTTATTGATAGTCTCAACTTGGCCATTAGCTTGGGGGTGATTTGGTGTGGAGAAGTGTTTCTGTATTCCCAATTCCTCGCAGAAGTTTGCAAAGCGAGTATTGTCGAACTGTTTTCCATTATCCGTCACTATGGAGTTAGGTATTCCAAATCTGCATATGATTGAATTCCATATAAACTCAGTGGTCTTGTGTTCGGTAATCTTTGCCAAATGTTCAGCTTCAATCCACTTGGTGAAGTAGTCAACTACCACAATTGCAAACTTCGTGCCTCCTTTTCCTATGGGCATAGGACCGATAAGATCGACCCCCCATTTTGCAAAGGGCCATGGTGCCATTATATAATTCAGCTCTCCAGGGGGGAGTTTGATGTTTTGTGCGAATCGTTGGCATTTATCACATTTCATGGTGAATTCCAACGCATCCTTCCTCATGGTTAGCCAGAAGTATCCTTAGCGCATGATTTTGTGTATCAATGACCGTCCTCATGTATGATTCCCACACATACCTCCGTGTACTTCTTCCATAGCGCGAAGGGCTTCTTCCTCATTTAAGCACCTTAGCAGTGGCGAAGTGTATCCTCGCTTATATAAGATGTCGTTGATCAATGTATACCTTGCCGACCTTATCCTTAAGTTCCTTGCCGAGGTGGGATCCTCAGGACATGTACCCTTTGGAGGTATGAAACGAGCTCATCCATCCATGTGAGTTTGGGGTCCGTCATCATGCGGATGTTCTCAGCTTCTTCAATTGCAGGGCGGTGGATCCTTCCTACCAGTATGCTATCAAACCTCTCAATTCCTTCGCTTGTCGCCAACCGAGCTAAGGCATCTGCATGCCCATTTTGAGTTCGTGGGACCTGTTTAACATGGACGCTTTTAAACTTCTGGAGCTCCTTTTTGACGAGCTGGAGATACTTGCCCATTCTTTCTTCCTTAGCTTTATAGAATTCATTGACTTAGTTCACCACCAGTTGGGAGTCACTGTATGCAATTAAGCAGTTAGCTTTCATCTCATTGGCCATCCGGAGGCCGACTATCAGGGCTTCATATTCAGCCTCGTTGTTAGAAGCATTAAAATCAAAAGGCAGCGCTTCACAGAACAGTTGTTCGTTCGGACTTATTAGGACGATCCTCGCCCCTGCCCTTTCATCTGTGGAGGACCCATCAACGAAAAGTTTCCAAGGTGCATGAGGAGGCGATTCCCCCATTGGGTCCGAACTGAACTCAAGAATGAAGTCGGCAAGTGTTTAGCCTTTTATTGAGGTGCGCGGTTTGTACTTTATGTCGAACTGGCCAAGCTCAATTGACCACTTTACCAACCTTCCTGAAGTGTCAGGTTTCTGCAGTATTTGCCTTAAGGGTTGATTACTCAAGATCTCAATAGGATGCTCCAAAAAATAAGGCCTCAGTTTTCGAGCTGCAATTATCACTGCGTAAGCCAGTTTCTCCAGTGGGGAATAACGAACCTCAGCATCATATAGGGCCTTGGAAACATAGTAAACTGGATGCTACACTCCGTCCTCCTTTCTGGTTAACACCGCGCTAACGGCATGTTCTGATACTACCATATAGAGCATGAGTGTTTCTCCTTCTCTTAGTTTGGACAGTACAGGTGGTCGAGCTAGGCGTGATTTCAATTGGTTGAAAGCAACCTGGCATTTTGATATCCATTCGAACTTTTTTCCCCCTCTCAATATGTCAAAGAAGGGCTTGCACTTATCTGTTGATTTTGACATGAACCTACTGAGGGCAGCTATCCGTCCTGTTAAACTTTGAACTTTTTTAGGTTTGCCTGGAGGACGCATTTCAATAATGGCCCTTATCTTCTCCGGGTTGGCTTCAATCCCTCTGCGGTTCACTAGGTATCCCAAGAATTTTCCCGAGCTCACTCCAAAGGCACATTTGTGGGGTTTAACTTCATCCCATATGTTCTTAGGATCCCGAACATTTCAGCGAAATATTGTTGATGTTCCCGATGTTCCCGCGCCTCAGCACTTTTGACCAGCATGTCATCCACATATACCTCCATAGTTTTGCCAATTTGTTTAGCAAACATGGAGTTAACCAGGCGTTGGTAGGTTGCTCCAACATTCTTAAGGCCAAATGCCATAACTTTATAACAGTACAGACCTCTGTCAGTGATGAATGTTGTGTGCACTTGGTCGGGTTCATACATGGGAATCTGATTATAGCCTAAATAGGCGTCCATGAAGCTGAACAGGTCATGCCCAGCAGTGGCGTCTACCATTTGATCAATCCTTGGTAAAGGGAACCTATCCTTAGGGCACGATTTATTCAGGTCGATGAAGTCTATGCACACCCTCCAATCTCCGTTGTTCTTTTTAACCAGCATCGGGTTAGCGATCCACTTCGGATATTTTGCTTCGTGGATAAATTCATTCTTGAGTAGCTTTTGTACTTCTTTATTGAGAGCTTCATACCGTTCTGGATTCAAAGGCCTTCTTCGTTGCTGTTTAGACCGTGCTGATGGATCAACGTTTAGCTTATGACACATGATTTTTGGATTAATCCCCTTCATGTCGGCATGTTCCCAAGCGAATACATCGAGGTTTTCTTGGAGGAAACTGATGAGTTGACCCCGGACTGGGGATTGAAGGTCATGGTCTACATTTAGCTCTTTTGGTGGGATGTCTGTACCGACTTTGATAACATCTAGTTCTTCCACAGGTTCTTCGTACTTTTAGTCGCGGGTCCAGTAAGTCTGAGAAAGAATCTACTGTGCGTGTTACACCGACCTTGGCGAGGTCTGCTGTTAATGGGTTTTCGGGCCTTGGCATCCCAACATGTTCGTAGTACTGGCTATTTAGCATTCCAACTAGGGGTCTGGGAAGATCTACATTGCAGGCTCTTGCTTCATCTTGATTTCCACGTATTATGCCTGGACCATTCGGAATTGGGAATTTGAGATAGTAATGATATATTGAGGTGGCGGCTTGCAGTTCGTGCAGTAAAGGCCTCCCCAATATAGCGTTATAGTTTGAAGGGATGTCCACCACGATGAAGTCTGCCAAAATTCTCCTGTGGCACGGGGGTTCACCGAACTCTACACTGAGTACAATCTACCCCCGAGCTTCAACTGGATCTCCGGAAAATCCTTGTAGCTTCTGAGCATATGGCTGGAGGTACCTATCTTGTATGGCTATTCGTTTCAAAGTTTGGTAGTAAAGCACATTTACCGAGCTCCCGTTATCTACTAGGGTCCGATGTATTTAAACCCCAATCACATTCATTGTGATGACTAGTGCGTCACTCTGGTTTTGTAAGACTCCTTGTGCGTCTTTTTCTGAGAATCCAAACCACTTAGGGCGTGGAAGAGTAGCAACTTCCGACATCGGGCATCTCATACTGAAGCTTTGGCACACGTGGGCATCGCATGGCAACTTGCGCCTAGTTCTCCTTGAGCCTTCCAAGCATTGGTTTCCGCTTATCAACATTCAAATTTCAGCATGGGGTTGTGGATCGCAACCTTGGAGCTCGGACCGTGCTTTTTGGTTCCCTCCCTGCTCGTCTGACTGTTGAAGCCCAGTGGGATCTGTTCCTTGTGGCTTCGTAACAAACTCATGTAAATGACCTCGTCGAATAAACGTTTCCACTTCTTCCTTCAGGTTCCGAAAGTTGTCAGTGTTATGCACTGTCGTTCTATGATAACGACAGTACTTTCCTTGGCCTTTCCTGGTTGTTTCTTTCCTTCCAAGTGGAGGTCGGCGAAAAGACTCCTTTGTTTCGGTTTGAAGAAAGACTTCCTCCAATGTAGCATTTAGAGGGTGATAGTTGCGAAATTTATCGGGATATGGTTTAGAACGACTTTGATCCCTCTTATCTTTCCTTTTTTCTCGACCTGGGTCTTTATCCGTGTGTCTCCCCTTCATTCGCTGGGGGGACTGGGGAATTTGCTTGGCTCTTCATGGTCTGAAGTGTCTTCTTCAGCATTGATGTATTTCTCAGCTCGGCCTAAGAGTTCATAGTATGTCTGTGGGCCGTCCTCATGGACAGACCACCAGAACCTCGTTTTGGGTCTTAGGCCTGACAAAACTGCCATGAGTGCGGCATCGTCAGAGATTTTCTCCACTTCCTTAGATTGTTTGTTGAACCTGTCCAAGTAACTTTTGAGGGATTCTGTTTTTCCCTGTTTTATGCTTACCAACCTTTCCTTCGGTGTGCTCCTTGCCTTTGACCCCATGAATTGGGCAAGGAACGCGGTGGCGAAGTCGTCCCAACATTTTATAGACCTTTGACGTAACCTTCTGAACTATCGTTGAGCTTTGTCTCCCAGTGTTAAGGGGAAAACACGGCACATGATGGCATCATCTGCTCCTTGTAGTTCCATCCAGGAGGAATATTTGTCAAGATGGCTAAGAGAGTCTCCCTCTCCATCATACCCAGTTATTTGAGGCATTTTCATCTTTTCAGGCAGTGGTTCTGCCAGAATGTCCTCAGTGAATGGTGAGTGGCGTTTAGTAAAATATTCATCGGTGCTTCCCTTGCTTTTGGCCTCCAGGTCCGCAATGCATTTCTTGAGAGCACTCACTTTGTTCTCCGGTCGCTCCCTAGCACGGTTTCTCCGGCGCTCAGCTTGCTTTTCGGTGGGTGCCAATGAATGCTAAGAACCTAGCCTGTCGAACACACTATCTGTTCTTTTAGCATTTGATTTTGTCGCCGCGGGGGAGCTTAGGACGTTTTCAGTTTGGCTCCTAGAAGAGCCTTCACCCCGAGAAATGTAAGGTCCTCCTAGTAGGAGGTCGTCCAATTTTTCCCTGGTGGAGAGATTCCACTTCGTTTTCTTGTGGAGGACACCGAGCTTGGTTTTGTTCCAACCTACTGACGATGTTCGTTAGTCTTTCAATGGCTTCTCTCATTGTTACCATTTGTGGGTCATCAGTCTCATTCTGACCTCGTCTTTCGGAGTTCCTGGGATTGTTACTTCGCTCAGGACGGGTATAGGACTGGTTTTCAGATGCTGAAAATCCGTCCATGATGCTGTTCGGTGAATCATGTGTGGAGATGGGGCCGTTTTTCAAGTTGGGGGCCCTCCTTCTAGCGTCAAACTGTTGACGTCCAAAATTGAGTGGACAAAATTAGTGCCAACTTAAGATACAAATGATCATCCAAGGAAAACAAGTGGAAGAGATTCCTATCATAAAGGAACAATATTACTTTACAAGTTGTAAGGGATATTCAAAGTATTACAATGAGTTTTCTTGGTATTTTTTCTAAGATTTTTTGTCATCCCCCTCTTATTTGCATCCTGGACCCTTTTATAGGAGAAATATATTGGCGCCTAGTACTCCTATCTTGTCAACACAGAAAATCGAGCCGAGCTAGGTCGCGTGTTAGCACAACAGGATTGGCGTCCGAGCTTAATTCTGCCCTGTTGATCGTGAGATGAAGGGACAAGCGGGTCCCAGCAATAAATGCATAGTCTTAGCTAGACAAGCTAAAACGTCTGATTGGGGGAGATATGTAGGCGCTGACATAGGACCATTACATGTGTGTTTTCCTGATTGGTAACTCAAAGATCTTGTCAGCGATCTGTAATCATTAGTTACTATTGTGCCTTGAAAGATTACAATAGCTTGTTGAGTAAGTTATTCAGAACCGAGCTGACCTCGTACCACCGAGTTCGTGTTGTTTTAAATTCGTTGGAATATAACAGTCCAAGCTTAACGACCTCCGAGGTCGGTATCAACATATTAAATCTAGAGGACGTCGACTTTTTAAACTTGACACGCCAAACAAAAAGTTTGTGACTTTTATTGCAATGAAAAGAATCACAAAAAGAGATTTTTGCAGACTCTGACTCAATTGGACTGAGAGATTATTAGATGGCATAATTTGATGAAGAGCATTTGATGATAGGTGACCAAGGCAAACATGCCAACTATCAAGGGAAGTCTTGACACAATAACATGCTCATTTTTTCACCATTTGGGTCTCGCTTGTGCTGGACCACTCTTGAGCGAGAGGTGCCCCATAGCTAGATCCTTAACACAAAAGGCAGAAGGATAAAATTGATGTGAGCCATTATTGTTTTTACGAAATTGTGAAACTGAAATCAAATTTTGTTTCATTGATGAAAAACATAAAACATTTGAAAGGGGAAATAAATTAGTAGGCCTGTGTGAATACAATTTTCTTAAAACAGATTCGCCTCCTTACCGTATGTGTTTAAGGTATGATTCGAGCGTCCGTTTCCCAAGATACACCGAAAAAATCAGTAGACTCTGAGTACTGCAGATGCTACTCCGGCGAATTGACTACATATCTAAACACAGGCATAATTACATGAGTTTCGAGAGTTAAAAGAATTTGAAAGGTTTTAATCCGACATTCGTGTACACAAGTAGCGCCCGTACACAAGTTCAAAGTCCGAAACCTATTTCGGTCAATGATTTGCACCACCCTGCGCGCGTACGTGGAGGGAGCATCTATTCTGCACATGATTACACCCTTCTAAAGTACAATCATATTTAAAGTAGTTATGCCTTTATCTATTTTCCTATGTGAGATAACTTTAAACCAGTTTCTCTTCACCACAAAACATTTTCCAATGCATTAATTTGAGCACCAATTTTCATTCACTTGAGCATCATTTTTTGCAAATAAATATAAGATTTCGATGTTCTCACGGAGGAGAACACAAATCAATCTTGATCTTCCAAAATAATCAAATGGCTCCCACTCAAAATTTATGCCAAAGTCGGCCATTATATTCATTTTCCAACAGAATTTTCTGTCGCTGTGGATTGAAAATAGCCACATTGACAGTCATAGTAGTGGCAGTCACATCTGAAGATTTGTTCTCTTCATGTTTGAGGAATAATTCGTATTCCACAAGTTTGTCATGAAGTTCCTCGAAACATATGACTATATCTCATACTCTAACAGCAACATCAAGTTCATTAAATTCTAGTCCAACTCCATTCAAGACGTGAAGAATGAGATTGGGATTTGGTACTGGTGAGCCAATAATAGCTAGTTCATCAGCGAGACTTCTAATACGACCAAGATATTCAAGCATAGATCGTGTGCCTTGACTTTTGGAAAGTTGGTCCATAAGTCCCATGACTCGGGATGACGATGAATTGGCATATCACTTGGTGAGTCGATTTTGTGTTTTAATTGAAGTCTTTGAAGAACTAGCCAAAGGAATTACTAACTCTAAGAGAGGAAATAATACAATGGATAGGAAGTTTGTCATGTCTCTTCCATAGAATAAAATAAGGATTTGGGGTAAAACTTTCCATCAACTAACACTTCTGTGGACAGACAAGATGTAGATCCACTGATAAAATCCAGTAGCTCGTAGAAAAATAGCAGTAAGTCAATTAGGCTTTCAAAGAGAGATAATTTGAAGCATTCAATTTTACTAGAAATTGGGTTGAGTTCAGAACAATCAGATCATTTAGGTTGGGTGTGTTTATGATGTTGGACTGACTGCGTGTTTCCTGCCATAATCAGAAAGGCTTTAAGAGAGCAAAATTTTTAGGATCTTGTAGGGACTCGTGGGAGCTCAGCAATGCTTTGATATCATAAAAGGACTTAAACAAACTTTTACAGTGATGATAATTTCATTCATACTACGTGTTGTAATTTATACACAACTATAGAAATCAATAAAAGGAGATATATGTTAGGTTTATTAATTTGTCATGTGGGCCTACATATGTAAGCAATTGTGTACAAGGCTATCTTCAAGTTGAGCCAAATTAAAGTGATCTAATATCTAAATAAAATATGGGCCGGATTATATGTGTAGAGATCGGATCCATTAGCGTTGTATTTGATGATGAGTCAAATACATATGAAAACTATAAAGAGGAAATTACGGGAACCCAGACACTTAGAGATTCCATTTCATAAATCAGAGGTCTAATTTACTATTTCAAATCTCAGATGTTTTGATAAATCAATCCTACACAATTTTAAACTCTAATTATTTCATTTTCTCTCCCGCCTCTCTCCCTCCCCACCGCCATGTGAAGTTGTGGGAGTGAAGATGGAGGAGAAGGTGGTGGTGGATCTGTAGTGGCGGTCCATGTGGTAGTGATGGTGGTCTGTGAGATAATGGTGGCCCGTGTGGTGGTGGTCTTTTTTGCTATTATTGTGGCAGTGGTTGTGGTGGTGTTGTGGCGGGGTGGACGACAGTGGTGGTGGCTTTTTTGGTGTTGTGGTGCAGGCGGCGATGTTTGTGGTTGTTTTTTGTTGTTATTGTGGCAGTGGTTGTGGTAGTGTTGTGACGGGGCGACGGTGGCGGTTTGGGTGGTGTTGTGGCGAGGGTGGGGGTGGAGGTGGGATAGTATTTATGACCAATTATTTGGTTGATTTGTGACCAAATATTGGTGGAGGATCGGAACGGGGATGGGGTGTTTGGTATATGTGACAGACATTTTGGTTCATTGTGACTCATTATTAATCTTTGACCTTAAATTTCGATAATTTGTGATCAAGAAATTTGGAAATATGTGACCTATCGATAAACTATGATCTATAAGTTTTTGATCCGCGACCAATGAATTAAATTGTAAACCTATAAAATTTCTCATTTTGTGACCGTAAAATAATTTGTGACGTTTCAATTTTTGATTTGTAATCGATGAATAAATTGTGACCTATAAATTTTGGAATTGTGACCATAAAATAATTTGTAACCTATAAAATTTCTAATTTGTGACCGTAAAATAATTTGTGACGTTTCAATTTTTAATTTGTAACCGATGATAAATTATAACTCACCGTAAAATAATTTGTGACATTTCAAATTTTAATTTTGTAACCGATGAATAAATTGTGACTCATAAAATTTTGGAATTATGACCGTAAAATAATTTGTGACCTATAAAATTTCTGATTTGTGATCGTAAAATAATTTGTGATATTTCAATTTTTAATTTGTAACCGATAAATAAATTGTGACTCATAAAATTTTGGAATTATAACCGTAAAATAATTTGTGACCTATAAAATTTCTGATTTGTGACCGTAAAATAATTTGTGACGTTTCAATTTTTTATTTGTGACCGATAAATAAATTGTGATCTATAGAATTTTTGAATTGTGACCGTAAAATAATTTGTGGCATAAAATTTATTATTTGTGACCAATTATATGGAATTTGTGATCAAATTGTATGAAATTGTGACTTTAATATATTTAATTAATTAAATATATGTTTAATTAATTTATTTATAAATAAAATTAAAAAAAATTCTAAGATTTGAAATTTTAAACATTAAAAAATTTGAGATTTGAAATTTTAAACTTAGTTTCTTAAATTTGAAATTGATAAAACTAAAGCTCTTAGTTATAAAATTTTCTCAACTATAAATAGAGTTATGATCTCCAATTCATATGTAGCTTCTCATTTTTTGTGTCGTCTCATCAACACAATTATTAATAGAGAATGAATATTGAAGAGGAAGATCAAGAAACCCACAATTAAGAATCTAGATTACAATCAAGAATCAAGAGAAATGATTGGAGCAATAAAATTGAAAAACAAGACAATTAAGATTATGAAGCAAAAAAGTCAAAATCAAGATCAAGAACTCAAGAGCCAAAAGAGCCAATAATCAAGATTCAAGATTTGGAATCGAAATTCGGTATTAAAAAATTATTCCCAAAGAATTAGCCCTCGTTTGGCACCCATTAATTTCTCATTCTCATTTCCATTCTCATTCCCATTCTTCATTTCAACCACACATTTTTCAAATAAAATAATATTACACACAAATCAAAAACTTTTCATCACTTTTCCACCACACATTCTCACATCAATCACTATTCCAAAATTTCTATTCTCTTCAAAATTAGATTCAAACACTTAATGTATGTTACACATTATTAATTTTCTTGGTGATTTAACATGGAAGATCTTGACAATAAAGTAATTAGATTTTCTAGTTTTATAAAGTTTAAAGTTTCATAAAGTTTCAACAATATAGTTATATAAATTAAATGAAATAAATTAATTGATATGTACAAGCAGTTAAAGTGATTGTGCAGGATTTAGTACTATTGATGAGACAGATTTATCTTCTTTCCTTATAGAAGAGAAGCTTGATCTTATTCAACAATTCAGGAATTTAATACCACACATGTAGACTGTGTACCGAAAGGTGGCGATCCCCAAAATTCATTTGGAATAATAAGCAGGATATAGAGGTGAATATTCAAGAACGGTAAGACATGGTGGTATATAATGAAGGGCGGAGAGATGCTTCTATTGAACATCCAGATTTTCTAAATCTATTCATCGTCCTCTCCTTTATAAGATGTTTGGGTGCTCAAAGGTTTTAAATGTGCAGTCAACGAAAGTGTCCCTTACAAGATTAAAGAGGCTGATTATTTGGAAGTGATGGAGCAATATGTGTGGAAGGGGGTGTGGTGGAGGGGTCGAGTCTAGGGATGGCAACGGGGCGGGGCGGGGATGCCCTCCCCGTCCCCCGCCCCGTTAAGAAATTCATTCCCCGTCCCCGCCCCGTTCCCCGTTTAAGGCGGGGCGGGGCGGGGCGGGGCGGTTATTTCCCTGTTTATTCCCCGTTAAATTTTTTTTTTTTTTTTTTTTTTGAGTTTTTGATAATTTATTTTTATTGTCCATATTCATTATATTTAAAAAAATAATTTTAGTTGCTATTTTCTATTAGAACTAACAAAAATGTTTATTTAAAGTATTGAATTCTAAAAAAAAAAAAAAAAAAAAATTTTTTTTTTAACGGGGCGGGGCGGGGACCCCGTTACCCGTCCCCGCCCCGTCCCCGCCTCGGGGAATAATTCCCCGCCCCATCCCCGCCCCGTTACCCGTTTAAGCGGGTTTTCCCCTCCCCGTTCGGGGCGGGTCCCCGCGGGTATCGGGTTTGTCGGGTTTTTTTGCCATCCCTAGTCGAGTCTATTTCTTCCGATTCAGTTAGATACGTGATCATTACCGTTCAAAAAATGGAGTTGGGATCAATTTTGAAGATGGCAAACCAAGCTTGAATTGAAGAAAGAATGGTTGGCTACACTTTATGCAATGCTTGATGGTGCAATATCGATGATAGAATATTAAAGATTTGGAATTGGAATTGGAATTTGATAGGCTCTTAAGAGTGATTGGAACTTTTTTGTTATCAGAGGACACGAGTGGATTGCCGATGGTGGTTGGGTGGGATGGGGTGTTGTCAGTGGGGTGAGAAGAAAACCAATGGTTGTTGACGGTGGTGCAGTGGTGGTACGGACAAGTAACCAAGTGGAGGATGAGAGAGAAGAGGTGGGTAGGTGAAGTACGGTGAATAATTTGCGACCTGTTGGAATTGCATATTTAAGCACAGCAGATCAGCAGCTCACACGTCCAACATCAGCTCACGGTCATCAGCAGATCAAACGTCCAGCACATGAATATTCTTCTAGATCCTTCACCAGCATATGCCTTATTCTAGATCCTTCTTTAGTTTGTTATGTAGTTAGGAATTCACTCTATACATAGAGCTTTGTATTCAATGTTTTACTTGAGCTTGATGATTAATAAATTCTCCTTCCTTCATCAGTTCCTTCAATATGGTTTTACATATTGAATTCTATCATTTTATATTCTGCTATTATGTTCTGCTATCAATCTCTATTGGTTCACGTTTTCTGCCGGTTCATGTTTCTGCTAATCTGTGCTGGTGGTTTCGTTCCTTCAATTTCTTAAGACGACCTATTAAATGTATGATTTGCGACTAAATATATTATTGTGGTCAATAATTGTGTTTTATATGATTGTAATCATAAATTGTATATTATTGTGACTGTGAACTATTTAATTAAGTTATAGATCACAACATTTTATCAAAGATCACAAAATGTGACCAGTTGATTTTTAAATTTTTTTAACAAATTTATTATTTTTGAAATTGTAGAATTTTTTCGCGTCCTTTCTTTTATTGGGTGATTATATTACCACTACTAATTTTGTTAGTTACACTATAATTTTAAGCATTTTTTATTTACTTAAATATGTTTAAGGGGTTTACTATATTTATCACATAAAATAATTTATTATTCCACCACGGTCATAAACCAAGTTTTTCCTTTCTTTTCCCTCAGCAGTTGCGCCAAAGCTTTTTTGTTGATGGCTTTTGTGTCCCTCAAATGTGTTTCCCAACACCAAACCTCTTTTTGGACTCTCATCAGATAGCTTGTGAGCATATTTAATATACCACAAACACGTTAAAAATGCAAGATATATTCTTGACATTCAAAACCAAATGAATACAAAATAGACTGATATTAGTGTTCTATGCTTCAAACGCGGCATAAATGGATTGCAATCCATTGGTGATTGTGCAGACTAAGTTACGATGTCCAGTCATATTCCAGAGCCACAAAGATGCTAGAAAATTCTTGTTTCTCCTTCCAAAATCAATAATCCATGCTCACAAAAATGAATGAGAAACTTGCACTGCTAAAGTTTACAAGCAAATAACATAAAGCTCTGAAGCCAGGTTATCACAAACTGCAACCCAAAATTTAGAAAAACCAAGAAATTATAGATGAGAAAAAAGAGGAATAATATTAAGATGATGAGCACACAACAATATATATATACATTTTAGGTTTTATTGGCTAAGGAGTATAATTTTAAATTTGTTGTGATGTATTTATTGAAAATATATTTTAATTGTAGTGTGATTATAATGTAGTTTAGTAAGTAAATTTTGTATTGGTAATATAATTAGGAAAAACTTTATAACCGAGAGTTTAACTATGACTCATCTCAAAACGAAAAAATAAGAATTTAAAACTTCAAAAATCAAATATTGTTAGATTTTATTTATGAAATAAACAATTAAAAATATATTTTATTAATTATATGTATTCAGGTCACAATTTTATACAATTTGGTCACAAATTATCGAATTAATTGGTTGCAAATTATTTTTCAGTCATAAATCAAAAAATTTATAGGTCATAAATTATTTCTCAATCACAAATAAAAAAAATTATACCTCACAATTTATTCATCGGTCATAAAATCAAGAAAATTACAAGTCATAAATCACAAATTGTATAAGTCATAATTTATGTAACGATCACACATTATCAAATTAATCAGTCACAAGTTATTTTTCAGTCACAACTTAATAAATTGTAAATCACAATGACATTTTTTATGTCACATATTATTTATTGGTTACAAATTAACCAATTTATTGGTTACAAATACTCTTTTTCCCACACTACTGTCGTCGATGTCGTCGCCTTCGCCGCCGCCAACACAACCTACACCACAATCATTTGTGATCACCACCTCACCACCGCCAACAACGCCAGATCCATCACCGCACCACCTTACCGCACCAAAATCCACCATCATCACCAAATCCACCTGCACCACCGCCAACAAAAAACACCTCAAAAATTACAATAGCTACACGAACACACCACAACAGAGCAACCTACACCACAGTATTTGAATAGTGCATCGCGCGTGGAAGTGGCAGCTCGTAGGAAAACCCAAGTAGCGACGCTCATCGCCAAAAACCACATACTATAGACATTACAACACTCAACCATTACATCTAACATCATTGAAACTTAACCACAAACTACAAATTACAACCCATAATATTGGTCTGACATCGTTGGTAAACATAGCCCCGCGTTGCACAGATCAAAATGTCGGTGCTATGCGTAGAGGTGCTACACGATGCGGTGCTGCTGCGATGCCTTCGAGCCATCCAGTGATCCGATCGTGGTGGCCTTTCGTGCGACTGTATTGGCTGTTTTCGACGATTGAATAAAGAGAAAATGGAATGACTGGTAGGTTTTTTGATGAAAGGGAAAAAAGATTGAGATGAATGGTCACACTGTTTAATGAGAGAAAATATGGAGACAGCGAGAAAAAGGTGGAATGGTTTTAGGGTTTGGAAAATAACTGAATTGAGGTTATGGGGTGAGTGGATTAGTTTAATTTTATATTATTATTAATGTTTAAAATTTTAATTATATCTAGTTTTTGAAAGAAAAATTTGTAACTCTTATTTATGAATTGAGATCTTAAAATACTTGGGGTGCGTTCGATTGCGAGCATGAAATTTGCATGGAAATAAAATAAATTTTAGGCAATTCAATTGCCTAAAACTTATTTATATATAAATTATTAATTAAATGTGTTTGATTGAATTACTTTTCATTCTAAAACAATATTGTACTTGTCCATTTTTTATTGGTGGGTAGATGAGAGAGGGAATAGATGAGAGAGACAAAGAGACGGTGAATTATGTGGAAAATAAATACCACTTATCTTCAAAGAAAATATTTTTCATGTAAAAAATTGCCAATCAAACAGTACAAAAGTAGGAAATTAGATGAAAAAATCCGTTTTTTATGAAAAATATTGGCAATCAAATGCACCATTAGCTCCTTTAATTTTCACATGTAATTAGGGCTTCACAAACAAACTGCGAAATCGCAAATCGAACCGAACCGAACCCGTTGATTTGAAACCGTTGGTTCGGGTCCACGTGGACCCGTGGTTTTTTTCTCTCTCTCAAACCAAATCAAATCGTTTCAAAATTGTTTGGTTTAGTTTTAATTTTCAAAAATCGCAAAAAAACGAATCGAGACGAACTTTTTTAATTAAAATTTAATTTTATTAAATTATAAATTTTATTAAAGTACAAATGTATCTAAAGTTTTTGCATACAAAATACAAGATTAAATACAAAAATCGGCCCAAGTAGTGTGTTTATTAAAGAGAAAAATTCATGGATCAAATTTTAAGTTTCACCAATGCAAAAATCAGGTTTCAAACTTAAAAGTTGCAAAAATCAGGTTTTTTAAAATTTTTAAAATAAGGTCACAATTATATGCATTTTGGTCATTGATATCTTATTAATTATTTAAAAATTAATTTTTTACCACAACTTATCAAATTAAATGGTCACAAATTATTTCTAGGTCACAATTTATAGGTCACCATTGACTTCATTGGTCATTGATCAAAAAATTTATAGGTCGCAAATTTTTAATTGATCACAAGTTTAAAAAAATTATAGATAACAGAGATCACATTTCCAAATTTGTTGGTCACATATTATATTTTTAATCACAAATTATCGAATTTTAATATCACAGTTTAATAGTTTATCACGGTAAACCCATACATCAAACAACCCACCCCCACACACGATCCACCACAAATACTTGGTCACAAATCAACCAAATAATTGGTCACAAACAATATCCCACACCACCCCCACCACAACCACCGTCAACAAAAACGACCACCATTGCACCATGTACCACACCACCAACAATAACGACCACCGTTGCCTCCCCCGCCACAAAACCACCACACGCACCCACATCATACACACACCCATCGGCAGCGTCCCACCGGAAGCTTCGCAACACGGCAGCATCGCGATGCAGTTGCCGTTCTCGACGTTGTGAACTGCAGTAGTATCGCGACACTGCCAACGTTCACAGCTGGCAGAGAAAGACGAGGAAGGGGGAGGGGAAGGAGTGAGAATGGAGGCGGAGCCGCTGCACGATGCTGTGAACTGCAGCAGAGTCGCGACACTGCCACCACTCATAGCAGCGTCGTTGTTCACATCAGGCAGAGAGAGACGAGGGAGGGAAAGGGAGGGGGAGGGGAAGGAGGAGGAGCTGCCACACAGCAGGCAAAGAGAGACGAGGGAGAGAGGGGAAGGAGGGAAAAGGGAGGGGGATGAAATGAAATTAGGGTTTAGGTGGTATAATATTTAATTTCCTGAATTTTGATTAAAAAATTTTCACACTTGTTTTTTTTACTTTGAAGTTTAAACACCTGATCTATATAATTTTCCCTTTATTAAAAATATATGTACAACCCATTCTACGTCAATTAATATGTACAGCCCATTGATTAAAATGAACGAAGAAAACCAATTAGAATAATAGAGTCAGTTTCCCATCCATCATATCGATTTATGAACTAAATGGTATAAAACTAGTCCTAAACCAAACCCTAAATCTCGTATTATCATCTGAAATTCGAGAAATACACAGTAAAATTTGCAGCCCAAATCAGTTTACCACGGATTTTTTTTTTTTCACTTTTTGTGTTAAATTGAAAAGTAAGAACCCTCCCTTCTTCAGCCGTATCCGTCTATGTGCAATTCTCCCATGAATCTAAATCCAAAATTTTCAATTTCAAGTGCATCTCTTAAAAGTATATTGTATTCACTTATGGTCCATTTATATTATAGTAGGTAAATATTTCACATTTTTTCACTTTATTTTCTTTAATTTTTTACACTTTTTTCCTTCTTTTCACTTTCAAATTTCACTCGAACAAAATAAAACAACCCATTTTGTAACTGTATGAAAACACACTCCTTTTAAGATTAACTATTATTGGTAAGGCTTTCTAGTGAATTCAGATATTTAATATCAAATCAAAAAACTAGAAAAAATTGTTTTAAGCTCGAAAATTTGTTTAAGCACAATGGCATTTGATATTGGTGATTTATTATTCGTACTTTGATTTTATTTTTCAATTAACGTTACCGTAATTTATACAACGATGGAAACGCAATCTAATAATGTATATTGTTTCTCTTGTAGGATAGTGGAGTGTGGAACAAATTTTCTGACTTTCAAGTAAACGTAGGAAATTTTAATCTTTTTCTTAAAATTTGAAGTTTTGATTATAACAAGATCCCTCTTGTTATGTAGTGTTTCTTTTTTTCTTTTGACTTATCTAAAATAAACTATTGAAAATTTATGCAAAAGTCTAGTTTATTCGAAGACAATAAATCCAAGCATTTTTATGGGAAAGTAAGAATATATGCACCGGTCAGGTTCATCAGGAGATTGTTTGTTCATTGATCTCACGTTTTTATGTGCCTCTCTTTGATAGGATTTTTGTACTCCATGTACTGAATATAAGAGGATGAATAAGATTTTGTTATAGGCAAAAGAATATGGTAATATCATGTGTTCATCTATTTAAGTCACGGAACATCACTTATTCGTAATAGTATGCCTTTATCGACCTGTACTAAGAGAGTAAGAGTAAATGTTTAAACCCTATTTATTATCTAGTATGGCACTAATGAGTTATTGCAATAAACTGTAGTACTGATGAAGAAGGTGCATAATGCTCTATTGAAGGATGTCTCAATGGCGTAATAGAATAGATGAAAATTTGAGGTCAATAAAACACTCTGATCCTTTTGCTGTTTTAATCTCAAATTTTAATATATATTTTTAGCTTAACTATACTTGATAATATATGCATTCACGTGAACTATATGTCTTACTCATTCTCCTATTTTTCTTTTAGTTTTATGTTTGCAATTGTTGAAACAATCAAAGAAATAGGGGAATCCCTGCTTGTTGAAGTGTGAACTTGTGACTGCGAGATCTATTCAAACTAAGAGAGGGTAAGGACTTAAGTAAATCAAAAACTCTACTCTAGAACACACTCCGGGATCTTTGAGCGAAAAGAATAAGTTTGGGAGGTGTAAATCTCTCGAGTGAAGAAAGGAAAAATTTGACTACTGTAGGTCGGGATTTGTAACCATCATTAGTTTGGTATGTTTTGCATAAGTATGCACACACATACACATCAAGTTCTGCATATGATAGGTGGAGGTTGATTTGATTTTACACTGTTGAAACTGTTCATTTTGTTGATTACTGAATTCTGATCCTGAGGCATGGCAGGCTATTAAACCATGTTTTGTGTAGAGTTAAGTCACCATCTTATTTAAGGACAAACAATAGTCTAAGTTTGGGGGAGTTGATAAGTGCGTTTTCTAACATGTATTTAGCTACATTACATGACTAATTGTTGGCATAAACGCTTGAATATGGCTTAATTCGACATAAATTGTGTTTGTAGGACTATAATGATGAATGTGGTAAAAATTCAGAAAAACAAGCAAAACAAATAGCTTAAATGAAACAAAAAAAAGTTTAAGGACTCAATTGCACATACTGTCAAGTTTTTGGTGTCATTCCTACAGAGATTGAGTTAGTTAAATTCTAATTATCTTGAACGTAACCGAACTAAGTAGATTCAATGAGGTGGTTCAAAGGTGAAACTATCTAAATTTTGCTGCGAATGTAAATTTAGATTAAAGCAAACAAACTAAATGCAAATTACAAATTTAATGCAAATGCTCGGAGAAATCTATGTATGAGAAGTGTACTAGGATCTCGAATCACGAAGTAAGTTCACTTTAACCTGTATTTCACAATTTGATAGCACGGTAAATTGATTGAAGAATCAATATTCCTAAAATATTCAACATTCTCTTTCAAGTGGAGTCAAACCTATTCTCGCATACAACTTGACAATATTTCTATGACGAAATGCCAATATACAAAAACACGTAACGCTTTATGAACACTTAAAAATTCACGTAAAGCATATGAGTATATTTATATCTTCTATCAAACCCTTCGATGATTTATACCCTGCAGAATCTATTTCCTTTCTTTCTAATGTCAGAAATAGACCATCCAAACTCACATAGTTACATGCATTTAATTATGCAGAAAAATAAAATGTATATAAACCATTCAACATTCATTATTCGTACTTAAAATCAAATTGTAAAACAAAGAATTAAAAGTTCACATTACAAGGTTCATTGTTCGCTGAAAATCGTACCACAAGCGCATGGGTCGCGTTCAAGTAATAAAGTGGACCTTAAGAGTCCGGATTGTCGATCCCACGAGGAATGTATACTTTCGATTACTCGACTCTAATCAATTTTAATTCTAAAGACAAAAAAACACACACACAATTAAAAACAAGATTTAAAACTAACAGTCTACAAAATAAAAAAATAAAGGTACACTGGCAAATTTCGGAGGGAAAAGTGTGGTTGGAATTTACGATGTCGCTTAACCTGTTGTTTCATTGATCTCGAACCAATTATGTGCCGATACATATTATCAAAATGCGATAGTTAGACTCGATTCTCCTGTTATAGTTAATACTCCCTCTCGAGGTCATATTAACCCTAATCGACGTATCTGTAAAGCATATCTCTATGTCGATACAAACATAGCCAACAGCATGAGTTTCTGTGAAAATAGCTCAATGGATCACATGAGGTAGGTGTATATCTCTACATCACCTAGACGCGCCTGGACCACCAAGCAAACCCATGGCATTGATCATTTCGGTCTATTTAATGCAACTATTTTTCAACAATCACATCAATATTAATTACTATCATTTAAACGTCACCAAAAATGAAGTAAAACCTAACAATTACATCTAAGCGTCACCAAAAATGAAATCATTTTAAACATGATGATCAATACACTATGATTTTGATAACAACTGCATTTTTCACTAAACATGTAGATATATCGATAATCAATAAAACAACTAGGTTAAGTTCAATTCATAAATTCCAACACAACAATCTTAGCTCATTTTATATAGATGATAACAAAGGAGAATATTTATCCAATACATTACAAAAATGGCAAAATAAATGAGAAAAACCAAAGTTATAGAATAAACCCTAGTTGAAGCGTGAAGTTGATTTCTCCCAAAAATCTTGCCAAATCCTTGATGTCTTCTCCTTGTTACTCTATGATTTTCCTCCAAAATAAGCCAAGATCAACCAAAAGAAAAAGAAAGCAAGAAGAAAAAGGGAGAAAAAACTAAACTTAAAAAAAAACTAAAACTAAAAAAACTAAACTAATCTAATTCTCTACTAAAAAAACGTCCAGCCACCCTAGTATATATAGATAGGATATTTTCATTACTTAGAGGTTAAGTAAACTAAAATATCCTAGGAAAATTGCAACTAAAGTCCTCAAACTTATGGAAAGTGAGCAAAATGGTCCCTCAACTTTGAATCTTGTACAATTGGGTCCTTAGGTTTTGAATTTCATTTCAATTAAGCCCTTTATAAATTACACTTCAAGTCCTTCAACTTTCTGGATTGTGCATTTCAGTCCCCATCTTCACCTTTTTGTTCACTTTTAATCCATTTTCATCATTTTTCGCTCAGTTCTTCTTCTTATCGGGGTTTTAACCTGCAAACATGAAAATTACATAATTATGCACAGAAATAAACTCAATTTCATTTCCAATTAATTCCAGAAAAGTGCCAAATAAATGTGTTTTTACACACTTATCATTCATCGTTCACCTAGTACAATAAAAACCTAGCCTATTATGGATAAAATAAAATAGCAAAGAAAATATTTAGGAGAAGACATCACCCAATTTTTCAATATAAAGCTCGAAATCTTAGATTTTGGAATTCAATTCTTCGTCCTAGCATTTGTTCTTGCTCTTCATGATCTATTTTCTCTCTAAGAAGGCGTAAACCCTTATTCTAGACGAGATTAGGGTTATAAAGAAGTCCTAGATGCGTTGCCATAAGTGTTTGATTCAAATCAGAAAACCAAAACTTCCGCGTATGATTTGTTCCATGCGACCGCATGGAACAACCAATTGTGTCTCTGGAATTTCGTGTCAAGGCCTGGGCGACCGCATGGAATTTATACAATGCAATCTCATAGTTTCCATGTTTTTTCCATCGGACATTTTTCGGCCGTTTATACTAGACTAAGTTATTTGCATCGTATCAGAGATATGATTCTATCAACCAGATGTCTGGAGCTAATCAATGCATTTCATATATAGAAGCGTGTATATTATTCTTCAATGGATAGATTTTTTTATAACATCTTCCATTTGCTTTCTATATAACCCTTGTAGCGAGCTTTAGGCCGATGACTTCCAAGTCAGATGACCATAAGGCATTAGGTTTTAAACCCTTGCATGCTTAATCACTCGAATTATACATGCTCGAACATATATCTTTATTTATTCAATAATTAGTGCAATGTCCCTTTTCTTTTAGACACCCAGAATCTAGAACTAACCTCTAACTTGAAACTTTTACCTCTTTTTGTCTCATTGGTCTAATCCAATCCACACAACACAATTTTCACGCATGGAATCCTTACTAATCTCAATGTTCCCCTATAATAGCTAAATCATTTCCAAACTTCTAAAATGATGGTTTATCGATAAGTGCAATAGAGGTTCGAGGTTGACCTATCATGTTCAAGTCTACTATGATTCATATATCTCATCATTAGCTTAACATGCCCAACACAAGTATTGTGCGCAAAAAAAAATGTCAAGTCTCCACATAGACAAGTATCGATCAATTTAACATGCAAAATTTTCACAATTCATAGCTTTACTGCTTCCAATATTTTCATCATTGCCGGCAAGACCATTAAATCCACGGACACAAAATTTTAAACTACTACCAGAAATGCGTAAAACTAAGAATAACTCAGCAAAACGAAAAACTAGTTTTTTTTTTCACAGAATCACAAAAAAAGAAAACTGCAGTAGTATGATGAATGACATACTAACATATTCTCACCCCTAAATGTATACGGAATATTGTCCTCAATGTCTAAAGAATAATGAAATGCAAATTTAGCAGCGCATAAAATTAAAGACAAATTCATAGAAGGTAAAGAAAAAAGGGTGAGGAGTACTCTCCTGATCAATGGGGATGTGAATGTGAAGATGGTGGAGGAAAAAGAAGTGTGTACTATGCATAGACTCTTTTATTACCTATAGAGACAATGGAAAAGTAATCTTATTAAAAGTTATAAAAAAACTTGAAGAAAAAATTATCAATCGAATGCTCAAGGCAAAATGAATAAAATGGTAGAAATGATGGGTTGCCTCCCATCCAGCGCTAGTTTATAGTCTATAGCTCGACTCTACCATGTTGGTCTGTTAGGATACGTCGAATATAGCCTTGGAGGTCCTGATTTGCTTCTTTAATGACATTTTCTTTCTTACTACAGAATTCTTTCAAACGTTAGTCTTATCTTTATCCATGTCATCTGCTTTTCCCTCATCACTTGCCTCAAACTCAATAATGTATCTTTCTTGCTTCTCAAGATTTTATTCGGTTTGAAAATGTACATTATGGTCATCAACAGCATTTGAAAAGTTTTGAAACTCAATTGTCTTCTGCAACACATCCTCTACCACATCAATTTGATAGCAGCTATCTGACTTGACATGATCATCCATAACATTGAAGACGATCAAAATGATCTGCTTCTTGTCTCAAATCTCAAATTTAACTGACCCTTTTCAACATCTATTAGAGCTTTACTGGTAGTTAGGAATGTCCTCCCTAAGATAAGTGAGATATCCATTGTCTTCTTCCATATCTAAAATGAGGAAATCTGCTGGAAAAATGAATATGTCCACCTTAACTAGCACGTCTTCAATTATCCCTCTCGGATGTGCAAATGATCGATCAACTAACTGAAGTATCACCGTGGTAGCTTTAGCTTCTCCTAGTCCAAGTTTCTTAAAAATATATAGAGGCATTAGATTAATACTTGCACCAAGATCAAAAAGAGCATTATCAAAGTAGCATTCACCAATAGTATAAGGTATAGTAAAACTCTCTGGATCCTTAAGTTTTGGTGGAAGATTTTTCTGGATCCTCGCACTGACTTCTTCGGTTAGCATTACTGTCTCATGTTCTTCCAGCTTGCGTTTGTTTGATAGAATATCCTTCAAAAATTTAGCATAGCTTGGCATCTGGAATAGTGTATCAGCAAATGGGACATTTATGTGAAGCTTTTTGAAGATTTTGAGAAATTATTTATTTTGTTTCTCCATTTTATGTTTCTTCAGCCTTTGAGGGAATGGAATGGATGGCTTATAAGGATTTATCGAATTTGTTGTTTTACCCAATGAGACCCCCGAGTTCTCATGCAGTGTACTTTTCATTGTTTGTTCATCTTTTTCCACAGATTCTTCTTCTATCAATGGTGTTGTTTTGTCCAGAACTTTGCTTGGCCTCTTGACATATATTTCCAATAATTGCACCCTACTTCTGGTTGTAATGGCCCTGGCCTGCTCCCTTGGGTTGATTTCGGTGTTGCTAGGTAAATTACCATGTGGTCTGCTAGTCAAAGCAATAGCTATCTGTCCCATTTGAGCTTCCAAGTTCTTTATAGCAGCATTCTGATCTTGAAGTGTTGTTTCAGTTTTCTTCATAAGTTGGTTGTTGGCTTCCATATACTTTGTGAACATCTCTTCCAGTTGAAGCTTCCTCTTTTGGGGCTGAAATTGATTTTGTGGTCTCTGCTGATTTTGATTACCCCATGAAAAATTAGGGTGCTTCTTCCAACTAGGATTGTAAGTATATCCAAACTGATTGTTCTATTGGCATTGTCATCATTGTACAAAATCTACATGCTCTATTCCTTGTGCTAGAACTGGACACTCTGCCATGGTATGATCAGCCCCACACTTTTCACAACTCATTTTCTTAGTTTGCGTTACATTAGCGATGTGCGACATGTTCTCCACCTTGTGAAACAATGAATCAATCTTCGTAGATAGAGCTGAAATAACATCAAGTTCATACACATCTGTTGTCTTCTTTTGAACTCCCCATTCTGATGGCTACATAGCGAAAGTGGTGGCAACTGTCTCAAACAACTGCAATGTATCATCAACTATTCTTGTATGTACACTGACCCGCTAGATGAGGAGTCAATCATGCTTTTGAAGGATGGAAGTAATCCCGTGTAGAAGTATTGGACCTGGAGTCCTTTGCTGATCCTATGATGTGGGCACTTCCGAAGCATGTTCTAGAACCTATTCAAAGCTTCATCAAATAATTCAAAGTCACCTTGACGGAAAACAGAGATGTCATATTTCAGCTTTGTAATTTTTGCTGGTGGAAAGAACTTGGTGCAGATTTTTTGTGCCAAGTCATTCCATGTCGTGATGCTGGTAGTGGGTTGAGAATCCAGCCACTCAATTGCTTTGTCTATCAAAGTATGTGGAAATAGTCTCAACCTGATGGCATCATCTGAAATATGGTATTTTAAGTTTTGGCACATCTCCAAGAATCGAGAAATGTGCGTATGTGGGTTCTCTTCAACTCTCCCATAGAACTGGTGCCCATTTTGAAACAGATGTATCACATTGGTCTTTAGTTGGAAATTCGACTGCCCAAATGGTGGATAGACGATACTGGACTGACTTTGAATGACTTGAGCAATCATGAAATCCCCCACAAGCATGCGTCCTTTGTCCTCAACCTCATCTTCATTGACTGGATTGATAGGGTTGTTCTGTTCGTTAGCCATTTTGCGTTGTTGTATTTCTTGAGCTTCTCATTGTAATCAATGGGGATTGCGTTCAATTTCAAGATCAGTTGCAATTAATTCACCTCCAGACGATCTTAACATACAAACCTAAGACTTAAAAGACCAATAACACTAAATTACTAAACTGAATAAAAACAATAGAAATAAAGGTGAACAAGATAACTAAAATGTCGAATTAGTGTCAAGATAACTAATACTAAACTAAATCTCAATCCCCGGCAATGGCGCCAAAAACTTGATAGGCCAATAATGTATTCGACTTTGATTATCGTAAGTGTACGGATCCTTCAAGTAATAAAATGGGTTTTGATGTCCAAATATCGTTCCCACAGAGATTGAGTTAGTTAAATTCTAATTATCTTGACCTTAACCGAACTAAGTAGATTCGATGAGGTGGTTCAAAGGTGAAACTATCTAAATTATGCTACGAATGTAAATTTAGATGAAAGTAAACAAACGAAATGCAAATTACAAATTTAATGTAAATGCTCGGAGAAATCTACGTATGAGAAGCTTACTAGGATCCTGAATCACCAAGTAAGTTCACTTTAACCTTTATTTCACAATTTGGTAGCACGGTAAATTGATTGAAGAATCAATGTTCCTAAAATATTCAACATTCTCTTTCGAGTGGAGTTAAACCTATTATCGTATACCGTTTGACTATTTTCTATAACAAATGTCAATAACGCATAACGCTTTATGAATACTTAAAGATTCACGTAAAGTATAAGGGTATATTTCTATCCCCTATCTAACCCTACGATGATTTATACACTGTAGAATCTATTTCCCTTCTTTTGAATGCCAGAAATAGACCACCCAAATTTACATAATTACAAGCATTTAATTATGGAGACAAATAAAATGTATACAAACCATTCAACATTCATCATTCGTGTTTAAAATTAAATTGCAAAACAAAGAATTAAAAGTTCACATTACGAGGTTCATCGTTCACCTAGTACAATAAGAACTTAGCCTAGCATAGATAAAATAAAATAGTAAAGAAAATATTTAGGAGAAAACATCACCCAATTCTTCAATATAAAGCTCGAAATCTTAGATCTTGGAATGTAATTCTTCGTCCTAGCCTCGTTCTTGCTCTTCAAGGTCGCTTTTCTCTTTAAGAAGGCGAAAACCCTTATTCTAGACGAGATTAGGGTTATAAAGAAGTCCTAAATGCATTGCCATAAATGTTTGATTTAAATAAGGAAACCAAAAATTTCGCGCAGGATATGTTCTATGCGACCGCACAGTTATATGCCATGCGATTGCATGGAACAACCAATTGTGTCTCTGGAATTTCCTGTCAAGGCCTGGGCGACCGCATGGAATTTATACCATGCGATCGCATGGTTTCCATGGTTTTTTTGTCGGACAACTTTCGATATTTTGGTCATATCTCACTCAATATCCGATTGGGGTTATTCAAAATGTATTAGAAAGCTTACTTTAAGGGCTACAAATCTTCCAAAAATATAAATCTTCAAATTTGAACGTCTTCTATGTCAAAAATGGGTCTCAAACTAAGACTGAAAATTCAAAGCATAACTTTTTCGGTTGGAAGTTGATTTGTGTGTACTTCGAATCTATTTCGTCTCTTTGGGTTCTTTCCTCATCCAATTGATGCCCAACACTCTCAAATCTTCATCGTGGGATCGACATAACTTTTCAGTATTTGCAATTGTGTCCTTAAACTTTGCTTTTACTTCATTTAAGCCATTTTTCTCTTGTTTTTCCGAATTTTTACCACATTCATCATTATAGTCCTACAAACACAATTTATGTCGAACTAAGCCATATTCAAGAGTTTATGCCAACAAATAGTCATGGAATGTAGTTAAATACACGTTAGAAAATGTACTTATCAGTGCATAATGCTCTATTGAAGGATGTCTCAATGGCGTAATAGAAAATTTGAGGTCAATAAAACACTCTGATCCTTTTGCTATTTTAATCTCAAAATTTAATATATATTTTTAGCTTAACTATACTTGATAATATATGCATTCACGCGAACTATATGTCTTACTAATTCTCCTATTTTTCTAGCTTTATGTTTGCAATTGTCAAATCAATTGATGTCTTCATGGGGATTTCTGGAAGAGATTATGATTAGAGCCTCATAATTTTGGGTGCTCGGTAGCATGAATATAGGAAAATTAGGTATCCTCTATATGTTTTATATGACTCTGGCTAAAATTTATATCAACTTTTGTCCTTTGAAAAGTTATTTTTCCCAGAAACGTGATTTGTTTGTAGTTGACATATGGTACCCTACTCAATCAAAGTGTCTTTGTTAAATGGGCATCTCTGATAAAATTCCTTTTATAATAATCATGAACTACCTACCGTAGCCAACCAATGAAACAATTGCAAGGCAAATGTTTTTTTATTCTAATTTGTTTATTCTTTTTATAGACATGGATCCAATTCTAGAAGATAATGATGCAATTCCAATAGAGGATGACCCTGAAGATATGAAAATGGAAGTGTAACAAAAGGTCCGAAGTGTGGCATCATTTTAAAATTCGTGGAGATAAGAAGGCAGAATACAATTATTGTGGACAAACATATAGGCAGCATTCTAAAAATTGTGGAACTAGTACATTATGGAATCATCTCATGTAGTTGTGCAAAAAGTATTCATTTAGGGTTCAAGACAAAAAGTAAAACAGAATTACTGGCTATAGTATGATAGCCGCAAAGAACCTGTCAAATTTGTTCCGAAAGAGGTTAGAGAACATATTACAATATACTTCATATTGTTTGAGTTACCTTTTCGGCATGTGGAAGATGAAGATTTTCAATAATACAAGGTATTTTTCCCCAAAATCTTTACTTCCTTCAAGGATGATAGTGGCAAGGGCTATATATAATTTGTTCCTAAATGGGAAGAATAAATTGAAGAAAGAGTTGGGTCAACATAGAGTGTGTTTGACTATTGATTGTTGTACGCCAATACAGAATGTTAGTTATATATGTTTAACTGCTCATTAGGTTGATAATGAATGGAGACTTCAAAAAATGATTATAAGTTTCATTCAAGTCTCAAGCCATAAGCGAGATACAAGGAATAGGAGAAAACCTCACGATAGGAAAAATGATGTCCTTTATAAATTCTCGAAAGATAGGCGTGAAAAGAATAAGCCTAGGATTTCTAGTAAGACAACAAAGTCATTTAGATGCCATTAGTGTCAGGGTTTTGGTCACTATATGAATTAATGTCCTAATTTGAAGAAGAATGTGAATAAATGAAGGGGTAAGACATTAGCAGTGACTTTGAATGATGATGATGAATCATATTCGAGTGTTCAGAGTGATACCTCGGTGGTGAGGATGAACAAAATTTTATGGCTTTAATGTTATACTTAAGATTGAATCTGATAAGGAATCTGAAATAGTGGAGAATGATGAACAAATTGAGAATTCTGATGATGACTCAGAGGAGGAGACAGATATTGATGAATCTTATCGATAGCTATTTGAGGAGAGTCTTAAAATCAAGAAGGTCAATAAAATTGTACTAAAAAAGGTTAATAAACTTGAAAGAGATAAAAAGAAACTCTTAAGTGATCTTCAGGATTCTATAAAACACTTGGGTGAGTTGAAACTTGTTAATGAGAATCTAGAAGCTAAAGTTAAATCATTAACAAGTGATCTAGAAAAACCTAATATGCAACTTCATTCTTTCATGAGTGGTACTCTAAAACTCGACAGTCTGCTAGGGATGAACAAGCCTGTTGAAAATAGGCACGATCTAGGATACGTTCAAAATGGTAACAATACTGTTAGTACTTCCAAGACCACGTTCGTCTCAACCACCAACAAAGTTAGGAATGCATTTAATCCTCAACCTAAGGGCAAGAATGTATTAGGTTCGAGGCCTACTAGACAAAGTAGGATCAATCGTCCTATAAATCAGCGACAACCCCCGTGTAGGTTTGAACCTAAGTTTATTCCCACCTGTCGCCATCGTGGTATACTGGGATACACAAAACCTTGGTGTCATAAACTTGTGACTAGAAGTAAAAGTCAGGATATCTCAAGCATGATTAACTTTCTCACCAATTAGGTTAGCCACTTAACATAGATGACGACTCAGACTCGAATCACTTCTACTTCCAAGAATGTTTAGGTTCAGAAGAGTGACCTGAAAGGTCGTGAGATTGATCATGATCTTAAAGGTAAGAGCATCCATATACCGCTTTGATTAGGTACTTAGGTACATGTATGTGTAATTCATTGAGTCCATTCATTATTGCATGCATCTCATTTGTTTTTGTTTTGTTTTAATTTTTGCTTTTGCTTTTAAAGTTCTTGATATTTTTTTAGTAAAAAATTATTATTGTGTTTTTGTGCTACTGGACATTTCATGATATTCTTAAATACTGCATTTGTGATTGAGTATGTATTTATCTGATCTATACTGTTGTCTCCATTACTTGTTTAGGTTTAATGTGGAGTATTGAATATATGTTTCTTCATGAACCATCTGCACAACACACATCGTGATAGGTTTATTGTCTGGACCGCATGTGTGAGATTTGGGATGACAGTCATCTGTTGGTAAGGTGACATTAAACGTGAATTGACCTTTATTCAGATGACCTAAACTCACATATAGGCCCCTGAAAAATAAACTAAACTGTATATCATCTTATACTCTTCTTCGGAGCCTGTTTGAATCTAGCAATTAAGCCCGCGAGATTTCTCATTACCTAGTGCCTATAGTCAATTTAGTCGGGTTATGGAAAAGAGTTTGCACATAAGATATAATAATTGAGAAAAATGATATAAAAAAATATACGCTCAAACTCAGGGAGAGAAAAGAAAAATATATGTGTAAATGAGCTTCATTTTAATGTTTTAATAATCTTATGGGCTTGACTTTCATTAGTAAGGAAAAATGCTTATTAAATAGTGATATTCGCATGTCATTTCTCATAAATTTCAGGTTTGAAGTCATGTTCACGAAAAAATAGTGGCACTTAATACACATGAGTTACTTATACACTTTACTCCATTTTTCGAAAGGTGGGGGCTATTTTTCGAATTTTTAAAAAATTCAGTGTCATTTGTGCCAAAAAATATTCGTCTTTTTTCGCTGAGCGTTGCTCAAGCGATAAAAGCAGAGACTATCTCCCTCGCTTATGGGTTGCTCTCGATCAAGCGACAGTCCGCATTTTTGAATTTTAACGTTATTTTTTCTTTTCTTTTTTTGAATTTTTTCCTCTCATATCTTATCACCCATTCAAAATTCGTGCATTCCATCTTTAATTAGACACTTTGCATCCAATATTTGGTACATTTACCCTCATTTCATCAAATTTTCACATATTTTCAAGGTAATTTTGAAAACCCTCGATATTTCTTTTAATTTTTTGCAATTTTTCTTGGGGTGTTTTTAAAGTTCTTGTATTGATTTCTTCATTATCACTTATTTTTGCATGATTACCATTTCATTTTTATTTGCCATTGCATCATGTTGGGTGATTTTTAATTTTTATTTTTTCTTGGTTTAGTAAGCATGTTGAATTTTTGGTCTTTTTTTTTTTTTGATTGTGGCTTAAAGGTTGATGGAGAATGGGTTAGGTTTAGTTGGAGGTTTGTGAATGTGTTTGAATGTGAAGGTTTTGGTTGAAATATGGTGGAGTTCATTGGTTTGTACACTCCCGTCACGCGTTGAATACAATTTTTTCGGTGTTATTTGAACTTCATGTCTCTTGGTCAACCTCATTCACACTTGATCACGCTTGAGTTGTTAGTTTGTCATGTTGAAGTCGTTTCTATTGCATTTGATGTTGACACCTCGAGGTGACGTCATGACACCACACGGCACAGTCACGATATCACAGCTCCATGTCCCCACGTCAAGGCATTGTGTCACGGTGTCACGACACCGAGTCACCTTTCTCCATGCATTGTACAGTTTCATATGTCGTTAGTTCTCTCGTGTTAGTTTTCATTGATTTGAATGCACTTGGTCTATTTGTGTGGTCAGTGTAAGGTTAGCATCAGTTTGGTTTTTATTTCATGTGCATTATAGCATTTCATTCGGTAGTCTTGTCTGCTCCATTATTTGATGTGTGTATATGATCTACTTCTAAGATGCCACCTAAACGTGCACGAACGACTTTATAGACATCTAATGCGCCCACATCCTTCAGCTGATCCCCATTCATATCCGCCACTGCCCTGGAGGTATTCGGGACCCAGTTCTCGTTACGCCCAGTGCTAGTGGAGTGCGATGTAGTTTTGTCTGGCCTTTTCCCTGACCTTTGCTTATTGATTTAACTCATCCACCTAGCCTCCTCGTTAACTAGTTTTATGCTAACATTCACGACGTTAATGGTTCCACTTTTAGGGTATTTCTTAGGGGTAAAACAGTTAAGATCACTCCCGATGTTATGTCTAGTATAGCCCATATTCCTCGGGTCATTCACCCTTTGTTTCTATATTTATCTTCTGATACCTTTTCGGCAAACTCTCTTGTCCGTTCGACAGTGCTTAACGAACAGTTGGAAAGAGGTCCTAGTGTGATCCGTACTGGCTCTTTTCCTACTGATCGTCGATTTTGTTGCGCATTGTGTGCATGAATCTAGGCATGTATCACATACTTCTTCATTTCCTATGGAGAAAGCCAGTTTCTTGTACGCCTTATTACACGACGATTATATTGATCTACCCTTGTTTATTTGCCAACAGATTTGCGTGCTTTTCATGTCATGGGGACTAAGGTAGGGCTTACTTATGCGTGTTTGATTTACCGCCTAGAGACCGCACTTGGGGTTAGTTTTTCGGAGGTGGTTCCTAAGAGGTTTTCTCAACCGATTGGCCACACTACTATTTCCCATAGTAGGTCTCATGCTTCTTCTGAGCCAGTTGATCCAACTATGCCAGCTGATCCTAATTTTGACGTCATTTTTGTTGGTCCCTCAGATTTTTCTACTTCTAGTTCTGCTCCTCCACCTGCTGATATCCCTTCGAAATCCATTTCTGCTCATCCACCTACTGAGTCTATTCTTCTGTCTATGTTTGTTCCCACCAATCTTTCTATAGCACTTATGGGACAGATAAATGTGCTGATCGAGCAGCAGACTCGTATGATGGCTGAGATTACGAGCTGAGAGCTGCAGTTGATCGACACACTACAGAGTTTGCTACACTTCGCAGTGCTGGTGGCTATCTTCAGTGTCGGTTGCGTTGGATTCATCGACATTGGGATGACCGGGCAGCTTCTGATGAGGATACTGATGCGGATGATGCTGCATAGTTGCTAGGTTACCCCTTATCATTTGTGACAAAAATGGGGAGTAGATATATTTTGACACTATAAATGTATTTATATTTTTTTGATTTGACGTTAACATTTAATGTTAAAATTTTGATTGAGGTATAAGATATTTTTGTTATTAGCTAGATTAAGTTTTGATGTTTCGTAATATCAATGTTTCTTTTGGTATGTTAGTTTACATTGATATTGCTAAATTCATGGAGAGTTGAATGAATTAGATAAAGAGTCTAACACTTTGATGGGATCCAAGGCAATTAGTATGAGAAAAAATATATGATAAGTATTGGGGCAATGTTGAAAAGTTTAATCAGTTATTGTTCATTACAGTAGTTCTTGACCCAAGATGCATGTTAGAACTTCTTAAAGTCGGGTTTGAACTTATTTACGATGCAGAAATTGAAAAAATGTTGTTAGAAAGAGTTGAAGAGACACTCTACATGTTGTATACATGCTATCAAGAAATGGCAACTCCAGTCACTCTGATAAGTGCGGATTCTTGCACTTATTCGGATCATTAATTTAGATATTTGTGAGTTTTCATCATCGATTTATTACTTAATTTAGTTGTTTTTATTGTGTAGGTGAAACCCCGAGTTTGAATGATGCTTAGAAGGAATTTACACGAGAATTGAGCAAAAAGAACCAAAGATGCAAGAATTCCAAAGTTCGGGGACCATTTTGTCACTTTCCAAAACTTTAGGGACCTTCACTGCAATTTCTAGGTTTTAATTTTAAAACCAGTAGCTGGGTTCTTTCTGGGCGTGCTTGCTGGACAGAAACTGGGTGCTGCACATTTTTAATATTTTTTTGAAACTTCGGGGACCTTTTTGTCATTGTTTTGAAACTTCGGGGACCAAGGGTGCAATTTAGCTAGGTTTTAGTTTTAAAAACCTGTAGCTGGACGTTTCTTGGATTTTTCCTTCTTGCTGGGCAAAACGGCTTCTGCTGGGTTTTCTTCCCTTCCAATTCTTTTTCTTTATTTTTCTTTGTTCTTTTCCATTTGATTTCCTTGATAATTTTTGGACAAAACTTGGCGCTTAACAATAGTGAAATAGCTTGGAGAAGAAGACTTTATCAATAAGCTTTTCTTTTCCCTAATTTATTTTTCATTAATGAGGTCTAAGAATTTGTTGGTTATTTTTTAGTATTTGATGGGTGACTAAATATATTTGTGATTGGGGATTATTCCAAACCCGAGTTATGATTTTCAATTAATTTTTGCTTTATAGTTCTCTAGATTGATGTATTTAATCCATTGACTTATATGTTTATTTTGTTCTTCTTGACTGTTTAGGTGTACAACTAAATGATTGGGTTTGTTCAATGAATGCTATTTTAGGATTTATAGTAAGTAATCGCTATTTATTCTAAAACCTAGTGGCAATTACATTTCAATGGATTATGAAGAATTTTCAATTGATTGTATGTGGATTAACACTTAAGTAAGTAAACCGAGCTTGTGAGTTTGCCCTTAATTCAATTCATCTCTTTTGTCGTAATACTTTTGTTAAATTAAATCTAGAGAACTTGTTCTAGGTTGTTTAATGAATAGGGTTGAGTAAAGAGCTTGTTTTATTGAACTAACATGTAAGAAGAGATTGAGATAATTGAGTTTGTAATTATTCTCAAATTGTTGTTAATCTAGAGAACGAAAATCTATTGTGTAATTGATATGAAAATCATTCTCGTGGTAACGAAATATCCCCCCCAATCACATTCTCACATCTTTGATTTAAAAACTACTTTGTTTATTTTCAAATTTAAGTCTTTACTATTTTGTATTTATTGCTTTCTTTAGTTCAACAAATCAAACCCCCCCCCACCCCCACCCCCACCCCCACCCCCACCATTTAATCACTTTAGTATATAATTATTAATTTTACTTTCTAGTGTGCAATTGATTAAATTGAAACAATCATATGCGGGAAATGACCCTTACTTGCCATATTACTATTAAAGACGACACATTTAAGTTAAGTAAGGAAAAATAGTTGGTACGTCTTTTGGACCGTATCAATTTTGGCACCGTTGAAGGGGATTTTTCTATTAATTTGTTAATTGCAATATTTTCTTTTTGTTACTATTTTCCTTATTTTTGTCATTTTCTTGTTATTTAGGTTGTGAATGAGCAAAAAGCCTACTACACACTACAACCTAAGATCAAGAAAAGAGGTCAACACATCGGAAAGTGGAGAAGACATTTCTCCAACTGAACATCTAAGGCAATTGAACATTAAATCCTCCAGTGAGTCCGAACACATAGAGTCTGAAATGGCGGATGCAAATCGAACATTAAAGGAACTTCCAGCTCCAACTTTTGTTCAACAACCTCTATGCATTCAATATCCTCAACTAGAGGTGGGATTTGAACTAAAGTCAGGAATGATTCATCTACTCCCCGCATTTCATGGATTTGCTGGAGAGGATCCCAATAAACATTTGAAGGAATTTCATGTGGTCTGCTCAAGCATGAAACCAACAGGTATATCGAAAAAGCAAGTGAAATTGCGGGTATTTCCTTTCTCTCTTGCAGATACTGCTAAGGAGTGGCTTTACTATTTGCCTTCCGGTCTTATTACCACATGGAATGACATGCAAAAACACTTTTTGGAGAGATATTTTCCAGCTTCAAAGGCTACAAACATCAAGAAAGAGATATGTAGCATTCGACAATTTCAAGGAGAAAATCTCTACGAATTTTGGGAGAGATTCAAAAGACTTTGTGCTAGTTGCCCAAATCACCAAATCAGTGAGCAATTACTTCTACAATACTTCTACGAAGGATTACTCCCGATGGAGAGAAGTATGATTGATGCAGCTAGTTGATGAGCTTTAATGGATCAAACACCAGTAGTTGCTAGAGACTTGATAGCCAACATGACCGCCAACTCACAACAATTTGGTAGTAGGGAAGAGGCACCGGTTAAACAAGTAAGTGAGATAGGAGCAACCTCTCAAATTGAAAGACAATTGGCTGGTCTCACTTCTCTTGTACAACAAATGGCACTTGGGACAATTCAACAAGCAAAAGTGTGCGGGATTTGTTCTGCTGTGAGACATCCTACTGATGCATGCCCGACACTACAAGAAGGAGCCTTAGAGCAAGCAAATGCCATTGGGGGATTTCCAATGCAACAGAGAAATAGATATGATCCATATTCTAACACATATAATCCCGGATTGAGAGATGATCCTAATCTCATTATGGAGGAAATCATTTCATAGCCCCACAACCACAGTTTAATCATCCACCGGGTTTTAATCAACAAAGACAACCACAGTACTCTCAACTTCGTCAACAAACTTCGCCTCCAAGTTCAAATATGTCTCTTGAAGATATGGTTAAATCCTTAGCTTCTAGCACAATACAATTTCAACAAGAGATAAAGACCTCAATCAAGAATTTGGAAACACAAATGAGTCAATTGGCCAACACGGTGGGTAAAATGGAGGCTTAAGGATTGGGAAAACTCCCTTCTCAAACAATCAACTCGAGAGAAAATGCTAGTGCCGTGACATTGAGAAGTGGGAAGATTTTAGAAGAGGCACCAAGGAAGATGAAAGATCTTGTTGAGGAGTCAATGTAAGAGAAGAACTTAGCAATTGAGAAAGATGAAATTGCGACTCCAACCTCGGGATCTAAGGTAAATTCTAAAAGTTCTATTCCTACTAATGTTCCCTCCCCTCCATTTCCTGGTAGGTTTACAAAGTTCAAAAGGGATGAACATGAGAAGGAAATATTGGAGACCTTTCGCAAAGTTCAAGTGAACATACCACTTTTGGATGCCATTTATCAAGTGCCTCGTTATGCAAAGTCCTCAAGGAATTGTGCACTAACAAACGTAAGTTAAAAGGTAATGAAGTGGTAAGCGTTGGGGAAAATGTTTCGGCAGTTTTGCAAAGGAAACTTCCACCAAAATGTAAGGATCCAGGAAGTTTTACCATCCCTTGCATTATTGGTAACACTAGGTTTGAAAAAGCAATGCTAGATTTAGGAGCATCTATTAATGTCATGCCATATTCTATATATGCTTCTTTAAATTTAGGATCACTCAAAGAAACCGGTGTTATTATTCAACTTGCTGATAGATCTAATGCATTTCCAAAGGGTGTGTTGGAGGATGTTTTGGTGCAGGTAAATCAATTGATTTTTCCAGCAGATTTCTATGTTCTTGACATGCAAGATGATTCAACATCTTTGTCGCCACCATTGCTCTTGGGAAGACCATTTATGAAGACTGCGCGTACAAAGATAGATGTATATGATGGTACTTTGACAATGGAGTTTGATGGTGAGATTATTCGCTTCAATATCTTTGAAGCAATAAGGTATCCCAGTGATGTGCACTCTTGTTTTTCAATTGATATAATAGATTTATTAGTACAAAATATTTTTGAATTATCAAATGAAGATGCATTGGATACTACTTTGATTAGAAGCATTGATGTTAACAATCTCACTGGGTTGAGCAAGAATTTACAATTGTGTGAGAATATTGTAGAAACCGTAGCATCACTCCAGTCACTACCGAGTATTCCACCAAGGTATAATCTCTCTTATATTACTCTTTCAATATCTAAAGAGAAACTTTTACCTTCGGTGATGCAGGCCCCCACTTTAGAACTCAAACCTCTTCCCGAGCATTTGAAGTATATATATTTGGGAGAGGGCGAAACATTACCGGTGATCATTGCAAAGAATCTCACAATACTTTAAGAAGATAGGCTTATCCGTGTGCTCAAGGAACACAAAATAGCTATTGGTTGGACCATAGTCGATATCAAGGGGATAAGCCCTTCCATGTCCATGCATAGGATATTGCTCAAAGATGGAGCAAAGACATCAAGAGAACCACAACGTCGCTTGAATCCTCCAATGATGGAGGTTGTAAAGAAATTTTGAAATTGCTAGATGTTGGTGTTATCTTTCCCATCTCAGATAGCAAGTGGGTAAGCCCGGTCCAAGTTGTTCCAAAAAAGTCTGGAGTGACAGTGGTGACAAATGAAGAGAATGAGCTTGTACCAACTCGGATCCAAACGGGTTGGAGAGTTTGTATTGATTATAGAAAACTTAACTGTGCAACCCGAAAAGATCACTTTCCTTTACCCTTCATTGATCAAATGTTGGAAAGATTGGCAGGTCATTCTCACTATTGTTTTCTTGATGGTTATTCAAGTTATAACCAAATTGTGATTGCTCCGGAGGACCAAGAAAAGACAACATTCACTTGGCCATTTGGCACATTTGCTTACCGTCGCATGCCATTCGGTCTTTGCAATGCTCCCGCAACCTTTCAAAGATGCATGATAAGTATATTCTCTGATTATATTGAAAGCATCATAGAGGTATTCATAGATGATTTTAGTGTTTATGGTAATACTTTTGATAGTTGCTTGAAAAATCTCACACTTGTGCTTAAGAGATGTATGGATGTTAACCTAGTACTTAATTGGGAAAAATGTCATTTTATGGTTGATCAAGGCATAATGTTAGGTCATGTCATTTCATCTAAGGGGATAGAGGTTGATAAATCCAAAATTGATTTAATTCACTCTTTACTCCTTCCAACAAGTGTGAGGGAGATTCGTTCTTTTCTTGGACATGCAGGATTCTATCGAAGATTTATCAATGATTTTTCAAAGAATGCAAGACCATTATGCAGGCTGTTGCAAAAGGAGGTGCCATTCCATTTTGATGAAGATTGTAGAAAGGCATTTGAAAGTTTAAAGGAACTCTTGACATCGGCACCCATCATTCAACCACCAGATTGGAATAGGCCATTCAAGTTAATGTACGATGCAAGCGACTTTGTATTGGGAGCAGTTTTAGGGCAACGAGTTGGAAAAACACCGCATGTTATTTATTATACATCAAGAACTTTGAATGATGCCCAACTTAATTATTCTACTACTGAGAAAGAGCTTTTAGCAATTATTTTTGCTTTAGAGAAATTTCGTTCATATCTTATTGGTACTAAAGTAACTGTCTTTTCTGATCATGCAGCTCTAAAGTACTTGCTTGCCAAGAAAGAGGCAAAACCAAGACTTATTAGATGGATACTCCTCTTACAAGAGTTTGACCTTGAGATTAAAGACAAAAAGGGTAGTGAAAATTCTGTGGCTGACCACCTCAGCCATCATATCCACGAGAGAGAAACTCTTCCATTGCAAGAGAGCTTCCCCGATGAACAATTGCTTCATGTCACAGATACGTCTTCTTGGTTTACAGATATAGTGAATTATTTAGTCACTAAGAAAATTCCAAGTGACTTGTCCACTGCTCAAAGGCAAAAACTCAAGACAATGGCCAAGTATTTTGTGTGGGATGAGCCGTACTTGTGGAAACATTGTCTGGATCAATTGATAAGAAGATGCGTGTCTGAAAATGAATTTCATTCAATACTAACATTTTTTCATTCCTATGCATGTGGTGGACATTTGGAGCAAAGAGGACGGCTCTCAAGGTGCTTGAGAGTGGATTCTATTGGCCCACCCTATTCAAAGATGCATTCCTCTTTTGCAAATCTTGTGATAGATGTCAAAGAGTTGGTACGTTGGGAGCCCGAAATCAAACGCCACAAACACCTATACTTTTTGTTGAAATTTTTGATGTTTGGGGTATTGATTTCATGGGACCTTTCCTTTCATCTTATGGTAATCTTTACATCATACTTGCCGTTGATTATGTGTCAAAATGGGTGGAAGCAAGGGTCACTCGAACTAATGATTCTAAAGTGGTTGTAGATTTTGTTAAGTCTAATATTTTTGCAAGATTTGGAATACCAAGAGCTATTATTAGGGATGGGGGACTTCATTTTTGCAACCGTTCTTTTTGGGCCCTATTGAAGAAATACAACATCACCCATAAAGTGTCTACACCTTACCATCTGCAAACTTGTGGGCAAGTTGAAGTGTCAAATCGAGAGGTCAAATCCATCCTCGAAAAAACTGTGAATCTCAATAGAAAAGATTGGAGTCTCCGCCTCAATGATGCACTTTGGGCTTATAGGACAGCATACAAAACACCAATTGGCATGTCCCCTTATCGGCTAGTTTATGGTAAGCCTTGTCACATCCCGGTTGAACTTGAACACAAGACATTTTGGGCAGTCAAGCAATGTAACATGGACCTAGTTGTTGCGGGTGATCAAAGAAAGTTTCAACTCAATGAACTTGAGGAAATTCGAAATGATGCTTATGAAAGTTCAAGAATTTACAAGGAAAAGACAAAGGCGTACCATGATAAAATGATTTCAAGGAAAACTTTTGTTATTGGACAAAAAGTTCTTCTTTTTCATTCATGCCTTGAGTTATTTTCAAGTAAATTACGTTCTCGATGGATTGGGTCTTTTGTTGTTACTAATGTTTTTCCTCATGGTGCAGCATAAATTAAAAGTCTACAAACTGAGAAAGAGTTTAAGGTGAATGGACATCGATTAAAGCCATATTTTGAACCCTTCGTGTCTCAAAACATGGAAGAAATGCGATTAGAGGATCCAATTGAAGAAGCATGATAGAGGACAAAGTCTAGCTATAGACTATAAAGAAGCGTTGGATGGGAGACAACCCATTGTTCTTTATCTACTTTTTTCTTTAACACTCTCTTTATTTTTGAGTATTTTTGTTGTCCTCATATGGTAGATTCTCGAGCATCGCAACAAAACATTGAGCATTAATAGTTGACAATGGTCCCCAACCATCCTCACAGCCATCACCATAAAAACCCAACTCAGGGGAGTACTTGAACCTCTTGTTCTTTATATTTCTTGCTTTTACATTGAGGACAATGTGCAATTTAAGTTTGGGGGTGCGGTGTGTCTATATTTGTACTCGCTAAATTTTGCGTCAAAATTCAAATTTCGGGTTAAATAATTGCTTTTGTGCTTGTTTGTATAGTTTGATAGCTTTGCCAGTTGTGTTTTGAATTGTTGCATTGCATTGATTTATGAATTGTGGACATGAATGCTAAATGTTGTTTATTTTCATCCACTTATTCCATGATTGACTCTTTATTGGCTACTTTGGTCATGAGATTCATTGCACGCACTTGTTGGCGGCACTTGCAGTTTGTTAAGGGAACCTAAATGATCATGCATTTAACAATTCTTCAATCACTCTACCAATGAAAGGATAAGTTTGGGGGTGGTCGAGCCTGTGAAGGATATTATCTAGAAGTGTGTTGATTCCATGCATGTTAAAAAAAATTTGTGTGGAGTTTTTTTTGGCCAAGTATAAGCTGGGTAATGACCATATGTTAGGGATCTAAGCCCCATTTTGTTTGTTGTGCTCAAAAGAATAATTTTGCACTTGTTGAATCTTGGTCCTCACTTCGTAGCCTTTTTTACTCGAGTTATTAAGTCCGTTGGGGTATTTTTAAACCCGGTATTCTTTGGTCTAAACAATTAGGGAGCTATCGACCTCAAGCTTGCTACAAGGGTCAAGAAGAAAGCTTAAGGGAGTGAGGTAAAACATGAGATTTAAAAAAAAAAAAATTGATTTTGTGCAATAGTATTTAGTGATTGGGCTTAGATAACTAGTGGGTTTGAATTACTTGGTATAAAATTGAATGTCGAAGCACTCATCTAGTGGAGAATCATCACATGACTAAATGTTGAGATTGCCGGTTAGACCCAACCGAACAAGAGCGAAAAAAAATGATGAGTGATTTGAGGGCAACCTTAAGTGTTTGACACCTTGGGCTAGAGTGAAAATATTAAGTTTGGGGGAGTGTGCATCCCACGAGTGAGAAAGGAAAATTTTGACCATTAAGGGTCGGGAAAATCACCAACTTGTGTATTGCGATGAATTGTAATGACTACACACACACACACACACGAGTCAAGCATGATGTAAGTCAAAAAGTGTTTGTTGTAGCATTTTTTGAAACAATTCATAAGTTATTAGCATAATGTAAGAATTAAAGCAAAGTGGCAAACTATCTAACTTTTGGAGTGTTAGTTATTATAGTATTATCGTTTGGTTTTAATTTGTGTGTTTGCATGCTTGTTTGTATAGCTTTGTTCAAGAACTAACAAAGATTTAAGTTTGGGGGTATGATAAGTGCGGATTCTTGCACTTATTCGGACCATTAATTTAGATATTTGTGAGTTTTCATCATCGATTTATTACTTAATTTATTTATTTTTATTGTGTAGGTGAAAACCCGAGTTTGAATGATGCTTAGAAGGAATTTACGCGAGAATTGAGGAAAAAGAACTAAAGATGCAAGAATTCCAAAGTTCGGGGACCATTTTGTCACTTTCCAAAACTTTAGGGACCTTGACTGCAATTTCTAGTTTTTAATTTTAAAACCAGCAGCTGGGTTCTTTCTGGGCGTGCTTACTGGACAGAAACTGGGTGCTGCACATTTTTAATATTTTTTTGAAACTTCGGGGACCTTTTTGTCATTGTTTTGAAACTTCGGGGACCAAGGGTGCAATTTTGCTAGGTTTTAGTTTTAAAAACCTGTAGCTGGACGTTTCTTGGATTTCTTCTTCTTGCTGGGCAGAACGGCTTCTGCTGGGTTTTCTTCCCTTTCAATTCTTTTTCTTTATTTTTCTTTGTTTTTTTCCATTTGATTTCCTTGGTAATTTTTGGACAAAGCTTGGAGCTTGGCAATGGTGAAATAGCTTGGAGAAGAAGACTCTATCAATAAGCTTTTCTTTTCCCTAATTTATTTTCCATTAATGAGGTCTAAGAATTTGTTGGTTATTTTTTAATATTTGATGGGTGACTAAATATATTTGTGATTGGGGATTATTCCAAACCCGAGTTATGATTTTCAATTAATTTGTGCTTTATAGTTCTCTAGATTGATGTATTTAATCCATTGATTTATATGTTTATTTTGTTCTTCTTGATTGTTTAGGTGTACAACTAAATGATTTGGTTTGTTCAATGAATGCTATTTTAGGATTTAGGTATATTTGGTAAAAATTCTTATTTTCAACAGTAAATCAATTCTCATTTTCAACCACACATTCTTCAATAAAATAATATTTTCTATCACATCAATAATCTTATCTTCTTTTTCAACCACACATTTCCCATCATATCACTATTCAAAATCAAGTCTTCCCCCAAAAAATCTCTATCAAACACACACTTAGAGTACGTAATCGCTATTTATTCTAAAACCTAGTGGCAATTACATTTCAATGGATTATGAAGAATTTTCAATTGATTGTATGTGGATTAACACTTAAGTAAGTAAATCGAGCTTGTGAGTTTGCCCTTAATTCAATTCATCTCTTTTGTCGTAATACTTTTGTTAAATTAAATCTAGAGAACTTGTTTTAGGTTGTTTAATGAATAGGGTTGAGTAAAGAGCTTGTTTTATTGAACTAACAAGTAAGAAGAGATTGAGATAATTGAGTTTGTAATTATTCTCGAATTTTTGTTAATCTAGAGAACGAAAATCTATTGTGTAATTGATATGAAAATCATTCTCGTGGTAACAAAATATCCCCCCAATCACATTCTCACATCTTTGATTTAAAAACTACTTTGTTTATTTTCAAATTTAAGTCTTTACTATTTTGAATTTATTGCTTTCTTTAGTTCAACAAATCAAACCCCCCCCCCCACCCTCACTCCCACCATTTAATCACTTTAGTATATAATTATTAATTTTACTTTCTAGTGTGCAATTGATTAAATTGAAACAATCATATGCAGGAAATGACCCTTACTTGCCATATTACTATTAAAGACGACACATTTAAGTTAAGTAAGGAAAAATAGTTGGTACGTCTTTTGGACCGTATCACACTCCATCGTCAGCTTCATCAAAAGAGACCACCAAAAGTAGTAGCTCAAGTCATTCACAACCTGTTTTAGGTCTTCTGAACCTATTCCTTCTATTTTTAAAGCTAGGCTTTTGCAAAATATGCAATCTAAGAAGAATGATTTGGTTGATTATTTGTCTGACCCTTGTGAAGATTTGATCGATCCCAATTTTAACATATTACTTTGATGGAAATTGAATGGGCACAAGAACAAAATTATCTCCCAAATTGCCAAAGATGTATTAGTAATTCAAATATCCACGATTGCTTCGGAGTCGGTATTTTCCACAAGTGGTCAAATTCTTGATTCTTTTAGTAGTTCATTGGGTGCAAAGATGGTTGAGGCCTTAATATGTGATAAGTGTATTTTATACACTTATTCGGGCTCCAAATTATGACATTTTGTGGTTCTTTTAATGGGATTATAGCCTAATTTATAATATAATGTGTTATTAGGTGAAACTCGATGGATGATGAAGAATTGGAGAAAAGAATGCAAAAATTGGCGAAAAAATGGAAAGATCCAAAGCTTGAGGGTTAAAGTGCAAATACACAAAAGTTGAGTCGAAGCTCACGATGAAGATTCAAGAATGCTAGAGGTCAAATGGATGCAACGAAAGATCAAAAGGAGTGAAAACAAATCAATTTCCAACCGCACAAGGATGTCTAAATTTTAGTTGGAGATTGAGACACATTTTTGGCCTAGATAAAGTTCGAATTGAAGAAGAGCTATTTCTATCAAAGTTGTATTCCTTCGAGTTATCTTTCTAACGCAACTTGAATCATCTCAATCGGACATCGGAAGGAAAAGTTATGACAGAATTACTGAAACAGACGCAAAGTGGACAGAAACTTGGCGCCCGAGCGCTACACACTCAGCGCTCAAGCGCTGCACTAGCCAGAAAATGGATTTTTAACAGATTTTCAGCGCTCAAGCGCTGTCCCATAGCGCTCAAGCGCCGCGCGCCGCCACAAATTCTAGGTTTTTATTGTTTGGGCCGCGAAAACTCCACAAAAAGACTCCAAATTGGCCAAGAACGGATATGAAAGTATAAATAGACCTAAGGAGGCTTGGGAAAAATGGGGGAGTTCCCACCTTAGTTCCAAACAACACAAACACATGGAACTTTGAAGATTTGGGAAGGAATTCAAGGAAGAACACATCAAAAGGATTTATTCTACTCATTGGGAGGGAAAGTATATACAATTGGAGATTCAAAGGCGGAATTCAAAGGAGGAAAACATCGCGCAAACCGCGTTTTGAAGCATCAATGGGAGTTGAAAGAAGATCTTGGTGCAAGATTGGATTCTTTTTCTACATTATTCTTCTAAACCCGGTGATGTACTCTATAATAACTTTGTATTTTTCTTTCATTCCCATGAGTAGTTAAATCTAATTTAGGGCAAACAATGTAATCAATTGGGATCCTTTATTTCTTTAAATTGAGATTCTTGTGCTTTTATTTGATGTGTTGATTTTGCTATGTTCTCAATGCATATGTGTCGATTTTGCTATGTTCTCAATGCATTTAATTACTTGATCACTAATTAAATGATTTCGTGAACAATAATTACGTAGAGATGCGGATTGTTGTTTAGACCAAGTAGTAAATTCCGGTAAATTGGCATAACGTGTAGAGATACCTATGTTAATTGATGCGGTCATAATTGAATTCTTAGAACTGATGTTTCGTTTAACTAAGGAGAATTCGCATAGAGATATGGAATTGAATTAGTTAAATAGGCTCAATGAGAACTCGAGAGGGGTAAATTGAATACAATAGAAGAATTCGACCGAACACTACCTTAGATTGTATGAATATTGATTTAAGGAGTAAATGTGATAAATAGGTGAAATTGTTCCGCCCTAATATCCGTTATCCTTTGAATTTCCAATCAATCGCTTCTGTATTCAATTTAATTTCAAGTATTTCAATTCAAAAATTCATAACCAATCATTGTTCTTGTTTATTTATATCAAATAAAAGTTAGAAATAATAGATTAAGACTAAAGTATAGTCCTCGTGGGAACGATAATCCGGACTCTTAGGTCCACTTTATTACTTGTCACGATCCGTACACTTGCGGGATATAAAAATCGACAACAAGTTTTTGGCGCCGTTGCCGGGGACTATTTACTTTTAGTCTTAATTTAATTTTTTTTTTTAACTATTACTTGATTTGTTTATTTTCTTTTATTTATTTACCTATTTTTCTTTTTCTATTTTAGTTTGTTTTTCTTTGTTCTTTTTCAGGATAAAAGATGGCCAATGTTGATTTTGACAATATGCTCGTATGTGACTACATCATAAGGCAACAACAATTGGTAGCTCAAGGAATTGCTGAGGGAGATATGCTTATGGGAGATGTCATTATAAGAATGCGACTACAAGAGCTAAGAGCTGAATGTGAAATTGATGAAACTGTCCTCAGGAACTTGCCTGTTTCATTATTTCTCTCACACAAATTTGACATGGGTGATTTGCCAATGATATTATTTCGTCCATGGCTTAAAGAACATCAATTAAGAGTATCAGATCTACCAAACTTCAACCAAATACAACAAGAGGAAGAGACTTTCCATGAAGATGTCATTATTTCTTTGTCGGAAGTTTTGAACATGGACGTTGACGTTGAGAAAACTTCAATCAAAGAAGAGAAGCCTGAAAAGATCGAGAAATTAATCACAACTGGCGAAAAAGAATGTGCAACATTCGAAGAAGAGGAAATCCTCGACTTCATCGTTTACTCAAAAGTGGATTTTGTGATTAAACCTTATGAAGAGATTGAAGTATATATTGTTGAGTTCGAAATGGGTAATGAGGAAAAGTCATACTACATGGAGAAGAGCAATGCTAAAATTTGGAGGAAAAATGCAACATGGAACAAAGTCATATTAAGCAAAATAAGCAGAACATCCAAAGCCATATTCAAAGTACCATGAAACACTTATGCAACAAGTCAAGCTAATGACTTTAAAGAAGCGCTTCTTGGGAGGCAACCCAAGCTTTTTTCCCTTTTATTTATTTTGTCTTTTAAGTTTTAGGATAGTTTAGTTTATTTTTATTTGGGACTCATCAACCTTACTCGTTTTCCCCTTAGGTCTTTGATAAGTTAGTTGGATTATTAGATGTTAGAGCTAAGTAACACATGTTCCAGTTATTTGATCTTAATGCCTTATTTGACTTTTCAGGAACATGACGTCGCGGAACATTTAACCCAACATTGACTAAGGAGCCAATTGAGCAATATGAAAGCTAGCCATGGAATTACACGCCATATCAGGGAAGTCTTTTCTTCACATTCTTCTCCATCCCTTTATATGCGAATTTAGGATTAAAGACATTGAGGACAATGTCTAGTTTAAGTTTGGGGGTGGAAAACATGAGTTTTCATTTTATTTTTGTGTCTTTGTGTGAGTTTTCTTTTTGTTTTTTGTGTTTTAGTGTGCTTTAATATTAAAAAAAAAAACTGAAAAATTTCAAAAATATTTTCATTTTGTGTGCTTGTGTGAGTTAGTTGGCCTGGCTGACAATGATGAATATATTGAATTATAAATTGATCTATGAATGATGAATAAGTTGCATACTTAGATTAATTTTTGCTTTTCCATGTGAAATTTGATATATATTGAGCACATGAATTGAGTTAAACATTATGTAGGAATGAGTTGATTTCATAATTGGATATATTGAAATAGTGGACCATAGATGCTAAATCCAAAATCAATCACTTTTGCATTCTTAGACCAAATCTAGAATAGTTTTGGGAGATTTCACTGTTGTAGGGAGATATTGAGATAAATAGGGATTCCATGTGTGAAATTAAAAATCTTGTGTGGATTGTCTAACGTCAATAGGATGCAATTTGGTAAAAATCTTAAATTAAAGGTTGGTTTACTTGAATAAGTGTTTAATGAGGGACATTGCACTAATCAAGGCATAAAAAAAATATTTTATTTGAAAATTTCTCTTCGTAGCCTTTATGACTCGAGCAATTAAGCCTGCAAGGGTCTTTACAACCTGGTGCCCTATGGTCATTTGACTTGGGAGTCATCGGTTGAAAGTTTGTTACATGGGTCATTTAGAAAGCTTAAGGGAGAGAATGTTTCATATAAAGAAAAAATTACTCATATGAAATAAAAAATAAATAAATAAATAAAACTAGAAAAAGCAGGTGCATGAAACAGAAGACGCACCAAATGCCTTGGTTAAGTCCCGAACACTTGTTTAAGAAAATTCAACTTTTGACGGGGGATTATTAGCCTAGTTAAGTCCTAGAGATTGAAGCAATCATATTTAATAGAGAATCCTTATTTATTGACATATTGATTTGCAATTAGTGAGATTTACCTAGACTAGAGAGGTGAGGATAGTATAGACTTCAACCTTAGTTCACACGCTTGAAAAGAGTGAAAAGAATAAGTTTGGGGGTGTGTGAATCTTATGAGTGATGAAAGAACATATTTGACTTTTGAGGTCGGAAATTGAAACAACTTATGAATTCATAATGCTATTCTTAATTCTTCAGACACACACGTCAATTTTTCATTGGAAAAGTAAATTTTAATTTATGTAGTGTGATTTTGAAGTTGTGTATAAATTTGATATTATGATTTCAATCTTGAAATAAAAAGCCAGGTTAGCTAGCTAAGTCATTTTGCATTGCTTGATTGATTGGCCACCAATTGGGTAATTAGCATTGCATGTTCGTTGTTTATTAAGTTAGGTTGCGGTTTTGTTTGAGGACAAACAAATGTTTAAGTTTGGGGGTGTTTGATAAGTGTATTTTATACACTTATTCGGGCTCCAAATTATGACATTTTGTGGTTCTTTTAATGGGATTATAGCCTAATTTATAATATAATGTGTTATTAGGTGAAACTCGATGGATGATGAAGAATTGGAGAAAAGAATGCAAAAATTGACGAAAAAATGGAAAGATCCAAAGCTTGAGGGTTAAAGTGCAAATACACAAAAGTTGTGTCGAAGCTCACGATGAAGATTCAAGAATGCTAGAGGTCAAATGGATGCAATGAAAGATCAAAAGGAGTGAAAACAAATCAATTTCCAACCGCACAAGGATGTCTAAATTTTAGTTGGAGATTGAGACACATTTTTGGCCTAGATAAAGTTCGAATTGAAGAAGAGCTATTTCCATCAAAGTTGTAGTCCTTCGAGTTATCTTTCTAACGCAACTTGAATCATCTCAATCAGACATCGGAAGGAAAAGTTATGACAGAATTACTGAAACAGATGCAAAGTGGACAGAAACTTGGCGCCCGAGCGCTACACACTCAGCGCTCAAGCGCTGCACTAGCCAGAAAATGGATTTAACAGATTTTCAGCGCTCAAGCGCTGTCCCATAGCGCTCAAGCGCCGCGCGCCGCCACAGATTCTAGGTTTTTATTGTTTGGGCCGCGAAAACTCCACAAAAAGACTCCAAATTGGCCAAGAACGGATATGAAAGTATAAATAGACCTAAGGAGGCTTGGGGAAAATGGGGGAGTTCCCACCTTAGTTCCAAACAACACAAACACATGGAACTTTGAAGATTTGGGAAGGAATTCAAGGAAGAACACATCAAAAGGATTTATTCTACTCATTGGGAGGGAAAGTATATACAATTGGAGATTCAAAGGCGGAATTCAAAGGAGGAAAACATCGCGCAAACCGCGTTTTGAAGCATCAATGGGAGTTGAAAGAAGATCTTGGTGCAAGATTGGATTCTTTTTCTACATTATTCTTCTAAATCCGGTGATGTACTCTATAATAACTTTGTATTTTTCTTTCATTTCCATGAGTAGTTAAATCTAATTTAGGGCATGTAATCAATTGGGATCCTTTATTTCTTTAAATTGAGATTCTTGTGCTTTTATTTGATGTGTTGATTTTGCTATGTTCTCAATGCATATGTGTCGATTTTGCTATGTTCTCAATGCATTTAATTACTTGATCACTAATTAAATGATTTCGTGAACAATAATTACGTAGAGATGCGGATTGTTGTTTAGACCAAGTAGTAAATTCCGGTAAATTGGCATAACGTGTAGAGATACCTATGTTAATTGATGCGGTCATAATTGAATTCTTAGAACTGATGTTTCGTTTAACTAAGGAGAATTCGCATAGAGATATGGAATTGAATTAGTTAAATAGGCTCAATGAGAACTCGAGAGGGGTAAATTGAATACAATAGAAGAATTCGACCGAACACTACCTTAGATTGTATGAATCTTGATTTAAGGAGTAAATGTGATAAATAGGTGAAATTGTTCCGCCCTAATATCCGTTATCCTTTGAATTTCCAATCAATCGCTTCTGTATTCAATTTAATTTCAAGTATTTCAATTCAAGAATTCATAACCAATCATTGTTCTTGTTTATTTATATCAAATAAAAGTTAGAAATAATAGATTAAGACTAAAGTATAGTCCTCGTGGGAACGATAATCCGGACTCTTAGGTCCACTTTATTACTTGTCACGATCCGTACACTTGCGGGATATAAAAATCGACAACAATATGCACGAAGAATGGTTGCATAACAACAAGGAACCTATAGTGCTTCATCAATATTTAGATGAGGTAGAGGTATTAGATGACTCGGAGAAAGCTATAGAAGGTGTCATTTATTTCTATTATCAATCTTTGATATTTATATGTATATTATTTTTTAATTGACTGTCAATATCATTAATAAGGACTAATGAATATTTTGATGTTTGCATCATATGCAGAGGCCGAATCATGTATTACAATAGGGTATATTAATCTAATTATTGTCAAATCAGAGGTTATAACGTAATTTTTATACTCTTGTAAAAGTTATTGGCATGTTGCTAAATGCTAATTTGCCATTATTTTTTTGTGTTTTTGTTTGTGTTTCGAATTCCAGACAAATATGAAAGCAATTTAACATTTAAAATTTAACATTATTAGTTCTCATTTAAACTTATATGGTAACTTGTTTTAAATATATTATTACTATAATATCGATAAGTAAACTGTGGATTAAAACCGAATCAACCCGCAAATTATGGTTTGGTTCAAACAATAAAATGGTTTGGTTTAGTTTGAAAAAATTTCAAACTGCATAAAATGATTTGAGTTGAAAATATGACAGAAACCGCCCAAATCGAACCACATTCACCCCTACATGTAATTACCTTTTTATTGAGATACGAATGTCCAATTCGAATTATTGTAGCGCAACGCAAATAACTATCTCGGATTATAAGATTACTGCTAGAAGCTCATAAGTTGTATGAATAATGAGAAGTCCAGTCCTTAAGATCAGCTTGCCTAAACAATCCTTAAGAATGATGTTTACTGTAATTGAATTATAACCTTATGATCGAATCATATATATATATAATTACTAACAATCACTAAATTATTGAACGCTCAAATTAATTCAAGTGCAAAAAAAAAAATAAAAAATTACTCGAAAAGATACTTACGTCTGTGTATTTCATATTTTGATATTTATAAATCCGCACTCCGAGGATAATTTATCAATTGTCAATTGTGGAAAAAAAAGTAAAATTGTTGAAAATATTAAGTTTATTAGTGAATAACAATTATACTCCTACAGCTCTAGAAATTATTACCGTTGTATCCATAATCCTACCTTATAAATATAAGGATATGGTTTTCATTATAAGACACACAAGTCTATTGATATTTATTCCCTCTTCTCTTTCTCTCTTTTTACAACACATCATCAGCACAAAAACTTAATTCTTCAAAGTCTAGTGAATGTAGTAATTTTTTTTAAACATAATTATCTATCACGTGCATCAAAATTAATTTCGTGGTATGTGATTTTTTTTACATACATATACATCAAAACGAGATTGTTTCTTATTTTTCTATGCCTTTTATTTGTAGAATATTAATTCGTGCTTTTATTTAATCAATTTATGCCTTTAGTTCATGAAACCATTTAATTTACGTCCTTACTTTAATTCATATTAATTCATGTCTTTACAATTTAGTTACTATTTCATATAATATGAAAATTTACATCAAAATATTAATTGAGTATTTTTCTACATCCCTTTTTTATATATATACAATCTGCTGCAATTTGTGTGCGTGGTAATGATTTATTCTTTACTAATTATTTAATCAGTATATGTCATATGCACTAATGATTGCCTTAACTAGTTATGGAAATTTTCAATTCCTGTTATATGCATAGTTAATTTTCTAATCTTGTATTTTTTTACTAATAATTACGTTATATTCATTGCATAATGGTTTATTTTGCAAGTTTGTTAATTAATTTTTTTTAACTTGATAAAATATTTTTAGATATTCTATTATAAACTTAAATTGATAATATATCTTGTTGCTCCCGAAAAAGCATAACTTTACAAATAGTAATATTCTACTAGAAAACATGCTTCTGAAGAGTTATTGTTTCTAGATAATAGTTTGTTGGGCTCTTAAAGTAGCATACTATTATGGACAAATATTCTAGTTAAATTTTATTTGCTCTTGAAGAGCATAATTAAATACGATTTAATATAAATTATATTTTTACTCATGAAGAGTAAATCATTTTATTATTATAATAATATTTGATTACTTATGAATAGTATGAATTTTAATTTTCAATATTTTAGAAGAATATTGACATATTATTCTTGAAAAAGTAATAATAAAATATAATGTTCTCTCGAAATAGCACGTCTCAAAGAATTATATTTCGTTGTGCACATGAAGAACACAAATTAAACAATTCAATACTTATCGTAATTTTTTAAAAGAAAATAAGCTTTAATCAAGAAGAATATTAGTTTGTCACTTTAGAAGACCATACATTTCGATGTTTCAATATTCTCAAAGAATATCATACTTGTATTTATGAAAAAGCATAAATCTTGAAATACTTACAAGATTTAAGATGGATCGTGAAGATATTTGTTTAGCAGATAGTGCAAATATGCACACAATTCTTCAAGATAAAAGTACTTAAAATTTAATATTTGTAGAAAATAATGTCAATATGATATCAAGTGTATCGAATATTGTTGAAAGCTCCGAAAGAGCTTGTATTATTTTACTAAATAATATAAAATTATATATATTGAGAATACATTTTATTTTAGCAAATCCAGAAGAAATTTGCTTAATTTTAAAGATATCCACAATAATGGATATCACATTAAGATGATGGGAGAAAAATAATATTGAATATTTTTGCATAACTTCTTTTGTATCTGGCCAGAAGCAGATAAAAGAAAAACTCTATGCACTCACATCTGTCATTTATTATACATTTATAAAAATGGTCGAATCAAATATTATTACGAATCAGAAGTTCGTTAATCCAAAAAAATTTATACTTTGGCATGATTGACTAGACATCTATGAGTTATAATGATGCGTGGAATAATAGACAACTCACATGGATATCTTTTAAAGAACCAAAAGATTCTTTTACCTAACGATTATCCATGTGTAGCTTGTTCGCAAGACAAGTTAGTTATTAAACATTCGATTACAAATGTCAATATTGAATCTCTAACTTTCTTAGAAATGATTCATAGAGATATGTGTGGGCCAATATACCCATTATGTGGACCATTTCGTTATTTATAGTATTAATTCATTCTTCTATTAGATGGTCATATGTTTGCTTACTTGCCACTAGGAATATAGCTTTTGTTAGACTACTTGCTCGAATCATAAAATTACAAATGCAATTTTCCAATTACTCAATCAAGACTATTAGTCTTGACAATGCTGGTAAATTTAAATCACAAGCATTCGATGATTAATATTGTATGTCAATTGGGATTGTTATTGAACATTCGATTGCCCATGTCCGTACACAAAATGGTTTAGTGGAGTCATTTATTCTAGCAAAAATTGATGTCCCTGCAGGATAATTTGCTGAAGCAAACGAGTCTCAAATACGCTAGAAGGGTGGTCGACAGTTGGTTCAAAAGAATTTGTACTTCGAAAAAAATACAAGAGAAAAATCAATCAAAAACTTCAAAAAAAGTAACATTAGAAAATATTGATCAATCAAATATTGAAAATATGGTTCGTGAAGAACCACAAGTGTCCGAAAATAATGAAATTTCAATAAATTATATGTTATCTCATAAATTATGGGAACGAAATAATATTGTTATAGACATTTTCGCATTTAACATAGCTTTTGACATTACACAAAATGAGGATTCGGAACCATAGTCTGTTAAAAATGTCAACATAGAAATTATTGGACAAAGTGGAAAGAAATCATACAGTCGAAATTGAATTCCTGAAATGGAAGTGTTTGGATATGTAGTTTGAACACCTGAAAATGTAATTTCTGTTGGATACAAATGGATTTTTGTACGAAAGAAAAATGAAAATAATGAAATTACAAAATATAAAGCCTGACTCATAGCTCAAGGTTTTTCACAAAACCAAGAATTGATTATGACAAAACATATTCTCATGTAATGGAAACTATCACTTTTAGATTGTTAATTAGTTTGATTGTATCACAAAGACTCGATATGTGCCTTATGGATGTAGTGACTGTCTATTTTTATGGTTCACTTGATAGTGACATATATATGAAAGTTCTTGAAGGAATTAAAGTACGAGAAACAAATTATACATGCCCGAGAACCATGTTCTCAATTAAATTGTAAAGATCGTTATATAGGTTGAAACAATCAGGACTCACGTGATATAATCGCCTCAGTGAATATTTGTTGAATAAAGACTATAAAAATGACAATATTTGCCCATGTGTTTTCATAAAGAAAAGAAATATTGGATTTGTAATTGTGACAGTTTTGATGATTTAAATTTAATTAGAACTTTTGAAGAGCTCAACAAAATTACAAATTATTTGAACAATGAATTTGAGATGAAAGATTTTGAAAAAAAATCAAATTCTATTTCGAGTTGTAGATTGAACATTTTCCATAATGATTATTTGTTCACTCTACATATACAAAAAAAAAAAAAGTCTTAAAATGCTTTTATATGGATAATGCACGTCCATTGTTATCACATATGATTGTTCAATCACTTGATGTGAAAAATGATCATTTTCGTCCACTTGAAGATAGAGAAAAAGTTATTGATCCTCAAGTACCATATTTTAGTGCAATTGGATTATTAGCTTATCTTGCAACCAGTACTCGACCCGATATAACTTTTTCTATAAATCTTCTTACAAGATATAGTTTTACACAAACACAAAGACATTGAAATAGTGTTAAGCATATTTTTCATTACCTAAAGGGTCCTATTGATTTGGGATTATTTTATTTTTTAAAATCGGGATCTGTTTTAGTGGAATATGCAGATGCAAGTTATCTCGTTGACTCACATAAAGCTAAATCACAAACAGGATACGTGTTTACACGTGGAAGAAGAGCTATACCATGAAGATCTGTGAAGCAATCATTGACGTAATATCCTTAAATCATTCTGAAATTATCACAATTCATGAAGCTAGCCAAGAATGTGTATGGTTGGGGAACATGATCCATCATATCCAAGCATCATGCAGATTAATTTCAACAAAAGATGGTTCAACAATTTTGTATGAAGACAATGCTACTTGTATTGCACAATTCAAAGGAGGTTATATCAAAGGTAACAGGACGAACCATATTTTCCAAAATTCTTTCATACACATCAGCTTCAGAAGAATGGCGCATCGATGTTTAACAAATTTGTTCAATTGACAATGTGACTGATTTATGTACAAAAGCACTACCAACATATACATTCAAGAAATTAGTTCATAAGATTGAAATGCATTGACTCAAAAATTTTCAGTGATCATCATCATGTGAAGTAATTATACTCTTTTTCCTTCACTTAGATTTTACTGGGTTTTCCTTACAAAGTTTTAATGAGACAGCATGTATCTTTAATACTTCAAAATAACTGTATTCTTTTTTCTTCATTTGAATTTTTTTTCCCATTGGGTTTTTATCAAACAAGATTTTAATGAGACCCATATTTCGTAATATGTCATTCAAATGGGAGTGTTGTAAATGGTAAGTTTATTCGTGAATGACAATTGTACTCCTGCAATTCTAGAAATTGTTATCATTGTATCCCTAATCCTGTCATATAGATATAGGACATTGGTTCTCATTATAATATTTAGAAGTCTATTGACATTTAGTATCTCTTCTCTTGTCCTATCTTTTTATAACAAAAATATAAGGTAACACAGTCTATTTATTTATTTATTGAGTCAGGTTGCCTAAGTCAAGCTCGAGACACATCCAACTTATTTTACACCAACGCTAAAAAAAAAAAAGATCAGAAATTGCATAGATTTTGAAAATTAAGAAAATGATCAAAAAAGAGCCAAATTAAGAAGAGAAATAATGTATTAATAGAATTGAGGACAAATAGCAAATGTGAACGTGATTTTATGTTTTATTACAAATATATCTACAAAAAATGGAATTTAAAGAATAGCAACTCTTCTCCACATCATTAATAACGTGTCACCCTATTCTTATTCTCTCAGAAACCTTAAAATATCGATTTCTGCATGAACAAATTATAGAATCAAATCATCACCATTAAGCATTAAGTCAAACTGAACCATTGGTGCCATGAATGAATTGAGCTCCTCAAAGAAGTTATCCCCTTGAATATTGTATGCGTATAAATCGTTGGATTCAAAATGCGTTTTTATATCTTCGGGAATGCTGCTCTGTGGTGGATCCGATTCAAGTGGTGTGCCGGGATACTCGGCCGCCAGGGTCATGTCCATCATTTCCTTAAACTTGGAAGACTGTAACAAAAGCCCTAGTGCTGATGTGGCAGTGGCTCGTGGCTGAGATAAGTTGGCATCACTATCGTCTAAAGGTGGTTGGAGATGGTCGAGGGTGGCTAAGCCACTAAAGACATGATTTGAGGTTGGTGGTGAATTAGTTTCAACAATAGGGTTGGACTCGTTAAGGTCATTATTATTAGGTTTCAACCATTTTATGTAACGACTAAGGTCAAAATTTGTGACTGCGTTTAGTCCACGATATTCTATGGCAGCCATGTCGTAGGCAACTGCAGCCTCTTCTTGAGTTGCTGCAAAGAAGTTAATTATGTGATTAAGAAATATATTGGAAAAATTAAGGTAAGACAACCACTAAGTTCTTAAAGATGACAAGATCATAGTAGGTTTCGATTGGTTACCACCTAATCACTAACCCTGACGCATGCATATAATATATGTTTATTGTTAATCACGCAACAATGTTATATTTGATTGAATAGAGAAAAAAAAAAGTATTAAATTGGTTTGCTAAATATTAATAGAAATTAATTAGGGATTTAAATAGATAAATATTTACCGTAAGTCCCAAGATAGAGGTATTTGTTGCCGAAAACTCTTCCAATTCGAGCTTCCCATCTTCCATTATGATGATGTCTGTGAGTTGAAAAAGAACTTCGAATTCAGAAATATATAGATATTATTAACATAATTTTAATTAATTTCGTGATTTTATTAATTTTCTAACCTTAATAGGTATAACTAGGTTAATTTTTACACGCGAATAATAGTACGATGTTAGATAGAATTAAAGAAGATACGAAATATGTCATTAGTGTTGTTTAAATGGTGAAACAAGTTACATAATTCAAGTCTAAAAATTGAAAAACTCAGCAATAAACAAGTATTAATTAATTTGGCGAATATAAGTTTATCGACCATCTTGTACCTTGCAACTCCTCTATATTTGGAGACCCCTCGAGAAAATCCGCTGCTTTTTCTGGAATTTAAACGTAAAAACTCATATTATCGTTTTGATTAAAAAAAAATAATAAAAAAAGAAAAAGTATACACACACTGGTAAATTAAATCAGTTACCTTCTTATTGATCCAATATATTCTTCCCTAGACCGAGCCTCCATTTCTTTCAACTCGTTCTCATACATTGGTAACTGTAATTGTGAAATACATGTCATTTTTGAGATTTTTTTTCCCTATTTTTTAATCAAAATTAAATGAATTTACAAATTTAAATTTCACTTATGAGAAAATTAATAATTAATTACCGGAAAATTAAGAATAGTATCTTGACCCCAATACTTAAGTGCAGCCAAGTCATAAGCATGTCCAGCTGCTTCTTCATCATCATAAGCTCCTGAATACAGAAACATATATAATTTAAATATATTGATAATAGAACTGAATTGGCAAAAGAGAGGGAAGGTATTATGAACATACCAAGATAGACTGTTTTTGTCCATTGAAATGACACCAAATTTACACCAGCAAAAGGGATAAAAATTAGTTATATAATTCAAAATTCTTAAAAATGGTAAAAAAAAGCATAAAGTACAAGAAAAGATCATATTTTTGCACAAACCTTGTCTTCCTTTCTTGTTTTGTGCTTCATTCCAACAATTCTTATCCCACAAATGTGCTTCATATTTCCCCGTCCATCGATGCCTTGAATCGATATAATACATGCAACAATATTATCGACTTGTATAAAATATAAAACTCTTAACAAAAAATAACACAATTGCATGACGATGTTCTTGTATCGAATAGTTGGATCATAATCTATTATAAAGTTATAAACTATCCGACTATGAATCTCATGAAAAGTTTTATTCAGATGAAAACATGTTATTCTTTTCTTCGTACCTTGTGACGCCACGAAAAATCGAACTACGTTGAGGCGGTGAGTCTCTGGGTACAGTTTTCCTAGTACGTTTGGCCTTCAGTCCAGGATTTGTTGCAGCTTTGGCAACATTTTTTGAACTGTTTTTAGTTTGGGTTTTTTGTGATAACTTGGCCATGAAAGCTAGAATATGACTAAGTCTTTCAATGGAGGGGTTTTTAAAGGAAAATCTATGAAGGATTGCCGTCCCCAACCGGCTAGTTTGTGGTTTCTTCTCTCTTGTCCTAATTTGTAGTTTGTTATTCTATGAACTATCTGTTTATAAACTGCAATTTATTCTTGCTGAATTTTTTAAAATATCATTTGCAATAAATATATATTTTTTTATGTAATATTGCATTTTGTCCGATTTCTTAAACTAACATTTTTTATTGCAGCGTATCACAATGTTGTTGGACGTGTCTTTTAAAGGTAATTTACTTAGAGGGTGTTTGGTGGGGATTAAAATTAGATTTTTAGTGGATTATGATAGAAATTTTTGAAATGTGTGTTTGAAAAAATGTGGGACCCATAAAAGATGTAGCTAATATTGATTGTTTGACTTTGACTTAAATTAAAATCATATTTTAATCCGGTCCAAACATGCCCTTAAATTTATTCACTGCATATAGAATTCAACTTTCTAAGGTTCGTATATAAATAATAGCACGAAGTAAACCACTTTCTATCAACAAAAAAAAGCCTTGAGATTATTTACATATAGATTAGAAAAATATTAAACCACACACAGTCTCTAATTCTTTTCTTTTTAATCACATATTTAGCACATGTTGATGCTCAACAAAAAGAATTTTTTTTTTTTTTTTTTTTGGGGAAAATGAGTTCTGGAATAACAATTGTTTGGAGAATTTGAGGTTAAAAATAGGGAAGATTTTTGGATTTACGTATAAAATATTTTTATTGTGAGAATGTATTATTGAAAAAATATATATATTTTTAAAAGAATAGTTTTTGAAGAATATTAGACAAACGAGGGCTTACTATACAATCTCAAAAAAACTATGGTTGATCATATCTGAAATTCTTCCACTGAATTATTTTAAAAATTATTTGGTAGTTATTTATTTTTTATGAAATTCCATTGACAAAGACACAGCTTAACTAGCTAGCTAGGCCACCTAATTGGTGACCAAATAATTAAGAAACAAAATGTAACCATCAACTTCGCTAAGAGTACAAGCATTCCCATTCTTCATGCATATTGGCCACCTAATCCAATTAAAATCAAACTCACTTTGGATGAATTACTTAAAAGAGACATCATATATTTGAATATTAATATTCACTGTAACAATTTATTATTAATTATTTTGACATAATTTTCATGAGGAAAAGTTATTGGTTAACAAGTTCTTGTTCGCACAATCAATGAGTCTAAAATTAAATAATTGAATTTTCGGAAAAGGTCCCAACCTTTTCATTTTTTACACAACTGCTCTGGATTCCATCCAAAATAGTCATTAATTTTATAAGTGAAACACACTTTCTTTTTAAGGTAAATAGTCAGTGGTGTTCAGTGACTGGCGGTGGAAGGAGAGGTAGCGGTGGGCGGTTTTGGTTGGGGGTGGGTTTGGGTTTGGGAAGATGGTTGCTTTTATTTTTATTTTTTTCATTTTGGTTTTTATTTAATTATTTCAAGTTTAAAATTATAAAGTTACTATTTTGCTCCATGTAAAATTGGTTAGAATTTGGTCAAAGTTAAAAAAAATTGGTCAACTAATGGTGATTTTGTTGTTTTCCATCCATTTGAGCCTCAACTGCTATGGTTGAAAAAGTTTGGAATGAGGGTTGTAACGACTGAAAGGTTAGGAAAAGTCTACAACTGTTTGATAGATTTGGGACCTCAAATGTAATTATTCCTTGATTTTGTAAGTAAAATACATTTTCTTTTAAGGTTAATTGCATATTAAGCCCTAACTTTAGTAAAAGTAGCAATATTGTCCCTATACATTCTTTTGACTCATTTTTGTGTACAAACTTTGAGAGATTAAAAAGTAAATCCCTCTTATTAATATACTTTTAAAAAATGGATAAATTTCACTCTGGGTCTCCATTTTGTGGCAATTTCGTGCTAATTAAATCTCGATCGTGCTACAAGTACATCACCATTTACATAAGGGGTGACATAATAGCCAAATGGCGCCTCCTCATTGAAGGGGCGCCTCGGCCCACATGTGGGGCCTCGGCACTCCTCCAATGAGGAGGAGCCACTTGGCTATTATGTCACTCCTTATGTAAGGGGTGATGTACTCTTAGCATTATTCATTAAATTTTTCATCCCTCCTCTGGTCCCCACCCTTTCATTTATTTGCATGTATTGTTTATGTTGATGATTTCCATCCATTTTATCGTTAATATCCGATGAAAGGGCCTTAAAAAAAAATATCATACAAGAAAGGTAAATGTAGTCAGAAGACATAAAGAATGAAAATAAAAATCTTCTTCTTCCATGGGAAAGGCAAACTGGCGAGTTCGGGGCAAGAACCCCCGTCCCCATTTAATGTTATTTTTATTTTATTGCTTGTGAATAAGAAGTACTCTTCGAAAAAAAAAGAGCCGTTTAAATAGCAAAAGGGTCCTGATGGTTATGAGTAGTATAACATATGATTATTCAATTGAAATTTACCATGGAAATAGACCAAACCCAAGTCTATGATTGTGTAAATATCACAAGAAGACCCATAATGCCATACTTCAAAATACAATTATACAAAACTGAGTACCAAATATATTTTAAAAAACATATTTAAGTTACACGCACTATGTATTACCAAAATCTTCGTGTTATAGGCTATGGCTTGACGCAATCTAAAGGAAGAAGATGAATAACGTACTTTTGCTATGCTGAACTACACTCGATTGAATTAGAATGTTAAAATCTCATCACTCATAATTGTACTTGTATACCTATGAATTCGGTCGATTGAATGAGAATGTTAAAATCTCGTCACTCATATTGTAATTGTATACCTGTGTAATATTGTGTACTCGATACTAAATTTAAATTACTAACACATGGCAAAAGTTGAGTTCAATTTGATAGTGCAATTGTAGAAAGTAAGACATACAATAAAACAAAGCCGCATAATTAGTGTACCAAGATAAGATTTACTTGAGAAACAACAAAGAGAAAGAGTTTCAGGAATACAGTAATGCTGTCACTTGATTGTGGCACGTAGATGCATCATCTAAGGCTGTCTGTGGATCGGTTCTGTTCGGTTATGAAGAGACTCGAACCGACCCAAAATTTTCGGATATTTAATAAATGGACCAGTCGGATCCAAATATAATTATGGAACCGTTCGGATTCGGTTCCGTTCGGGTCGGTTCGGTTCCGTTCGGTTTTCAGTACCATAATTAAATTTTTTAATATTTTCAGCAACAGTACATAAATACAACTAATTACATTTTATTCGTAACTTTTACAAATTAATGTAGCCCAATTCAAAAACATATAAATAACTAGTCGTCCAATAAGATTAATTCAATACATACAAATACCAAAAAGGTAGATATTAATATTATAGCAAAACTATATAGAGTATATTCATTTGCTTCAAATTAAAATGTGCTAATGGATTTTAAAAATGATTTGGGTTTTAAAATTAAAATTATGAAATAATCTAATTTATTTAATTAATTTACTAATTTGTATAAAAAAAATAAAATAATTTAATTAATTCAATATAAAAAATAAAAAAATTATTTAGTTTCGGTTCTTAATCGGTTCTTCGGTTCTTGATCTAGACCCGAGACCCGACCCAAACCTATCGATTTTCGATTCAGGTACCCGTTCGGGTATTTAATTTATGAAGAACCGCTCGATTCGATTCGATCCGGTTCGCGACTTTTAGACACCCCTAGCATCATCTCCCAAATAATTGGATTTGCCACTTTATCAAAAGAAATTTAATAGATGCAATCACATAATAAAAGGTGACAATAGATTATTTGATGAAAAAATGTCTATATTTAAAATACTCTCGTGATGAAATGCCATGTGGCATTATGTAAAAAGTTAGAAAAGTGCTATGTGTACACAATGATATACACAATTTTTTACACCCTTCTCACATGGAGGGGGACCCACACATAATAAAATATTTGTGGACCCCCCTTTATGTAGGGGGTTTAAAAGATTGTGTACATCACAAAATGTACACATAGAATAATCCAAAAAGTTATGTCAAGACATCTGATATTATAAATGATTCCAAATAATTACTATCTGGAATGCCACTAACATAAGTTAGAGTGGCAATATCATTTACTTAATTACTTGCCTGTGTAAAATAATATTATATTAACAAAACCTGGGTAGGAATAACTTACCTTTTATTTATAAATAATAAAATCAAGTCCTACTTGGTTCAGCTGCAAATAATGAATTAAAATTTAAGTGAAATTTAACAATTAATTTTATCCACGAATTTAATAATACCCAAAGCTTTTCAACTACACATTCCATTAACATTTATCAAAATCTACTAAAAATCTGATTTTATCTAAACCAAAACAGGGGCTAAGTAAACTTTGTAACTTTGGTGAATTCAATCTTTAAAAGTTTTTCGAATAGTTACCAAATTTAACAAATTTCTATATCATAGGTCATTCAATTTTAAAAATTCTTTGAATTGTTATTGAACTTGTCAAATAGTTATCATTTTTGTCATTAAACTTTGAAATTTTTTCGGATAGTCACTGAATTTATCAAATCGTTATTCCATCTATCACTCATTAATTCGTCATTAAAAACTTCGATGGACTTGCTGCGCGACAAACAAAAATGTTGACAAGCACATTATTGTTGTTAGTTGACAATAAATCAGTCAAAGGTTAAAATATATTTTTTATAGATGAAAATACAGTTGTATAAACAAAAAAAAAAAAAAAAAGAAGCCAAATGTTAAAATTCTATAGCATTTTTATAACTACTTTTAATAGATGGAAGCGTATTTTTAACTGATTTGTCGTCAACTAATGACAATAATGTGCCCTATCAATTTTTTGTTGTCACGTCAACAGGTCCATCGAACTTCCTAACAATGAGTTATAGTGTGACGGATGTGATATCGATTTTGATAAGTTTGGTGATTATCCAAACAACTTTAATGTTTAATCATCAATATGATAACGATTTGATAAATTCGGTGACTATTCAAAAAAAAAAAAATTAGAGTTTAATGACCAATGAGATAACGATTTGATAAGTTCGATGATCATCCAAAAAACTTTTAAAATTTAATGGTCAATAGAAAATATTGCAAAGAGTTCAATGATCATTTGAATTTTTTAACCCTAAGTTCAACTAAACATACCAAAGCTGTATCTTAAGCATGCATGTTTATGCTGGTTATTTATGACATGATCTATGTAGTTTGAGACTGAAAACAACAAGATCAGATAAAACACAATGAAATATCAATTCCAACAAATTCAACGGAACATGACAATTAAGATTACTTTAACTTTTCAGACCGCTAAAAAATATAACTGACATACTACAAAGTAGGAGAGAAACAAATTTATAGTCTATACAACAGAAATAACTTAATCTTTATTCTTGTTAAATTTAAAATCGACTAAAAAAATTCTCTTTTGAGAGAATTATTTACAACTTGGGTCAATATGAGACTTGTGATATCTCATGTAGATTGCCTAAGAGATGAATTCTTTACATTGCTTGGGCCTAACAACACGGCCCAAATATAATGCCAAGCCATGGTCGAGAGGGCCAGACTTAGTGAAAGCCCATATGACACTTTGATTGTAGGATTCTCAACAACTTGCCCCAAAAATATTGGGTCAGACCCCTATACTTAGCCACTGATAGTAGGGACGGCAACGAGGTAGATATGAGGCGGGTCGCCCATTTCCCATCCTCCATTTCGTGGATATTTTTTTCACCTTATTTCGCCCCCATACCTAGTTAAAGCGGAGCTGGGAGGGACGGGGCAGGGTATTTTATTTATTTATTTATGTCTTTAGTTGATGATTATTATTATTTTTTTAATTTGTTAAGACCAACTCATGTTCTCTTTAAAAATGATGATAAATATTTTATTTTTGTTTGATAAAAAATTTAAATTTGAAATTAGATTTAAACGGAGCAATTAGAGAGGCGATGACCCATTTTTTGGCAACAACCCCCGTCCCATTTACTCAGTTAGGCGGGTAATTATCGCCTCATTCGAGAATGGGCTCGTCGGGGGTGTAAGTGTTATACCTATATCCAATCAATTTTGGATATAAACACTTAATATATAGGGTGATTTGTAGAATCCATAAATTCAAATTTTTGTGATTTGTTAATCACAAAAACTTGTGATTGTGATATGCAAATTACATATTATTGAATTTTAAATCGTCTATGGTCGTACGTAGTAACGAGATACAGATATCGTTATTACGAATAGATCATCATTTGTGGCATTTCTTATTTGTGAAGTAAATAGCTGATTTCACAAGTTAAAGTGCGGTGACATTTGAATGAACACGTAGATGTTTTGTTATAGAACAAAACATGGAGACCCACTGAGAGATTCCACATGGATAATTATTTGAGTGTAAGTGGTTAATATCGTTCGTTAGTGAAATTGGTCATTTGACTTGATGTCATCATATTGCCTTACACGAAGACAATCATACTCTGGCGATATTGGATATTGTTCTGCCAATAGTCGCTAATACGACATCGTTCGGGTATGTCAAGAATCATATGAAATTTGTGAATGATTAATAGATGATCCGTCACTCTTAGATATTAAGAAATTATGATCTACATTTTATCCAATTAATTTGATAATGAAATCATTGGCCAAAATGAACTCATAAGTCGAATATGAGTTTTCGACTTACATTGACTTAACAGTGGGATAAAAGATATGATCGATAATTGAAATTGATATATATATCCATATCTCGTAACTGATCGGATCATATTGATGAAATGATATATATCCATATCTCGTAACTGATCGGATCATATTGATGAAATGATTATAGTTTCACGATAAACGAATAAGTTTTATTTTGTCATACCACGTGACATTTTCCATCACATGTATTGCACTGATATATTGCTAGATATCAATTTGGGACGATGGAAGTGAATTAGTGATAAATTAAAATGTGTGTTTTAATTTATCGATTTTGATTAGATCAAAATAATAATTCATGTCGTTAGGTATCGTGATTGTGTACCTAATGAGTCACACACAAAATGAGAACTAGAAGAATGAGATTTACCAATTAATTAATTGAGTTGCTTATTAATATGCCCGAATTAATTAATTGAATTAATTAATTCATGGACCAAATTTAATTAATTGGATTAATTAAATATTTGACCGGATTAAGTTAAGCAATGAGCCAAGCTCATTTGAACTTGTATTTGTAGGCTATTAGGGTTTGGAAAAATATGTAAAGAAAATAATTATTCTTGTTAACACAATAAAAGTAAAAACCTTAGGATTCGTTTAATTGCAAATGTGAAATTTGAGTGAAAAAAAATGAATTACAAGAAATTAAATTGTTTAGAATTTGTTTTACTGTGAATTGTAATTAATTGTGTTTGATTGGTATAATTTTCCACCTGAAAAATGTTGAAAGTTTGGTGTCCGTTTGGCTTAGTTTTTCATGAAAATTGTCCATTAAAGTGATTTTTTTTTACAATTGGATTTAGAATTTGTTCCAATTGCCAAAAAAAATTAAAAAATTACCATACCGAATACCATTCGTTTGGCTTTATTTTATATGAAAATTGTTGATAAAAGTGAAATTTTTTTACCATTCTGTCTAGAATCTTTTTCAATTGCCAAAAAAAAAAGTAATTTGAAAAACCAAGGAATGTGGCACGTGGGAGACAAAAGCAAGAAAAGGAATTCCACGGAAAAAAAGTATCAAACAAGCAAAAAGTTGGAAATAGAATTTAAATTTCATTTTCCATGGAAAAGATTGGCCGATCAAACAGGGCCTTAGTTCTCTCAATCTTGTTCCATGTGTGGATTTTCATTGAAAGCTAGACAATTGGACAGCTATGAATTACAGTTCGTGTTTGAGAATCAGCAAATGAGTTTGCACAATTCATCAAATTATAATTTCTATCATAGTTTCTCTCTAAACACAAAGCAAATCTTTGGTGGGAATTGAAATTGTTTTATTTTTCATGTGCATGATTAAGTAAATTCCGAACAGTTGATATCGAATTGAACGGATTTTTTTGTCATTCCGACCTAATTGAGTCTCATTTTCTAAAAACTCTTTGTTTTTTCAAATTTATTTTCGATTACAAATTCTCTCAATAAAATAATTTTGCACGTAAATTCAAAAAAAATTCTAACTTTTTAACCACACATAATAAAAATCAATATTACAGAATTTACTTTTATAAAAAAATGGGGGCTTAAGGGTAGCCTATAATTCTAAAACCTTGTTCGATGACTGGGTCTAATTTAAGTAAAAAGAAAGCGTAAAGTGAAAAATGGAAGTTGATAGACAGTTCAACAAATTAATTACTAGGTTTTAACAATGTTCAAAACAAAAAAAAAAAACATTAATTAAATGAAATTGTCATGACTACACGTGAGTAGGTAGGTAGCTGGTGTGTGACACCATTACGTTTACGTAGTTTGGTCAGCTACCGCCATGCACCATGGGAACACTTCAGCAATTTATTCTATCCAGAGAAGAGCGGGATTAAAATTTTAGTTTAAATTAATTTTTATCACATAGGTTCACAATTTCCCAACCATACATTTTATCATTTTTTACAAAATTTACTAAAAATCTAATTTTAATTTTCATAAAAAACTTATTCTTTCTGTCTTTACTTCCAAATTTATTCCTCGGGTTTTGATAAGAATAACAACATATTTTTCTAAATTAAAATGAGTAAAAGAAATTAAACAAATGGCGGGAGAAAAAATCGAATCGAAAAGGGCAAAAAAAATAAAAAATCAAAACTGATAAAGCACTCTAAAGTTCAAACTTTCCAACCAAATCTTAGACAACCAGCAAACAACTTTCTTAAAGTTGCTATACTTTTAGGTTTTAAATCCAGAAGGGCCCCTATTTGACTCAATCCTTCCCCACACCTAAAACACTCACATCAATTTAAAAAACTTAATGGTCCGTTTAATTGTAAAGGTGAAAAATGTGTGGATAAAAAATGAATTTCAGAAATAATTGCCTAGAACTTATTTTTCAAGGAATTGTTAATTAAGTATGTTTGATTGGTATAATTTTTCACCAAAAAAATTATAAAATTTTAGATATTTTTGTTCACGTTTGACTTTATTTTACATGAAAATTGTTCATTAAAGTATTTTTTTTTACAATTGGTTATGAAATTTGTTACCATTGCCAAAAGGTCAAAAAAAAAAAAAGTTTGCTCGAAAACTATTTTTTGACCATTTTTTATCAAAATTTAGTGTTCATTTGGCTTCGTTCTACATGAAAATTGTCCATTAAAGTGAATTTTTTTTTTTTTATAATTGGTTATGAAATTTATTTTCATTGCCAAAAAAACAAAAAAAAAAGGTCAAAATCTGGAATTCATTTTCCCACCAAATGGATTCCCTTAAAATAGAGAAAATGGGCGCGTGGGTGAGTGGGGGAATATTTTCCTCGCCAAATTTTACCAATCAAACATGTATTTAACATGGAAATATTTTCCAAGGAAAATATATGCTATCAAACATAGCTTAAGTGAAAACTACAAGTTACACTCGTGATCCACATTCTTACAAAAATTCATTTTTAATCACACATTATTCAATAAAATAATATTACACGCAAATTCAAAACTTTTCAATATTTTTTAACTATATATTTTCTATCAAATCACTATTTAAAATGTATTCTCCACTCAATAATGTACATTTAACAACTATTCTAGTATCTATGCAAAACGTTGCAAGTAGATTTTTCATTGATTTCCCATCTCATCCCACTTAAGATTTTTCAATTCCAGGTTCTTTGATAAGAATTGATAAAATGTATGGTCGAAAAATTGATAAAAGTTGTGGATCCATAGTTGAAAATAAGTTTAGAAAATGAGAAACAGAGGCTAAAAAAATTTAAAATTTGATCAAACAATTATTGATACACACCTAATATGAAATAATGGTGTCATATTAAAAAAAAATGTATAATTTTTTGATTTTTTATGTAATTCGATGTAGCTAATATTACGCCCTCATTTTTTTTTTTAAAAAAAACTCATTTTTAACTAAACATTATCCCATAAAATAATTTTACTCGTAAGCTCAAAATTTTTCATTATTTTCTAACAACACATTCTTCAACAAAATATCATTTTTTGACCAAAAAAGGGACTTAAAAGCAACTGCATAGTTGAGCGACAAAAATCTAGAGGGTAATTTTGAATAAAGCTATTTGTACAAAAAGAATTTGACAAAAATGTTGACAAACACTCACATGATTGCCGGCCCCACATGAATAAAAAATTGAAAATAAAAAGTGGGTCCCCCCACATGTGAGGGTTTGTCAACATTTTTGTACAAATTTTTTTGTACAAGTAGCAAGGTCCGGTAATTTTACCTAACTGACTTTGACTTTGTAATTGGTCATATTTTCTGTCAACGTTCATGGACAATTAAATGTCTAGAGCTTGTTTGGTAGGGATTTTTTGGGGAAAGAATTGATTTTGAATAGTGATATGATGGGAAATGTGTGGTTGAAAAAGAAGAAAAAATTATTGATGTGATGGAAAATATTATTTTATTGAAGAATGTGTGGTTGAAAATAAGAATTGATTTACTGTAGAAAATGAGAATTCCTACCAAACAGGCCCCTAATAAGAGAGCGAGACTATCTAATTAACATAGTCTCGTTCACAGTGGAAAATAATCGAAAACGACAATTACTGTCACTAATTAAAATTTAGAAATAAAATAAAAACGGTCACACAATATTCGCTGCATTTATAAATTCTCCGAAGCAATCTTTCAAGCTCCATACTTGGAAAATACACGCAAAGACACATATATGTAGAATATATATGCATATCATATAGCTGTATATATGCGTGAGTATATATAGCTATATAAGCAGGATTGCCGGAGAAGAAAGGAATTCTGGTCACAATTTCGCCGGGAAAGAGAGAGTTAATCTAGAATTTCTTTTTTTTTTTCCCCGGCGGAGAATTGAGAATGAGGAAAAGAAGCACGAGAAGCGACCCGAGGCCGCCGGCGAATGGAAATCGACGGAAACCGGATAAAAAGAAGGTGAAATTTGAGAAAAAGCTGTTGAAGTACGAGGAATTGCCAGAGTATTTAAAGGATAATGAGTTCATTACAGACTATTATCGATGTGAATGGCCTTTGAAGCATGTTGTTCTTAGCCTTTTCTCTTTGCACAACGAAACTCTCAATGTTTGGACGTAAGTTTATTTGATTAATTATTATCTATCTCGAGCAATGCTTTCAATCATTTGAAGAAATTTCAATCGTTAAACTTGGGATTATTTCAATTTTAGATCTGATCTTAACTCGATTTCTCTGTTCCTGAACTTTAATTTCATCATTTCTGAAGTAGATTTAATTCCTGCAAATGTTCACGATCCTGAAAATTCAATTAATTTGGAATCTTTTTTTTTTTTCAGACATTTGTTAGGTTTTATTATATTTGTTGGATTGACGGTAATGAGCTTGACAGAGAAGATGACTCTGGAGAATGTGATGGCAAGTTTCCTTGGGTAATTTCGTATACTGTTGGAGGAGTTTTTCGTCATTTGATTTCAATTTGTTAGAGCCTATTTACCAGTTTTGACTTTTGACTGACACTGACAATTGAATTTGCAGAGAAGGAAGTAATGCCTGGTTGGACATGAAAACGAATCAATCCAACGGTTCAGATTCTTTATTTTCCGTAAGTCTTGCTCTTAAGATTTCAGCCTTGGGGTGAAATGATATTCAATGGCACTTAACACGAGCATCATCACCACTTTGTAGATATAGCGATACACTTTATAGAAAATTGGTACAAAATGTGGGACCAAATTATCACATGTTTATAGGAAGTTGAGCTCAATGAGGAATCTGGACTGTTCTGTGGGGTCCGCTCCATGTGAAGTTATTTGTTTTCTTTAGCCCTGGTGTTTTTGGAAAAAATAGTTTTAAATAGTGATTTTTAAAAGAATGTGTGATTAAAAAATAATTTTTTTTTGAATTTATATACAGAGTATTTTATCGTGTGAATGTAAATTTGAAATGAGTATGCAGAAAAAAGAATTTGAGAAATATGATTGTCGAACAAATTTCTTTGAAATATTTTATCTTCAAAACAACAAGAATAATAAATAAATAATTTCAAAGTAAGAAAAAGTGCTAACAAATGGGTAGGATATATTTTTACAGAGAGTAACTTACAAGTTTCAAATTTTAAAAGGATTTTGCCATTTTACCATAAGAAATTTAACAGGTGCACTGACATAATTTGAGGTGGCAGCAGGTAATTAGATGAAAAAGCTGACTATATTTAAAATAGTATGTCAAAGATTATGTCATGTAATCTAGTACTATAGCACGATTCAATCAAGCAGGGGCTAAGTTACTAACGCTGAAGTTAGTATTATCCCATGGCAATATGGCTTGTGGTTTGAGGTATCTGCAAGTGTAGATTACTAATATTGAATGTCGATAAGTTTGGATTGGAATAGATTAGACTTGTTAAGTCTTATCCTGTACTTTTTAGGTTGCTAAATCGAACACCAATTTAGATTGTCTTTAACTTGAGGTATATTTGATGTGCAGAAATCTTACGTAGGACATATTCCCAAGGCATCGGTCTCACTTGCAACTGCGGACTCCAATTCATTTCCTACATGGCCTTGGTTTGTTTTCTTGGGAGGAGCAATGAGTTGTTTGATCTTTAGCTCAATCTCCCATCTCTTCGCCTGCCATTCACAACGTTTCTACTTGTTCTTCTGGCGCCTTGATTATGTCGGCATATCTCTCATGATCGTTTGCTCATTCTACTCGCCAATTTACTATACGTTCTCAAATCACCAGCATTGGCGCCTAGTGTACCTGAGCTCAATCACATTAGTAGGAATTCTTGCTGTTATCACCCTCCTTGCACCGACTCTCTCCAGTGGTCGTTTTCGGGGTTTCAGGGCAGCCCTCTTCCTCTCCATGGGGTTTTCTGGTGTGATTCCGGCTGCTCATTCACTAATCCTTCACTGGGATCATCCACAAATACTTGTCGCACTCGGCTATGAGATAGCTATGGGACTTCTGTATGCGGTTGGGGCCGTGTTTTATGTAACTAGAATCCCAGAAAGATGGAAACCTGGGACATTCGATATCGTAGGACATAGCCATCAGATTTTTCACGTTTTGGTTGTTGCAGCAGCACTTGCACATTGTGCTGCCACCCTGGCTATCATGGAATGGCGTCGAAACTTACCAGCCTAAACTGTCCCTGCCACAAAATTATTTTTACTGTTGTGTGAATAGATGCGAATTTTGTGTTGTATATTGTAGCAGCGCATATATTATTAACCTTGATTTTGAGCAGTTAAATTAGCTATGTTTTATTAAACTGTAGGAGTAAAACAGAGAATTTGTTGCACAAGAGTTGAGCAGGGGTAATGTTTGTAAACTCCTTGCAGTTTCACATATGTTTGGCTAATTTTCAAAATTTACTTTTAATAACTTCTTATTTTCCAAGCATGTTTAACTAGTGATGGCAATGGGCTGAGCCGAGTCGGCTCGGCTCGTTGCCCCACGAGCTCGGCTCGTTGCCCTACGAGCCGAGCTCGTGGCTCGTTACAAAACGAGCCGAGCTTCTGCTCGGCTCGTTTGCTCGTGGGCGAGCTCGGCTCGGCCCACGAGCTCGTGATTCACGAGCCACGAGCCGAGCCGAGCCGGCTCGGCTCGTGGCTCGTCAAATTTTTTTTTTTTTTAGTTTTTCTTAGTTTTTTTTTTAATGTTTTTCACGAGCCCACGAGTGCTCGTCTCTTAACGAGCCGAGCCGAGCTCGGCTCGTCTATGAACGGGTCCGTTCGGCTCGAGCTCGTGGATCGCTACAGTACGAGCCGAGCGGTCGAGCCGCTCGGCTCGATTGCCATCACTATGTTTAACCTTCAAAAAGTTTGTTCTTTTAACATTAAGGTGGACTTATTTCCAAAATCATATATTCAATTTTGACCATTTTTTTTCTTATCTTTCAAGTTATTTATTTGTTTATTTAAAAAGCTAAGCTAAACTAGAACCTGAATCAGAAAATGCCAAAATGGTAGCATTTAACATTCATAATCTTCTAAGAAAACTATCTATTAACATCAAAATTCGACGGACACGTGACCAATAGAATTCTGACCACATCTCCTCCACATAAACACCACTTTCATGTTGAAACACATCGTTAAAAGGCAAGAGTCATCAGCCAAGAAAAATGTTCAACGATCGTTTGCAGTTCGACTGTCAAATTAACGGCCAAACGGGAGATAATAAGTGCAAGATACAAAATGGAATTTGATAGGATTAAGTGATATTAACTTGTATGTGAAATGTGCTCACCTACATAGAGAAGAAAAATAGGCCAAGATGGCCTATACGAAAAATGAGAATTGACGATATGAAAAATAAGAACAAAAACACAATATTTACATGGAAATTCAAGACAGAAAAAAATCACGAGGCAGAGGAGGAGAAAATTCATTACATCTAAGGATGATTATAAAAGTTGGATGATTTCAAGAGATGTAATTACTTATATATATATCACTATAATATGGAGGCTAATTTTGGCACTATTTAAGAAGACACGTGTCAATTATTCATTTTGTCAACATCCAATTCATTTTTTCCCTTCTATTTCAAAGCTATTTTTCCATTTTCTTTCATTTTATTTGGCTCACCCGTAAAACTAAGAAACTCATTCCTTTATGAGTAAAAAGTTTCATTACTCACTTAACTTCACCTATTGTCATGTTACGGTCACTGAACTTTGAAATGCTTGTGAATGGCCATTGAACTCACATGAAATCAGCTCCGTCTGTCACTCTACAAGCATACGTTTGAAGGGCCTCTGAGGTGGCATAACTTTGTCCTCGATGGCAACAAACGACGTCATCTCTTGCCACGTGAAGAAGTGTCGTTCGGTGAAACCCGATTTCATCTCACTGAAACGCAAAAAACACATTCAATTGAAAGAGCCCTAATTTTCCAATTGCGAACCTTAATCTCCGAACCCAATCGCGATTGTAGAAATTGACTGTACTGAAATTGAACCAATGAAGAACTCTAGAAATCGAGTTGTACAAACCCAACTTCGATCTGCGAAGGAGGGGATTCCCCAAGCCCAACCAATTCCATGAATGGTGAAGGTAAATTCCAAGGTTACAGGGATGTGAAATGGTATCTTCATGTTGCATTTATTTGTTTGAATAATGAAGGAAATGGTAAAGGATTTAACTGCTTAGCAATGTTTGGACTGCAGTTAATATTGTATATTCCACCTCCCCTATACTCATCAAAGAACCCAACTTGTTGCCTTATTTGTTTGAATATATGTAGTTGCATTTAGTTGTTTGAATATATGTAGTTGCTTATTGTGAATCAAAGAACCCAACTTGTTGCCCTAAAATCCATGGATTGTCTCCTGAAACTAGAAGGAAAAGGGAAATAGCCCAAGAATCTGGGGAAAGAATCTCAGAATCCATGGTAGTAGATTCATATTCTCTTCCAAATCTTGGGAGAAACCTTACCTGATAACCACAAAAACAAAAGAGAAGGCCATTAATCCAAGAATATATGTTTGATAACCTTCTGAAAAGCATGTAAAGTAATATGGAAACTGAACCAGAATATATGTGTAATGCATAAAGCAAAATAAGAAGAATCACATATACATGTTGCATTTCAACAGCTTATGTTTTAAATAATAAGCTACATATATTATTGCTTTAGGACAACTTATTTTTAAAGGAAATTGAACATGCAGTTACTGAAATGATGATTTGTGCATGTATACTCGAATAAAACTAATGATTTGTGGACCACCCATACATGTATACTTGAATAAAACTGATGATTTGTGCATGTATTTTGGTATATGAAATGACTCTTTCCATGTTAGTATTTGGATTAACTTATTTGTAGTTTGATTATTACAGTGGACACCTATCCAACATTTGAAGTGTTATGGTAGGGAAGAACATGGGCATATGTTATAGTTGTAGAAAGCTTGGGCATAAGTTGTCAGACTGCCCAACAAAGAAATGATACCCGAAATGTGGCCAGGGATTTGAGAAATGTATGGAGGTGGAGAAAAATACTTTAAACATTGGGAGGTTGTTCTTATGTTGTACTAGGGATTGTGGTCACTTCGAGTGGAAGGATGAAAAACAGTCTATTGCGAAATCGAGTTATGTTTGTTCGAGTGATTGTAAAGGTAAATATTCGTACCAAGACCTGTCGTGTATGTTCAACACATGTGTTCAAATAACTAAAGAAAAGACATCAAGATATCAATCAACATTACCATGCGCAAAGGAAAGGGGGTTGCGGAGGATGATGGGAAAGGAAAGGGAAAAGTTCAATGAATTTGTTGCAACTATGTGATCAAGTTAAAGACTTTTATTGTATTTGTGGTAAATTATGTATGTTGTAAGACTTGGATCTAAGACTTTGATGTAATCGTTTTTAATTTCATTATGAAATTTTTTAGATTTGTAGAAATTAGTTATGAAAGTTCATTTGGCGGAGGAAATTTCTCTCTTGATATGTACATTTTAATATGTTGTTTATGGTGGCGTTTTGTGGCCATCACTAGGTAAAAAAAAAAAAGAATCACATAGAAGATCGACAAAGAAATGATCTGTCACAAAGGCTCCTTACGATATTTTTCCATCACGAGCATAACAAAAAATCAATTCCCAACTCATTCCCTCACAAAATAAAAACAAAAAACATCAAATGTTCATCAATACAAATCATAATAGTCAATCCTTTCATTCAACTTCGCATTGCCAGTTCACTTCATGCAGGGCCTCATCTTCCACTATTCATGTGAGTTTGTCTAGCAACAATGGGGGTTGGAATTCAACGTATTGGCTCTTCTTCATTTGGATTTTAGGTCGATGACAATCCTTGACCTCTTGACGACACCATTTTACCCTGTAATACAACAAAATCTAATCTTTATAATAAATAACAAATGGAGTGAATTATCACAAAAAAGAAGAAAATAATTTCATATTTACTCACATGTTCGTTTATTGGTACGTTGGTATTTGACTCAACTGGTTCTAATTCAGCATTGAACTATTCCTGTACGAAAGTATATAGGTTAGCAAATGACGAAATTATCTTACATTGATAGAGAGAAATACATACTTAAACTGGGGCACTATCGTTGGAGTGATATCTTTTATTGTGCCCCTTCAATCTACATATTGAACATGTCATGCGCACTTGCCCTATCTTCTTGATGTATGACTTTTCCGACTTTGTACTACCATTTCTTCAGCCCGTTTCCTTCTCTTTTTCTATTTCTTTCCACGTTGCGACACAGTCCACTTAGGCTGGATGATTCTAGGGGCATTTACATCAGGCCACAACATTTTGCTGTCGATTGGGTTCATGATGTTATTGTAGCAGTTCATCTATGTCTCGATCGTGTAACAATTGTCAACCTCTGGTTCATTTCTGCAGTCCCGTATCACTGCCACAACATGCATACACGAAATACCTGTAAGCTCCCATTTTCTGCATGCACATGTATGTTCTTTAAGATCAACTACGAATTTCTCATAACTACAATCAACCTGCCACCTTGGGCCCCCTAGACAAGTACAACGTGCATTCTCTTGACATCTCAGCGATCTTGAGCATTCCTTTTTTAATCTTTGGACATAAACAACCTTGATATCGTCTCATTTTTTCTCGTTTCTACTGTATCCATTTCATGAATGTTATTTGCACTGATGTCAACATATTTAGAATCAATTTCTCTATATCATCTAGCAATGCTTTATTGAACACTTCACATATGTTGTTAAGCAGAATGTCGTACTTGGAGTGCACTAGAAAGTGTGATTGACTCCACTTTTGAGGGTGTCTCTTCATCACCCATCCATATGCATCTTCACTTACTTTATGAATTTTTTGCATTCTATGTCTAAATTCAGGAACAGTTGTTGACTTGGTGGCATGACAAAGAAAATTCTTTGGTATTTTACTCTTATGATCAGTGCTATAGAAGTTTGTATACATATGTCGTACACAAAAGCGATGTTCTGCCTCCGGGAATAACTCATCGCATACATTTTGAAGATCCTTTTGTCTATCAGTCATCAATGTCCAACCTTCCAACCCCTCTCATTGCCATTTTCAATGTCCTCTTGGAGGTACTTTATGAACCATCTCCAAGTGTCTGTGTTCTCTTTCTCGACAACAGTATATCCCACGGGGTATATACAGTTATTAGCATCCTGTCATACTACTGTTAACATAATTTCTCCAAAATAAGCCTGTGAATGGCATCTATCAACACCTACTACTTTCCTACATCCAATTTTAAACCCGACGTTGTAGGAACTGAAGCATATATAGATCTTTTTGAAAACCTGTTCATGTAAGGCTATCGTCACTGTTGATCCCAGATTCGTCTGAAGTATCTCCGCAGCATATCTCCTCAGAAATTCAAATTATTCTTCCATTGTTCTAAACAACAATTCCTTAGCATATTACCTCATCTTGTTTGCCACATTTATACTTATCTTCGTCTTCAATTCATCCTTCACAATTGCTAAAATGGACTTTGTTTTCCAATCGGGGTCTGCCTTGAACTGTTCAATGTATCTATTTGTCAAAAAGATATAGTTACAATGTCTATTGTGTTGGCTCCATGTGTATGTGTGCTCAGACGTGTAAGATATCACTTGCACTATCTCCGTCCTACTCAACTTCGAGGCCAATATCCTCCAATTCACATTGTAACCATTGAGAGCAACATAGTTTCTCATTGCAACCCGAAACTCTTCCATTGTGACCAAAAGAGTTGTCCAACCTCAAATTGCGGATTCCTCATATCTGTCTCAGCCAAAAATTCTGGGAAGCGATAACCAGCATCTTCGTCCGATGAACAAGCCAATAATAATTCCTCAGACGATGGGTACTCCTACCTCCCTTACACTCATCACTACTCCTTCGTTTCTTGCTTCATTCATGTCCGATCCAATTTCAATGCCATCATCACATTGTAGTCATAGAACAAATCATCTTCCTCAGAAGCTATGTCAACCTCTGAATGAACGAAATCAGGGTCTTCCTCATAATCTGTCAACAAAATGAAAAAAGTGCAATTATTTACGTATGGTGTATAAATAATAATCTATTCGATATCATTGACTCATCAAACATAAGTTCATAACTGCCAATAACTATTCACCAATGCAATTCAAGCTAAGATTCATAACAGTACAAAAAAATCATGCAATCTTATCTAGTAGCTAACCAAAAAAATCGGCACACAAATGCAGTCTTGCAACACCCACATATTCATACATTCATAAGGTCCCATTTTTAGGTAGATTTCATGACTTACAAATATACATAGCAGCCATTGATGAACAGAAACAGACAGTTTATGAGAAATAGAACACTTCAGAGTACATTACATCAATGAATTTACATCTGTCTGCTTCTTCCACGCGTGCAAATTTAACTTCAGAGTACATTTCAGAGGCTACTTTTGAATTTCATTTGCAGGATTTTGGGGTTAGGATTTTGGGCATGTTTGGGGATTGAAAGGCTGCATGAACAGGGGATGGGTACTAGAAGGTAATTGATTTATGGAGAATGCGATTCAGAGTTCATTCCAGTGCCTTCAATTTGGGAAAATTCCGATTTAGGGTTCTATGAAAGGAAGCCCCGATTTTGATATGAAATGGATGAAAATTGCGTGTTTGAATGTGTTTTTTGCATTTCAGTGAGATGAAATCAGGCTTCATCAGATGACACTTCTTCACGTGGCAAGAGATGACGACATCCGTTGCCACTACGAATGTTGTTATGCCACCTCAAAGCCCCTTCAAATGTTTTCTAGTAGAGTGAGGACGAAGCTGGTTTCAAGTGAGTTCAATAGCCATTTACTGGCATTTCAAAGTTCAGTGACCATAAAATGACAATAGGTAAAGTTGAGTGAGTAATGAAACTTTTGACTCTTCCTTTATTCTCATTTGCCTTTCCTGTAAAAGGAACAACTCACAGCGTTCATCTGTCGATCTCTCAGCAATAAGCTATTGGATGACCTTCAATGAGATCTTTTCGCACAAATAATTCACCATTGGTTCGAATCTACAAAACAAAGAATGTTGAATTGCGCAAGAGATTGATAAGCGATGGCGTGTTTTGGGAAGAAGGGATTTTGTGCAAGAAAGCAAGGGTTCTTCTGATCAGCTTTGTTGTTGTAGTTTTTTAGCTATTTAGTTAAAGATTTATTCTTTTCTTGTGTAGCATAATTACTAGATCAGTACGGTGTATTATACATTATTTAATACTTTTATTTTTATCTTTGATATGTAAGAGCTTAGTTAAGTACGTTTTGATCAATTACCAAGGTTGCTCTTCATACTTATATGTAGTATAAATTCCTATTGTTGTTATTTTGTAGCCATAGTCTTTTTTTATGGATATTTTGGTGGAGAAAGATTAGTTTATTATTTTACCGTATGTGTACCATTCTTATTTAAATGGCATTGTTTGGGCCACTATTTTATGGAAACTATTTAGCATTTCTGAGTTTAATTCGCTTTTTTTATTGTTGCATCTACCATCGTGTTTAGTCCTTTGAATAAAATTACCATCTTACAGGAATTTTCACCAGATGGATAGTTGTTAGTGTTGATAGAGACTTTAAAATTCGTGCAAGAGAACATCAATGGCCATTTTATGGTATACTTTATCCATTTAGTAGAGGGGTTATCTTACTGTCTTTATTGACACGTTACTGTATTTCCAAAGAATCCAATAAATGGAACTCATGACATATAGAGCTTTTACCTTGGTCATAAAAATAAGTGATTTTCATAATCCCTAAGCATTTGATTCATTATTCATCAATCATGTAGAGATGCATTGAAAGTAATCCATGAATATGCGGATTACCATGAATTAGTGGTAGCCATGGCAAAAATCATATATATACAATGTCCAGACCCCACAATCTTTGGCATCATTAGTTGAAGTGGCAATTCTTATAAATTGAATGTGAAAAAAAATATTTGGATGCTCAGTAACCTCAATAAGTTACCTCACTACTGATTGGTCTTCAGAATTTAATTCTACTTTAGAGCTTGTTTGGGAGGAATTTTAATCCAATTAAAATTGAAATTATAGCCGTTATTGGGTCTCACTCGTCTAATAAAAGTCAACAATAATGGCTAATTTTTCAATTTTTATCTCTCCCAAACAAGCTCTTAACCTCAATGCCTTGGATAATAACTCTATCTTCTTTCATTTTTCTACTTCTTTCTTCTATATTATATTTAAACCTTTCCCCTCTTTATGATCATTGATTGGTGAAGATTGACATTCTGTTGTGATTTGTCCATTGCGTGATTCATCTATATTACGTTCAAAATATTCCTCGCTTTATGGCTGTTGACTAGTGAACATTGTCCATTGCCGATTTGTATCGTGCCTTACATTTGTTGGATGCCGGGTTATCCGTTGGGGCTTTTAGTTTCTGAAAGTGGCGATTCATCATTGAGAGAATACAGTGTACTATGACAAATTATTGAAATTGTATATAAATAGTGAGTGTGTTCTACTGAATTTTTCTAGCACATGGATAAATCTAAATTGCTACGTATTCCTGGTTTGTTCGTGGGTCACACCTCTGGTTCTCTTTTTGATACCCATGATGTTGGAGCTCAAGTATCTCCATTGTCCCGAATCAAAATTTCTAGATTCAACTTATTCTCTTCTCTTCTTTTCCAGCAAGCTTGGCTAGGCTTAAGGGAGAAAAAAAAAGTAAATTTTAAATAACTCTTTATCTCCAAAAATATTTGATTACTTAGGGGCTGTTCTCTTTATATTTCAGTTTTATATTTTGAGTTTTGAATTCATTTTGGATTTTGTGTTTGGAGTATCCATTTGAGATTGTTGAAAATGTGTTCTTTTTGACTTTTTGTGTTCTCCTCCCCTCTCTGTCTCTCTCTCGGTGGTGGTTGGCGGTGATTGAAAACATCCAATTTGTCGTTTTGAGTTTTCTTTGTAAATTTTAACTTATTTTCAAAAACGCATTTTCGAAAATAGGAAAGAGAACGCGTTTTCACTATTTTGAAAAATCGAAAATAGAAAATGATTTGAAAACGGTGAAGAGAACATGCCCTTAGTCTTTTGTTTTTCAACTTTGACGAATAAAATTGTTATTTATTCTAAAACTTATTGATATACTTTTAATTAAGCTTTTTAAGCTTACCCAAACATACAGGAGATTTGAACATTATTTCACTTGCTGTGTACTGCTTAAAATGTTTGGCACATAACATGAACTACTGAAAAAAAAAAAAGTAGTATCATGAAGAGTGTGAAGTGCTAAAAAAAGAAACACCCTGAGAGAATGCTCAGAAATAAATCGATTCTACAATGAAGTAATTGACTTCAAAGAAAATATTAGAGTCTTTTGTAGGTGTAGACCACTAAAACAAGATGAGATTGCAAATGGGTCCACCTCAATTGCTGACTTTGACTTGTCTAAGGAAAATGAACTACAAATAGTTTACCTTTATGCTTAGAAAAAATAATTGAAGTCTGATCCTTAAGAACTTAGAAGTATGTTTATGTGGTTGATAGAGACTCCTTTAATGGTGTTGTATAAATTGGATTATCACTTGTTGTGTTTTTATAATAAATCATTTTTTATTCAAACTATACCCATAAGGACCCCTGTCTTTGATGGTTACCATGTGTGCATATTAGCATATGGGCAAACAGGTACTGGTAAGACATATACTGTGGAAGGAACACCAGAAAATAGAGGGCTAAACTACAGGACTTTGGAGGAGCTTCTTGAAGCTTATAATGAGACGAGAAGTATCATGACGTTTGAGCTGAATGTTAGCATGTTAGAGGTGTACAATAGAAACATAGAGGATCTCCTTATTGAGAACTTCAACCAATCTGTTGTGAAGTAAGTTTCACCATTTTTCGTCAAATTGCATTTCTTTTATTAATGTTAAATTACTTTATGGGGGAAAAGCTTATGCAAATTACAAGAAAAAAATGTCTTCGGTGTCACAGGGTACTTTTTCCTATCTTAAAGAGAAATATAATAGTTTGTGCTCTATTATCTTGAAAGAAATATTCGTGTACTCAATATTAAGTTCAAAGCATCCATTCCCAGCTATACAACCAGAAAAATGATTCGTTCATTAGAGTTTAATGTTGATTTTATTCTTCACCTCTCACTATCTATATTTGCCATTTCTCTTTCTTCCTGTTTATTTTATACGATGAGAAATGCTTATGTTGAGAGATTATGGGAGGTTTTGATTGCTCTCTTTTAAATCTTGATGGGAGTAGATTGCCTATTTTTGTATTGGTACATTTAAAATGAAGCACTAACTTATAGAAAATGAAACAATAAATACAATTTGTGACTTTAATTACTTGCAACGTGCAATATGGGCAACTAAAAGAGGGTAAATACTCTGGAAATGCAGGTTGGAGATAAAAGCAATCATTTGAGGGTACTCAGGAAGTCCCCAAACTTGGTGAAGCTCGTGTATATTGCTTACTTGCTTTTTTTCAAATAAGAGTTAGAAAATTTAGATTAAGACCATAAGTATAGTTCTCGTGGAAACGATATTCAGACTTAAAGGTACACTATACTGATTGTTACGATATCATACATTTGCGATATAAAAAAAAACAACAATATTTTGGCGCCATTGTCGAGGATTATTTACTTTTAGTTTTAGTTTATTTTATTCTTAACTGTAAGTTGATTTGTTTATTTTCTTTTATTTACAAAAAAAGGTCTTCGTTGTATGCTCCTTACCCAAGGCGACGATCTTTAACCGTTTGACTTAAAATTAGAACGTACTTTTAGACGAAGACGCAATGAACACAAACAAAAACAACAACATCAAAATATTTCTATTCTTATTTAGCCAATTGGACAAGCGGCCACAAGAGTAGCAACGCCATCAGATCAATAGCAAGAGCGATGGGGAAATAAATGAAGGAGACTTGCAAATTTAAATGTTATTAACGGCCATAGCCGCGCCTGTGCGCTCCAATATTGTGTATCCAGATTTCAGGATAAATAATTTTTAGATAACAGTGGAGTGGATCAATTTTATGAGTAACGCTATCCAATTCTACGGGCTATCTCATGAAAATCCGAGCACACATATCCAGATTTATAAAAAATTGTCAGAACTTTCCATACTCCGGGGGTTAATGAAAATGCTATTAAGTTGAGATTATTTTCATTAATACTGAAAGATGTTGCATTGGAGTGGTTAGACGCCAAATCTCATGGAGGCATTACTATATAGGAAGAACTGACCAGAAAATTCTGCAACAAATTCTTCCTATCGGCGAAAGTAGTTAAAATCAGATTGAGAATTCAAACTATTTGATAGAAAGATGGAGAGAGCGATCACGATGCATGGAACATATTTAAAGAGCTAATGCGAAAGTATCCAAATCATGGAATCACAATAGGTAATCAAATGCTTCTACATCGGATTCTCACCATTGTCAAAATTCAGGTGGTTTCCTCAGCTGGTGGATCGATCATAGGAAAATCAGGACAATAAACCACAGATTTATTTGAGTTAATTGCCACTCTTTATTCAATATTTTCATCAAAAAGAGTGGTACCACCGTTAGCATCTAGGATGCATGAACTAGATAGCACAACAACTACCTATGCGTAGATAGCAATTTTGACAAAGCAGTTAGAGTGATTGGTGAAATCACAAACGAAAGGAGCACATACAGTGATGTGTGGTCTATCATGTGAAAACTATGGAGCTAGTGTAATGACCCAGATCTCTATACCC